>CM066033.1:760625977-760709630 GCA_033557465.1 Ichthyophis bannanicus
AGCAGGGGGGGATAGGAAGAGAAGAATTTCTTCTTATTGTAAAAAAAGACTTCTTTTGCAGGAGTCTTTTTCTAGCAGGGTCAACTCTTACTCTGGACATTCTTTAGAGTAGTATTTTCTGACTCTAATGAGAGGCTATATCTTGCTAGTCTTTGCCAAAGAGATTTTCCCCTGGTGAGGTATGTTGCCCAGCTTATCTTGAATCCACTGTTCAAGATCCGAGGTCTAAAGCCATGCAATGTGACATGCACCGACGCAAATTGCTGAAACCCTGCTCGTGCACTCAAAAGCAAAGGTAGCTCTATTTTATTTACATTCTTATATACCATGCTATTCTGCATCAGTGTGGTTTACATTGAACAAACTGAAATACATTGAACAGGGCATTATAACTTGGAGATAACTATTTTACAGGGAACATGGGCTATGGAGGTTTAAGTGGCTTGCCCAAGACCACAAGGAGCACCTGTGGGACTAGAAACCCCAGTCCTTCTGGCCCAAGGTTGCTGTCCTCTAGTGGGATTTGAACCCCTGACCTTAAAGTACCTTGCCCCAACCACCAGGCCACTCCTCCACTCCACTCTATTGACAAGCTTTGATACATTTTGGCTATGTTTAACTATGGTGAGAGAATCTGCCCATTTGTCATCCGGGAGGAGAGAAGCAAATGCCCCGAGATCACTGGAACATGTCCTTTGGGAACATTTCCCATATAAAGTATATAGGATTGATCTCAGCTGAGAACATGGGGGCCTGGAAGCAGCGATGCCCAAAGGTATCGAAGGTTCTTGATTCCCTACTGGGTGGGTTAGAAGAAGGAGTCTGAGCTTTTGATTCGGCACATAGCTACACTGGAGTGGTGGGGAAGCTGTGCCTTTTGGAAGCAGGGACACTCTGGTACCCAGTACATGGTATTAAGGCATCTACTTTAAGGTGAAACCGTGAGAGGAGTCTCCCACATACAGAGCATATGATCATGAAGGATACGGTACACTGGTAAGGTGGCAGCTTCCTTGGATGCCGTTGGGTACTGGAGGATCTCCAGTTCCTCCGCCCTCAGTTCCTTCGCAGATGTCACCGTGATAGAGACACCTTTGGCTAGTTCACTAATAAAATTCCTGAAATGACATGTCCTCTTTTGCAACGTTTGGGGCGCCGCTGTTGATGTGGGGAAGGTTTGGAAGGAAGGTCCTAGGGCCCCTGTGAACTGAGGTTCTCGCACATCCTAAAATCGGGGGAATCTGAATTGGAGGACTTTGAGTACGGATGGTTATGGTGTGCACCTGAATATAGATGCTGGTATGAACCGGGCAGTACCGGAGAGATCTGCGCAGTGAGCCATTTAGGCTAAGGCTTGCACCATTACGGGATTCCAGGGAGGGCATGGCTGGGAGTGATGTCACACCTGGAACCTGTGTCAATGGCCCTTTACCAAAACCAGTACTGAATGCCTGGTACCTGTAGCCAGGGCATTTATGGGTACTGAGGCTGCAATTAAGGGCTTAAAACTAGACTTGATGGCCAGTATACACCCTGGTCTATTGAGGTTGCCCATGCTTTGTGTATCGATGGAGCTGGTATTTGTGGCACCTTCCCACGAGCATGGCACAAGTAGCTTTCCAGAGGTCAAGGCATCGGGAGCATCCTGGCCCCTTCGATTGCTTTTGGGACCAGGGCCCCCTGCTGGGGGCTGTTTAGCATCCGCTCTCGCCTCCGAGGCAACCCCCAACGGATCTCAAGGTTTAGAGTGAGATCTTTCCCTGGAGTTGACCCGCAGACTTTGAGGTGGCCTTGTGCTTTGGCCTTCACGGAGACCTGAGCTCACAGAATATAATGAAGAAGGGAGTAGATGCCAAGGATACCATGTCCCCAGTAAATAGTGCCCTAAGTTTAGAAGCCTGGTTCTGTATACGCAGTGTCATTTTCTGACAGAGTGAGCAGTCTTATTGGCTGGTGGTCCTGGGCCAAGGTATCTTTAAAAACCATTCATCTGTGTCAGTCCGCCACAATGGTGCTGGCACCATTAGAATATTTTTTGAAACCACTAGGTATCTATATACTCTTCCTCCTTGAACGTAGGTAGAGAATCAAGTAGTGATGCGTTAAGGCCTTAAAAAGTGTTGATGCCCAAGTTATTTTATTTTTAGTAAAATAACGGAAAAAAGAAGTAAAGAAAAAAGAATTAGTGAATTCAGCAATGTTTTTAGACGGTGATGGTGTCGACGGGAAGGCGGACTCTATCCACACCAAGAACGTTTTTTCTTGCAGTGACAGGAATTGCTTCCTGCCTGCTCCGCTGAAAACAAAGAATTGAAGAGAGGGAGTTTGGACGGCAGTCAAGCTTTTCAATTGGATGATGGTGTAGCATTCCCTGCAGGGCTCCATCAGTACCAATGTCCCCCCATATTGTGAAGAACTACATTACCTGTTGGTTCCTGGAGATAAAACCCTCCAGATTTAAACCAATATGGCTTAATACCTTTAGGATTACCCCTTAAACACCACACTCAGTTAGTACATATAGATTAAGCAACAGTGGCACAAGAACTTGTCTACACAAACTTTGCCGCACACGGGAAAACCTAAATATGTTATACTGTAATGCCAGGCATTTCACAGAGTCGTTTTTCAGGGAATAGGACCACCCACATTCAATCTAAGCCACCATTACCTGTAACCAATGTTCCCTCTAACCTCCGCTGGGTCTGCCGCCAACATTACTGCCGGCAGGGGGCAGGTGCAGCAGCGATCGACACTCTGCACCTCCCTCCACCCGCCGGAATGTTGGCGGCGGACTTAGCGCAGGTTAGCGTGAACATTGCCTGTAACAAACATCAACCAGCCCAATTACCAAATCTGCACCCACTCAACATAATCTGGTACCATTTCTAAGCCCAACCTAACCCACCATAAAAAGCAGCAGACTTACAAAAACGTACTGCTACCAACACCCTGAGTCCACAAGCTCCGAACTGCCCAAAAACACCATGTTGCTGCGCTTAAGAACACTCCACCCAAGCACAAATCAACACCCCTCATTTTCTCCCGAAGCCCGTGAGAAATGATATGTGAGCAAACCAAGGACTTGCATGCAGAGCCCAAACCCCAAACTCACAAAACCATTAGATCCCGGGAAAAACTGCAGCCACAAAACACTGCCGGCTCCAAACTGTAAAAGTCGAATCACCTCTCTTGCTCTCCATTATTTCCGCGGCACAAAAACAAGCAAATCGCAATGAGGCTGTAACTCCCCCCCACATACACTAGAACACCTGACCACTAGAATCCGCCTAACCAAAGACAGACCTAACCCCACCCAACCCAACTAGACCATCATCAACAGGACTTCCATTCCTACCTTCACTTTAATCCCCTAAGATTTACTGCTCTATGCAACTGTAAAGCCCAACCTCCACCACACTGCAAAGGAGGTAATAAAATAATTCAGCACCACACACTTCTCATTCACAAACATGTGGTTCGCCTGCTACTCTATGCTGAACCAGTGGAGCCCTTTCCAACCCTTTCATTTTTCAACTTACTTCAATGTTTCCACTGTCCTTGTCAACTGATGAATAGTTTTACCCTATATACACAAAGTCACATGAAACAACCCAAAGCATAAACTACAAAGTCCATTCTGCATGAGGTTTGCCAATGTAATCCATTACATAAACTGATCAGTAACAAGCATCATTGGACAGAGCGTGCAAGAACCTGTTATTTAACAGGTTTTTTTATACTACAGTATTATTTTAGCCAAGCAGTTTACATTGTAACTTAAACTTGATAATGTACTGTACATTAGACAGGGACATTGATAACTTGGATTCTACTGAGGCAATAGAAGGTTAGGTGACTTGCACAAGGCCACAAGGAGTGCTAGTGGGAATCAAACCCTGATCTTTTGGTCCCAGGCAGTGCACTAACCATTAGGCCACTCCTCCACTCCACTTGGAGTTTAAAGCCCAAACCCTCCAGTCCCGCTTACAAGAATGCCAAACTATCAGGAAAAGGCCTCATGTGGCAACCTGGGCTAAGGCACAAGCTCCAGTATGGCTGCCATTGAGCCCAAGACCTGAACATAGACCCATATCCCTTGGCAAGGGACTCCCTGCAGCATCTGCACTGGGATTGCAACTTTGCAATCCAACCCTCTGGCAGGAAAACCATGCCCCTTCATTTACTGAAGTGGGCTCTAGATATTCTAAGGACTAGGATGGCATCAGTCTGCTCTTCACAAAGTTGGCCACCCAACTTAAGTCCTGAAGAAATACTACGAGGACCATTGCCTCTTGGCTTTCCTGAAAGAACTTCTCCAGGTATGGGTAGACCAAACTCTGCTTCTGAAGAGCTGCTGCTACCACCATCACCTTAATGAACACCTGAAGGACTATCATGAGGCCAAATGGCAGAGTCTGAAACTGAAAATGTTCCCTCAGGGCTACACACTGCAGAAAACTCTGGTGCTCAGGATGAAGGGGAATGTGA
Organism: Ichthyophis bannanicus; assembly: GCA_033557465.1. NCBI lineage: Eukaryota > Metazoa > Chordata > Amphibia > Gymnophiona > Ichthyophiidae > Ichthyophis > Ichthyophis bannanicus. The sequence continues at coordinate 760,630,469 of CM066033.1, forward strand.
AGTAAGCCTCGGTCAAATCTAGGAAGGTTAAAAACTCCCCCCTGACAGTACTATCATGGTTTGCAGTGTCTCCATGTGGAACCAAGCAACCTTTAGGACCCCATTCATGCCCTTCAAATATAAAATGGGACACAAAGCCCACCTTTTAAGGAAAAAACTAAGTAGATTGAATACAGACATGCACCCCATTCATCCCAGGGTACCAGAACCACCACCTCAAGCTGCAGTAGGTAGTTGCGTGTAACCTGTATTGCCTGAGCCTTGGCAGGATCCTGGAAAGGAGAAATAAGCCATCAAGGCATCTGAGAGGAGCATGCCAACTCAAAAGCCCAGCCATCCCTGATCAGCTCCAAAACCCAGACATCTGACATGGTCTGGACCAAAGTGTGGCAAAAACACTGTAGACAACCATCTACTGGTTGTTTACCCACCATGACCCCCAAAACCTTCATTGGGAGGAATTGGCAGCTCTAATGTCTCCAGTGACCCCCTCTGCAGTTTCCCCAAATAGGGCTGACCCTGTGGGAGAAAGCGTAGTGACTCACCTGTAACAGGTGTTCTCCGGGGACAGCAGGAATAAGTCATCATATGGGTGATTTCAGCACCCACGGAGCTTGTGCAGTAATCACTCCTCAGCTTTCAAAGAAAGCCTTTGGGAGTTAAACCACACATGTGTTTATGCTCCTGCCCAAGGGAGCCAACTTACCTCATAGCTCAATCAAGCATAAAAAATGAAAAAAAAAAAAGACTCCACAGGGAGGAGGGAGGATAGTGAGGACAGATTCTTGCTGTTACCAGAGAACACCTGTTACAGGTGAGTAACTATGCTTTCTCCAGGAGCAAGCAGGCAGCCACTCAGTCCTCACATATGGGATTCTCCAGCTACAGGCTACCAAAAAACCCCTGCAAAAAGCCACAGGCGACCAACAGCAAGCTGTGAATGGCAGCAGGGATCAATGAATGACCAAGACCTGAGATGCAACCTGTGACCCACTAGCCGGCCCAGAGGCTGAGAGGTGCTTGAGCTGCTTAATGGGGCAATGCTTTTATTGGTGGTTACGCCCCGGGAAGGCAGTAGCTAGGCCTTCTGGCTCCCGTCGTTATACCTTATCCCAATAAGTGTAGTTGAGGCTGAGTGTAAGGTAAACATAGGATTTATTCCCCGTCCGGGTGGATTCAAAAACCATGGAACAAAAAGTTAAACAGACCATCCGTCTGACATTTAAACAAAGGAAAAATACTGTAACAAAAATGTAAGCTTTCTTCAGCATTCAAATTAACAGCACAAGTAACAGGAAACAGTTTCTCACTCACGTGAAACTTTGCAGCTGTTTCTTCAATTAACTCTTTGGCTGCTTCAGCACACAGAATAAACACCACTTGATACAGGTTACCTGCAGTCCAAGCCTGTATCTTGTAAAATTTTCAGGGAAAGCTAGTTATATCTCTCCCTCATTTCCTCCTCTGCAATTCTGCATAGCTCCTTGAATGAGCATGTGAAGCCTTCCTCTACCCTCGTGGTTTGGTGGGAAGGTACCGTACTGTTTGTACTTCTCTTTCTCCTCCTGAGCTCTGCACAGCTCCTCATATGAGCCTTAGGTAGTCTGGGTGTTCTAAGTCCCACCTCTTAGGGATAATACGTCTCACTTCACCTCTGGGAGCTTCCTGATTTCTGTTACGTGGATAGTCCCGTTCTGGTTTCCTTCTCTCACAGCGTCTCTCTATATCAGGGGAATATGCCTCAAGGTTTTACAGAATTCTTCCTTTCTGTCTGTTTGGAGTTAAACTGGTTTGATGTGAACTTAGCTGTAGGAATGCCCTGCATTATTGCATTATTGCAATAATCTACAGGGTAGTGATAGGATTTGCCTTGAGGTTCCCACAGCCTATCTGCAAATCATCCACCTCTGCCTCTTTGGAGTTTTTCCTTGGCACGGTCCTTACAGCGTCCACTTGCGTTCTCTGGTGAATTCTTTCACCTCTGCTGCGTGGCTTCCCTCTGAGATATTTCCAGAGCTGATTCACTTAAGCTCTGGTCTGAGCATTCCACTATGCTCTCCTTGATGCTCCCACCTGTGCGTTCTGGGCGTTCACATCGGATAGACTCCTGAGCTCTCTGTCTTCTCTTTGCGGTCCAAGCGTTCCAAGCCTCCCAGGCGATCAGCCGTCTCGGAGCTTTCTGAGACGCTCCAAGACTTCCACGACTTCCTTACCCTCCAAGCTCTCCTGGCCGGTGTCCACCAGACTGTCCTTACACCTCCAAGCTCCTTGGAGACGCTCCTTCACCTCCAAGCGCGCCGGGACCTTTCCAACCTCGCGGACCCCCGTTTCTGAGCACTCATCCGGACACCCTCTTCTGTTAAGTGAATGAGGTCCTTACTATATCCTGCTCCAGTGTTAGCTTGGGCCCCCAGACCCCTTGCAGCTGCTCCCAGTTTCTAATGAGCTCTCACGCTCCATCACTGCCTTGGGCGTTCCCTAACACCATGTGCATGTGTTGGTGCTCTGGTTGCTCTTGTCAACGCCTCTCTCATTGGTGAAATGCTGAGCTGTCCACTTTCTTTTCCTCACTTTTGTTTTACTCTATATGCCTGCTGGGCCTCACCTCGTTACAAACCCCGTAATCAAAGCTGGAACCACCTCTCCAGTAGCCTGCTGTAAGGGCAGGAGGAAAGAGTTGCATTAATCCCCAAAGAAATGACGAGAAAGTACGATGCCTTGCCGAAGGCACTGTCATGTCAAGATGCTCTCCTCCAGACAGTAATGCGCTGCAAAGGTATGGACAGGACCAGGCGGGCGAGTTCCTGGCATGGTGCTCGTGCAGAGAGACAGAGCATATGTGTCACTGTGGTTTCCTTTGGCTCCACGCATTATGGATCGTCATGTCGACATGACATTCTAAAATAGAGTTCCAGCCTGGCTTGTCGGCAAACATAGGCACGATTGCAGTCTGCCCTCCAGGTGAAAACCAGGGTGCTCTTAGACCAGCAACATCAAGCCCTTCAGGTCATAGGAGACGACAAAGCGATGGGGCCTTTGTCTTGTTCAAGGTAGGCAGCTAGCACACCCTCTTACAGGTCTAGGGTATGAAGGAAAGGCCACCACTCAAGACTGCGAAGTCTATGGAACACAAAGGTAGGTAGACTCACCACCTGACTGAGATGATAGGTGATACCACTTTCCTGTCTTTAATCTTGGGATGTGTGCGTATCACGCGAAACCACTCTATTTCTTGTGAAATCTGATGTAATGGCTAACCTGGGGCCCTCCAATTGCCTTTGGACAACTTTCCTGGAAAGGAATTTGAGGGGAGCAGGACGCAAACGTTCACCAATGCACAGAGGGTCATGGAGGCTTCACAAGAAGCACATCATCAGGTCCCATCCGACCACTCTTGAGAGGGGCCATGCAGAGGAATATCAAACCCTCGTCTTGTTCCACCAGATAGTTACCAGTTGCAGCCAGGGGCACTGAGATGCACCTCTGCTGGCGTTTCAAGTACTTTAATGCCGGCATGGCAGAAAGGTAACTACAGCGAACTGCTGCAGTAATCACACTTGTCATGACCAGGCAGGACAGAGTGGCTACTGAAACCGGCTTTGTTCGGCACACCACCGTGATAATGTGTGCCATTTAAAAGCATACACCAACACTGGTGGCCTCCTTGTGGGTGTAGGCCAACAGAACATCCTCAACCATCTAAGTAAGATGGATTTGTACTAGAGCTACTCTTTCAAAAGACCAGTTCATCGAAGCTGGAGGCTGGTGTGCAGGAAAAGATCTGTTCTTCTGGATATCAAATCCCGCGGTTGTAGCCCAGGAAGACCCAGGGATGCTTTGAGAAAGCTTCATCAACAATGGGTAACTGTAGTTAACTGGTGCCAGCAGGGGAGTAATGAAGATCACAGTGGCCCATGTCCAACAACTTCTTCAAGTCAGAGTTGTGTGGAACCCTTACTGGCAGTGGAGATTAGCATACAGCAGACTCCCTGTCCCATGGGAAGCAAAGGCATCTGCCATCGCGTGGGTCCCATGTTCAGTATCTAAGAGGCAAAAGCAAGGCAACTTCAGTATTGCTGGGGACTGGGTGCAGAGGTCTATTGTTTTGAGTTCTCAATTTTGTGGAAGAGAGCAGGCCACATTTGGGTTCAGATCGCCACCTCATGTGCTGAAGGACCCCTGCTGAGTCTGTCCAGCTCAGAATATTCTTATGTCCCCGAAAGATGGTCACCTTGTTGTGGCAAAGGGTCTGCAGCATGCATCGACTGGCCATCCCACATAGGTTGGCTAAATGGGCTTGGTAACCACCCTTGCCTCCGTCTGAGGTAGACCATCATCCAACACCTAGTTTGGGTGTGTCTGTCCAGGAAAGTGAGGCTCACTACCTGGGTTCAAATCCCTGCTTGGTGTGCTGTAAACATGCTGCGTTCATTTGTTGCCAGAGTCCTGAGCTCAAGGATAGTATGATACTGATTCAGGCCTTGCCTCATGTATCCAGATGCCATAGGAATCAGAGACAGTCATAGTGGGGCTTCCCGTCTCAGTCTTAGAGGCCGATCTTGTGACTATAGGTGAAGCCTCGCATGATGGCAAAGGACTAGTCTCTCTTACACTGTCTGTTACAGCATGCTGCCGTACAGCTTGTAGTTGCTATACAATCATGCACTCCTAGTAGTAGTAGTAAGCACTGGGACTGGCAGGTCTTGGAACAACACTGGCTGGCCAGATAAGTGTAAGGCCAGTGCTGCCCATTCAGGTGAGGGAACTTCACAAGGGGCCTGGAGGCCCGCACACAGTTGTCTAGAGGCGACCCTGGCATTTGAGACCTCACAGAACGCTGAGGGACTGTACTGTCGCCTGCTGCATTCACAGTCAAATGCATCCTAGGGTCACGTGAAACCATCATGGTCATGGTGGCCAAGAGGTGCAGCCTCAGACGGTCTGACATCATCATGCACCCCTGCAGCCTTGGGTGCCAAAAAAAAAAAAAAAAAAAAAAAAAATGGAAGGGAAAAGCTGCTAGCCGCTAAGTCCAGAGGGAGGAAGGCCCTGGTGTGGGTAGTAGTCGCGGAGGGCTCCTATAGGTGTTACATGGGCTGCAGATTAGATTTGGGGTACTTGATGACAAACCCCAGACCTTGCAACAGTGATAGGGTGAGGTGGCCCACATGACAGACTTCCCCTGGCAAGCCTCACCATATTAACCAATCATCCAGATAGAAAAACATGAAGATGCCTTGTATTAGGAGATAGGTGGCGACAACTGCTAGGCATTTGGTAAACACCCTTGGGGCAACTGAGAGACAGAAGGGCAGAATCCTGTACCTGCCCACAACTAAGCAGAGGAACTGATGGTGCCAGGAGTGAATCAGGATGTGGGTATAGGCAGCTTTTAGATTCAGGAGCATAGCCAATCTCCCTGCTGGAGATAGAGCAGCAAGGTTCCAAGGATACCATTTTAAAACTTCTGACCAGAAAGCAGTTGAGGTCCCTCAAATCTAGGATGGGACGAAACCCTCCTGCCTTTCTGGAGACAAATATGTAGTGGGAATAGTTGCCCCAGAGATGGAGGATGAGCTCCACTGCCTGGTCTGAGAAGACTCCCAAGCTCCCTCTGCAGATGGTCTCAGTGAAGAGAAGTCATAGGGGCTACCCTGGAAAGAATGAAGGGGGCATCTGCTCGAAGTGGAGGAGGTACCCTTCCTGCATCACCTGTGGAACCCAGGTGTTGGTGTGATGCCTGGCCAGAGGTGGGCAAGGTGAACTAGACACCCCTCTGTGCCCTGGGTCTTAACGCTTGGGAGGGAGAGGGCTATGCCCATGGAGTCAGAAACCCCCTCTCCCCCCAGGTTGCAGCAGGAGCACTGTCTATGGCTTGGTGCCATAGACCTATGAGTGCCGTGGCCCTGGCCCTTGGCCTGCTGAACCTGTTGAAGAGCTTGGTAGGCCAGAAACTGCAGGTAAGTACCCCAAGTCTCTCCCCCCTTCCCCGAAGCATTCCACCAGGAAAGGTCAGCAGTCTTCTGGGAGCACCTGGTTCTGCTCATGTATTCAGACTAACTTTGAGACCTTGTCCATCTTGGGCTTGCCAAAGACGTTGTACCCTCAGCAGGGGACATCAGCCAACTTGGTCCTGAATCCAGTGCTCTAGGCCAGTGTAGGCAGTGGTCACTAATGGCCATAGCAGCTCCTGAGCTATGGACTCAATGTCATCATAGGGTGCCCAAGTCAAACTTGGAGCAGTCCTTGACTGTCAGGATGCCAGGATCCTTTGTCTCTCTCAACACCTCCAGCAGTGATCAGGCTGATGCTCATCAAGCCCAAGGCACTCTCCGACTGAGTAGGAGAGAGAGGACAAGTCCTTGACCAGGAGTCCAGAACCACACTGGAGGTTCATCAGTCAGCAGCTGAGACCATGGCAAGCTGCATTGTCAGTATCTCAGGTACATGCCCATGCACAATTGATAAGCCTGGATGTGGGCTATGAGCATAGAACCCTTGTAGCACTTCATACCAAACCCATCCAGGATGTGCGCCTTCCTACCCAGTCCTCACTTATGGATGACATCAGCACCGACAGAGCCCGCACAGAGCAATTCCCCAGCTTTCAAAAAAGCCTTTGGGATTGCTGCCACACATGCATGGTCCTCTTACCGCCCAAGGGTGCCATCTTGCTCAGTCAGGTCCCATAGCTAGAGCTCTACTAAGCAGATGCAAGGGAAGCAAAATAATGGCAAACTCTATAGGGGAGGTAGGAGGATAGTGAGGACCGATTCCTGCTGTCCCTAGAGAACACCTGTTACAGATGAGTAACTATGCTTTCTCCAGGATCAAGCAGGAAGTCAGTCCTCACTAAAACACCTCTGCAAGGCCGTGAGCAGAAGCCAATGCCTGAAGGAGCCAGAGTCCTGAGGTCCTCAGGGGCAAGCTCTCGGAAGCCACAGAAGAAGGGTCGAGGGCAGGAGTTGCTTATACCTCAAATAGATTACAGAGTATAGCCTGGCCGAAGGCGCTGTCCTGGTGAGACTCCGTCTCCAGGCAGTAGTGCGAGGCAAAAAGTATTTGCCAAAGACCAGGTCACAGCCTGGCAGATGTCTGCTAGAGGCACCAAGTGCAGCGAAGCCACCAAAACTACCTTGGCACGGACACCGTGTGTGGTGACTCAGCAATCCAACAGGGCCCCAGCTTTTGCCAGGGTGAAAGCGATGCACTCTGCCACCCAGATGGAGAGGGTGCGCTTGGTGACTGCCAGCACCAGACGGCTAGGATCATAGGCGACAAAGAGCCAGTTGGACTTGTGATGACCCCAAGTACGCTGCAGATAGAGCCCTCTTGCAGTCGAGTGTGTGTAGGACCGCCAATGCTCGGTTGGCACGAGGTCTCGGGAAGAAAGTCAGTAGGAATATCTTCTGGTTGAGGTAGAAATCAGAGACAACGTTTGGCAGGAACTTGGGGTGGATACGGAGGACCACCCTGTTACTGTAGAACCTGGTATAGGGGTCCTCAGCCATGAGAGCTTGGAGCTCATCGACATGCAGAACCAAAGTCAGAGCCACCAGGAAGACAACTTTCCAGGAGAGGTGCTGGAGCGAGCACGTCACCATCAGCTCGAATGGTGTCCGCGTGAGCAGCATGAGCACAATGTTCAGGTCCCACTCCGCCGGGGGAGGCAAGATGGGTGGCTTGGAGAGCAGGAGGGCCCTGCATAAAGCAGGAGACCAGAGGCTTCCCCCCAAGAGGGGTTTGTCCTTAACAGGGGAGGTGGGTTAGCTGAGATGGCGCTGAGGTGCACCCTAAACCAAGTTGATTTCAGCCCCACCTGCGATAAGTGAAGGAGGTACTGGAGGACCCACCTAATAGAGCAGGAGAATGAGTAGATCTGGAGTGCGGAGCACCAGACCAAAAAGCACCGCCAATTGAAGGTGTAGGCCCGCCTCATTGAGTCCTACCTTGATTCCAGGAGGATCTCCTCAACCTCGCCCTGGGAGGTGCTGCAGAGCTAAAGTGACCTGTTCAGCTGCCAAGCTTTGAGGGATAATGAGGAGAGATTTGGGTTTAGCACCCGCCCTTCCTCCTGTGTTAGCAGGTCTGGGGTGCAGCCCATGTGAAGCGGTGGCTCCGAGGAGAGCTGGAGCAAAAATGGGAACCAAGGCTGGCGAGGACCACAAGAATCACAGAGGCTCGGTCTCACTGAATCTTGTGGAGGTCATCACGATGAGGGTGGGAGGGAACACATACAGCAGCTCTGAAGTCCAGTCCAGGAGGAACACATCCGGGGCTACACTGTCAGGATGCAGGCCTGGCCCACAGATGTGGGGAAGCTGGCATATTTGTTGGACTGGCAAACAAGTCCAGGGATGGAGTCCCCCACTGTTGAAAGAGGAGAAGAGTCATCTCTGGGTTCACATGCCATTTGTAAGAGTGAAGAAGCCTGCTGAGTCTGTCCGTGAGGATATTGTCCTGGCCAGGGAGGTAGACTTCTCTGAGGGTAATACCACGGCACACAGCGAAGGAGCAGAGGACCACCTTTTGGCAGAGAAGGCAAGAGCCCGTCCCTCCCTCCTTGTTCATATAGAACATCGCAAACCCTATTGTCGGTCTGTACCAGTATTGACTTCCCCTTCAGGTGGGGCTCTAAGACCTTCAGGGCCAACCGGACTACTCTGACTTCAAGCAGGTTGATCTGCTGATTCAACTCTGAGGAACCATTGCCTCTGTGTGCATAGGCTGCCACAGTGGGATCCCCAGCCCAACAACGAGACATCCATGGTCATAATGAGCTTGTGTGGTGGGGCCTGAAAGGACATGCCTCGGAGAAGACTCTGGGGGGTTCTGCCACCACTCCAGGGAACTGTGAAGCTTGCGAGAGACCTGGACGAGACCCCAAAGATGGCTGGAGGCTTGGGTCCACTGCATTGTCAGGCACCACTGGGTTGCCCGCATGTGCATGCGGGCATGGGGAATGATGTAGACCGTCAAGGCCATGTGCCCTAAGAGGTGAAGCATGGTCTGCGCCATCACCTTGCCTTGCCTTGAACCTCAGCATCCAGGGAACGGAGACAATCCACACAGGCTTGTGGAAGGAAGGCGCCGATGAACTCCAGTCTGCACCGGCTGGAGTTGGGACTTGGAGTAGTTGATCAGGAAGCAGAGATGTTCAAGTCCGCGGACTCTCCCGTGACAAGCCAATCATCTAGGTAGGGAAAGACAAGTATACCCTGCTGCTGGAGGTATGCTGCTGCCACGGATAGACACTTTGTGAAGACCTGTAGGGTGGATGCAAGCCTGAAGGGGAGCACCCTGTACTGGTAGTGCTCCCCTTGCACCCTGAAGCGCAGGTACAGCCTGTGCCTGGGGTGGATCAGTATGTGAGTGTAAGCATCCCTGAGGTCCAAGGAGCATAGCCAATCGCCCTGCCGGAGGAAGGACAGTAGGACACCAAGAGAGAACATTCTGAACTTCTCCCACATCAGGAATTTGTTCAGGTTCCGGAGGTAGAAGATGGGGGCGCAGGCCCCCTGTCTGCTTCGGAATGAGAAAGTATAGGGAGTAGAATCCACAGCCTCTGAGATGTTGCGGTACCTTTTTGACTGCCTGCTGACCAAGGAGGTTGTCCCCTCTTGGCTTTAGACAAGCCTGGTGCACAGGAAGCCGAGAAAGCTCAGCTGGGGAGAATGTGGGAGGAGGCCCAGCTAGGTGAAGACGGTAACCGTCCCGGATCACCTGGAGAACCCAGGCATCTGATGTGATCAACACTCATTCAGGTGTGAAGAGGGATAGGCGCCCTCCCAGACAGCGGTGCTGCCGGGGGGTGGGGGTGGGGGGGGAGAGAGGCTATGTACTCTGCGTCAAAAACCTTGGGTTGGCTGGGGTGGCACCAGTGGTTGGGTCTTGGGGCCCCTTTTGGCTTACAATGGCCCTGAGTTCCCCCTTGCCCTGGCGGCTGGTGCTGGCGTGGGAGTGGATGGGTAGGGTAGGTACCCTCAGTAGGGGAGCCTCTTCCATTGGTAGAAGGGCTTTTGGTCTGCTGCTTCTTCTGCAGCAGGGAAGAAGTCTTCTGTGAGAGACATGTGTGGGTTACGAACTCCGTCTCTCTCGGCTGCCTTATCTTCCATCGGCTTGCCGAACAGTTGTTCACCAAGGTAGGGCATGTCCAGGAGTTTCTCCTGGACCCACTGCTCCAGGTCCGAAGACTGGAGCCATGCCTGACACCGGGCCCAATGCTGGTGGCTGCTACACGGCCTGAGGAGTCAAACTTGTTGTATGCAGTGCGGGAGAAATACTTCGAACAATCCGTGACAGACATCAACAGGATCTGGAACCTGAGAAAGTGGTCGCCTCCAAGGTCCACCAAGAAGCCGCCAAGTTCTCTGGCAAGGTCGTGCAGGAACATGCCCATGTAAAGTTGGCAAGCCTGGATGTGGCATACCAGCATGGACCCTTGGTAGACCTTGTACCCAAGGGCATCAAGGGCATGGGATTCCCTGCCAGGTGGGACCAAAGAATGTGACTTCGGGCTCTTTTGCTTCCACACAGCGGACTCTACTACCATCAAGGTGTGGGGAAGCTGAGTCTTCCAGAACCCCGGGGCTCGCTGAACCCTGTACATCGCATAGAGCCTCTTGCTGACAATGGGGAATGAAGCAGGTGTCTCCCACATGTGGAGAAGCAGCCAGACCAGGATGGGAGGCACCGGGACTAGGAGAGATTCGAGGCAAGGACTCGTACTGTAGGATGTCCAATTCCTCAGCTCTTGGTTCCTCATTGGTCTGCATCTGCATGTTGAGGGTCCGCACCATGTCACGCACGAACACCAGAAAGTAGGTGTCCTCTGGAGGCGAAAGCCTCTGCGAGGCAGGGGGAGATGGATCCGAGAGCAGATACCTGTGGACATGGGTCTCAGGGAACGTATTGCCATCATATTCCCAGCCTGAAAGGTCTGAGTATGACTCAGTCAGGCTGGTCGCCCTGTTCCGCGGCCAAGGCCCGTCTGGAGCCGTAGGCGCTGGCCTTTGAAGACCTTGCCCCCAAAGAACGGGATGGCGAGCGAGAATGGTGCCGCGGACCTGTGGCTCTTGGGGGTTTCCAGGGTAGAACTGGGTCCCTCCTTTGAGGGGCCTTGGTTCTCGAGGTGCAGGCCAGCCATGCTGGGCGGAAGCACCTGCTGGGCAGCTAGGAAGGAAGAAACGCTGCGCTCCATTGCCAGCATTCAGGATTTCCACTCAGGCGAGGTACCATGCAATGCCTACGCCGAGGTTACCGGGTCTGGCGAAGAGGAGGAGAGGGAGTCCTCACTGGGACAACCCTCTGGAGACTGGGCACCTTCGCTGGAGGACTCCTCATCTGTACGTGTACCTTTCGAGGGTGCTCCTTGTCCGACTCTCGTGGACACCGAGGAGGGCTAAGAGACCAAGCACGAGAACGCTCATGCTTGTCCAGTGCCCCTGACAGTGACTTTGAGGTTGTCTTCTTCTTCCGCCACTCCACTGGTCGGAGTGCCGCCTTGGCCGCGGGTTCTCAACCGGGGATTCGATGAGCAGTGGAACAGCTTGGAATGCCACTGGGGATCCCAGGGCTGCTTTATGGAAAATGTCATCGGACTTCTGCTTACGACTTAGCAGGGCCTTGGAGGACATTTTCTTACACAACGAGCAGAGGTCCGGGTTATGGTCAGCCCCCAGGCACTGTAGATAGCAGTCATGGGTGTCCGTGAGCCATGTTTTTGGAGCATCTGTCACATTTCTTGAAGCCGGTGGCCATTGGGACAAAAAGGTGCCCCGTGACGTCAAAGACCCTCGAGGCCAGTGGTTGGGAGAAAGGGAGCGAAAGGAGCCCAAGAAAAAAAATCCTAAAAAAATAAAAAAAGGAAGAAGAATCCACTCATCCACAGACGGCAGAGGTGAGGGAATGGACGGGTAGAGGACCGGTGCAACCAGAAAAAAACAAGGGCTAGAGGCCGAAAACAAAACACTTTTTTCGAGGGACTAGGACGCATGTCTGAAGGACTCTGCGGAAAAAGGGAGACTGAGCAAGATGGCACCTCTTGGGTGGGAAGAGGACCACACATGTGTGGCAGCAATCCAAGTGGCTTTCTTTGAAAGCTGGGGAATTGCTCCGCACAGGCTCAATCGGTGCCGATGTCACCCATAAAGTGAGGACTTACTTCCTGCTTGTTTCCTGGAGAATGCATCTTCTGGCTTTTGATCCGACACATGGCTGACTCCACCATCATGGAGTTGTTTGGTAGCTATTGTGACACGCCCGCGGCGAGGCGACTAGGTGGTTGCCTAGTGGGGAGCGCGGGACGTCACTCTTCTTTGTGTAGTTGTGGTTTTGCTTTGTCAGCAATCCGAATGGAAGAGGAACACAGGACAATTTGTTACTTAAATTGCTTTTATTTATTTATTTCTGGAACCAACTTTTGGCAAGTGACCTTGCTGAGGCAAATGACCTTGATAAGGCAAACAATATCACAAACTGAAAATATAGGATATTTTCTCCCTTTAGACTTCTCAGCAATATTTCTTCAAGTAGTTACTTCACTCTTGATTACTCTTTTCAGCTTCTTTCATTTACAAAGCAGTGTAACACTTTTTAAATGCACAGTTTTCCCAAAAACTTCTGTAAGACAGTTTTTGACCTTTACTCTCAGCTGCTGCAGATTAGGATATCTCTCCTGTGCTGCCTCCTGGTTTAAAACGCTAGCCCTGTTAAGCCTGGCTTCTTCAGAGATACAATTTGCTGCTTTAAACAATGAGGTTCATATGACTTCTTGTCTGCTTTCCAGCTTGGCACATAACAACACCAGCACAGATATCTTCTTAACCTGTTACTCACAGCTTCTTATAAAAGTATTAAACACGGCTTATACAAATCCCACACTCCATGGATTCCGCAGAGGATATTGGAGAGTCTGAGTATGAGTCTACTTCCATTTCTTCTGGGGTACTGTAACACTCAGGGCTTGGGGCACGTTCTGGAACGCTATGCTTCACTTCCTTTAAAAGCCTAAGAAGCTTCCCCCATTTTAACTTCTGGGGTCCCCTTTTTACCGGGTCAAAAGCTCTTGCCCTTCTTCCTCTTAGACACTCCTGTTCAGGACACACACAAATTGCTTTACTGGCAGAAACCCTCTTCTCAACTGGTTTTCTGTACTGCCTAATCACAGACTCAGGACTTGAGCTGTCACTCTCAGAATCAGTCATATACTCTTGACGTTTTCCCCAGCTCCACTCATGCCCACAATCTTTGCACTTGCCTTGGGAGTTATGGCTGGTCCCCTTTGAACCTCCAGGCCCTACAGCCTTATGCTGCTGTTCCTTCCCTTGGCTCCTCTGGACTCTTGGCCTCTCCTCCTGGCTTTTAGCATGCAGTTTTCCTTGAGCACGTCCTCTCTCTGTGTTTCTGCTTGTGTCTCTCTTTTTCCTCGTGTCTCTTGCTGTGCCTCTGCTTGTATTCCTCAGCCCTCCTGCCTCTCTCTCTGTCTCTCTCTTCGTTGCCTGCCCACTTCCTGAGTGACGCAGCTTAAATATCCTGCAGCTTGTTTCCTTCTCTGGCCACCCCCTCTCTGCCTGCACGAGCTCTAGAGGCTGGGTGTGGCTTCAAGCTATCCCTATTAGTGTGTATTCTAGCCTCATTCCCTGCCTGGGAGCTATGCTGTAGTGAGCCCTTCCCCCGCTCATGAGAAAAAAAACTCTTTTTCCCTAGTTTTAAAAGGCTCAGCTACCCTGCGCATCACCACATATCCCCCCCCTTAAGCTATTACCGGCTGGCGCCACAACCCGCGCACAGCTGGTAATCCTAGACAGTGCATCTGCGTTGGTATGGAGCTTCCCGGCCCTATGCTGTATGCGGAAATCAAATTCCTGGAGAGCCATATACCAGCGCGTCAAACGTGCATTACTGTCCTTCATTTTGTTTAACCACTGTAATGGGGCGTGATCAGTGACCAACAGAAACCTCCGTCCGGTTAAATAAAAGCGTAACGCCATTACCGCCCATCTTATTGCAAGGCATTCGCGTTCAATTGTCGAATACTTTCTCTCCGGAGGGGTAAGCTTACGGCTTAAGAACATCACGGGATGTTCCGTTCCCTCGTGTTTCTGTGACAACACTGCTCCAAGGCCCGTTTCCGAAGCATCGGTTTGGACGATAAAAGCTTGGTTAAAATCCACCCCGCGCAAAAACCGGTGCCTCACACAACTTTTCTTTCAATATTTTAAAGGCCTGTTCCGCGATCCCAGACCACTGCAACTGTGTAGGGGCATTCTTTTTAAGCATCTTGGTAAGAGCTGCACTCTCGTTGCGAAATGTGGGATAAACCGGCGGGTGGTAATAGCCGATTAGGCCCAAAAGCTCCGAAGTTGCTTCTTCGTCTGCGGCTTCGGGAACGTCCTAACGCTCTCTACTTTATCCAAGAGCGGCTTTACTATACCATGGCCGACCAAGTGTCCCAAATACTTTACTTCAGTCGCACCAAACATACACTTAGCCGGGTTGAGCGTGAGGCCTGCCCGCCTCATCGCCTCCAACACAGCCTTGACCCGAACCAAATGATCATCCCACCGCGAGCTATGGATGACGATGTCATCCATATACGCTGTCGCGTAAGACTGGTGTGGGAGGAGGACCATGTCAACTAACCGCTGACACGTCGCTGCAGCCCCATGAAGACCAAAGGGCATCCGGCGAAATTGGAATAGTCCAATTGGCGAACTAAATGCGGTCTTTTGGCGAGATTCCCTGGTGAGGGGAATCTGCCAATACCCTTTGGTCATGTCTAATGTGGTCAAGTACGTGGCTCGTCCTAAACGATCCAAGAGTTCCTCTATTCGAGGCATAGGGTAGGTGTCAAACCTGGAGATGTCATTAACCTTACGAAAGTCAATACAAAACCGTAGTGACCCATCAGGTTTTGGCACTAACACTATTGGGTTGTTCCAGGGGCTTTTAGACTCCTCTATTATTCCCAACCTCAACATTTCCTGGACCTGCCTTATGACCTCCGCATGCTTTGCCTCAGGGAGTCTGTAGGGGCGTTGGCGGACTACTTCGCCATATGGGGTGACTATCTCATGTGCCACCAGGTTTGTCTCCCCTGGTAAAGGGGTAAGGACATCTGAGAACCCACCCAGCAATTTGGACATTGCCTCCCGCTGAGCCCATGAGAGATCCTCTCCCATCCTGAGTACCTGCTCTGCTTTACTATCCACGAGCTGTGGACCTAAGTCCTCCTCTTCCCTCTCCACACAATTAGCAGTCAAACCCTTTATCTCGGCTTTCCCTGTAGAGCCAAAGCCACCCGAACCCCGGGCAGTAGGGGATAACTCATCCACCTCCTCTATGGGTGGGAACCCTACCCGCTCACAAATAAATTGAGCAATGCGATCCCCCACACTCACCCTAAAATCCTCACGTGCAAAATTAAATAAGAGAACTTTTATGGATCCCCGGTAATCCGGATCAATGACCCCTGCCCTCACATCAATAAAATTTTTAAGAGCCATCCCTGACCGAGGGGCAATTCGGCCATAACAGCCAGGCGGTATTTCCACCTGGATGCCCGTCTCTACTAGGGCCTTCCCCTGTCTTGGTACGACCGTATCCACAGCACTGCAGAGGTCAAACCCTGCAGCCTGCTCTGTTGCCCGCTTGGGCACCGTAGCCTCCGGGGTGGTCCCTACAGACCCTAAGTATGAACTTAGGCTTTGGGTCGGTTTTTTCCCTCTGGGGCTCTTTCTTCCCTCCCTGTTTACCCGTGGTTCCAAACAAAGGAGCAGGTAGAAAGCTGGCTCTTCCCTTCCTGTGAGTGTTTTTGGCAGGAGTGATGAAGTCCCCCTGGAAGGATGTCCCTGGCACTGGGTCTTCCTGAGGGCTATTTCCTCTTTCTATGGGCATAAACCTGTACGGGTAGTAATCATACCTTTTTTACTATCCTTTAGCTTGGGGTCAGCCACCTTTCCTAACTGGGGTAAGGTTTTCTCCCTAGCTGTGGTATTTTCAGTAGCCCTCTTTTCTCCTAGCCTGGGGTCAGCAACCTTTCCTATCTCGGGTAAGGTTTTCTCCCTGGCTAGATTACCTACTTGCAGAAAGGTAGCTGGTTGGTTGGCTTCTCCCTGCAACTCTTCCGCTAAACCCTTCCTGAACTGTGGCCAGTCACGGCCCAGCACTGCCTCGTGTGGAAGCTTGGGTACTATGGCCACCTCCATTTGTTTTCTCAGGCCTACTCCCTCTATTATCACAGACTGTACAGGGTAGGTAGAAGCGGCGCCATGGACACAGCGTATCCTAATATGATTCCCAGAGGTCAGTGGCGAGGGTTTGTCTTTCACCTCTATTTTATGCCAGAGCCTCTGGGAAATCATAGATTGGTCTGCGCCTGAGTCCAATAATGCCTCCGTTGGTATCCCCTTTACCTCCACTCTCAACAGGAACCCTTCTCCTGCCTCTCTGTGCTGGGTTATTATTAAAGCCTTCTTGGCTCTACAGTCCCTCTTTAAATGACCAGCTTCTCCGCACGAGAAACACTTTCTCTGCATTTTATATCCTTTATACAGTTTTACATTTTCTTCTGCACATTCCTCAAGCTTGGCCTTCCTTTCTAGTAACTCCATTTTGTTATTTTTGAAACCCCCCCCTCTCTCTGGGCTTAACTTGTTAGCCTCCAGAAAGCGGTCGGTCAAAGCAATGGCCTCCCGGGTGTTCTTGCAATCTTGGAGTACTAGGAAGGTTTGCACACTGCTTGGTACAGACTCCATGTATTGCTCTAGGATAATTGCATCTAATATAGACTCCATATCCTTCACTTCTGGCATCAGCCACTTGCACACCAGGCCTTTCACGCGGTGATACAAGGCCTGAGGCGTCTCCCCTGGCCTCAGCTTGCATGTGCGTAACTGCCTGCGATAGACCGCCGGATTTAACCCCAAGCGATCTTTCACAGCTTGTTTAACATCCTCATAATTTTTAACTAAGCAGCAGGCATAGCCCTGTAGGCCGCTAAGGCTTCGCCCGTGAGAGAAGCGGCGAACCTTAGCGCCCACTGCTCTTTTGGCCATCCGGCTAAGAGAGCTATCCTCTCGAAAGCCTCAATGTAGTCCTCTACATCGTCTTCCTTCGTGAGGCGCCCACCTGAGAAAGTCCCAGTCCCTGGCCAGTCCCAGCCCTGAAAACCTGCCCCTGCACCTGGCACAGTCCTGGCAGCATCTTCCTTCCTTCCCTGGGCCTTCAACCCGTTGGACATGGCTTCTATGAGGGGAGCTTGCTGCGACTGGAACAGCACCTTCGCCTGTTCCAGGCTCTGCATGGACAACGCCTGTTGTTTGGCAATCTGGCCAGCGGCCCATTCCAGGATGTCTCGAGATTCCATGTTTTCCTGTGGAGAGAACAAAAAGACAAAAACACCAAGTACGGACTTTTTTCTTTTCCTTTTCCCCTGCCTTGGTGATTACTTTCCCCACAGCCACCCTCTTACACCAGTGCTATCCAGATCAACCCTCCAGCCTACGGGTTACCTGGTTCTGGTGTAGAGTCTCACTTTGTCAACTCCGTTGATCCGGAATCCAGCTCCACCGCCACTCCGGATTTTCCCTTCTGTTTTGCAGACCTGGGGTTGACTCAGCTGCTCCTGGGGATGTCTCTCCTTTTTCGCCTTTAATCCGGCTTGCCTTTCTAGCGTGCCAACTTGCTTCCAGCGAAAACTTGCTTCCAGCGAAAAATCCTGCCAACTACGCCACCTGTGACAACGCCCGTGAGAGACGACTAGGCGGTTGCCTAGTGGGGAGCGCGGGACGTCACTCTTCTTTGTGTAGTTGTGGTTTTGCTTTGTCAGCAATCCGAATGGAAGAGGAACACAGGACAATTTGTTACTTAAATTGCTTTTATTTATTTATTTCTGGAACCAACTTTTGGCAAGTGACCTTGCTGAGGCAAATGACCTTGATAAGGCAAACAATATCACAAACTGAAAATATAGGATATTTTCTCCCTTTAGACTTCTCAGCAATATTTCTTCAAGTAGTTACTTCACTCTTGATTACTCTTTTCAGCTTCTTTCATTTACAAAGCAGTGTAACACTTTTTAAATGCACAGTTTTCCCAAAAACTTCTGTAAGACAGTTTTTGACCTTTACTCTCAGCTGCTGCAGATTAGGATGTCCTCAAAGGATGATCCCCGATCTGAGGCTCTGCAACCCTGGGGCATGGAACAAGCACAGCCGTTGTCATCAGATGCTGTCACCGAGAGCAGCGATTTCATGCTTGATGCCAGGGCTGAAGTAAAGGACTTCTGGCCAAAGATTAATTCCTACTGCTTCTCATGACTCTTCCTTACTTGACACGTGCAGGCAGAGCAGGCAAGTGGAGTCATCGTAATCAGCACCACAGCATCGAAGGCAGCAGCTATGGCAGTCTGATGGACATGGTGAGAGTGCACTTGCCACATTGCTTGAAGCCACTGACCATAGACATAGCAGGGAGAACATTTTCCCAGAAAGTCAAACTTGAAAATCCCGGACAGTGTGGGTGCAAGGAAAAACCTGTGCACTGAAATGAAGAAAAATTGTACCCGAGAAAAAACGCAGAGGAGAGGACGGTCCTGGGTGAAGGTGATCGGAATGCAAATCGGTAATGATAAAAAAAGCACCAGAAAAAGAAAAAAAAAAAACTTTAACTAGTGAGCAAACAGGACATCTGCTGGGCTCTGCGGATACGAGGGTTGCTATTTATATTTCTGGCCTAATAATGAAAAAACAAATATTTATGATCGAAATTGGTTTTATTGTTTTTCAAAATATTCTCCATGAAGATCAATACACTTTTGCATGCGTTTGAACCAATTTTCGAAGCACTTTTTCCACTCCGATTGAGGTAACTCCAAAACATGCGTTTTGAATGCATCAACCGCATCTTCGGGTGTTGAAAATCGTTGACCACATAATTTGTTTTTGATGTGCGGGAATAAAAAGAAGTCATTGGGTGCCAAATCAGGGCTGTACAGTGGATGACCCATCAATTTGATGTTTTGGTCGGTCAAAAATTCCTTTGTTTGAGCCGATGTGTGAGAGCTCGCATTGTCATGATGAAGAATTATTCGCCTCTTCTTCGACTTTTTCTGAATTTCTCCGAAGACTTCTGGTAAACAAATGGTCCTGTAGCATTCAGAATTGACCATCCTACGTTGCTCTAATGGCACTGTCCCCACGTGACCGGTAATGCCGAAGAAACAGGCAACCATTTGCTTCAATGTGCTTCTTCCGCGAACAACTTTTGTTGGATTTGGCTCGTCTTGGAAGACCCATACAGTTGATTGCTGTTTTGTTTCGGGCTCATATGCATAGATCCATGATTCGTCACCTGTGTAGATGTTATACACAGTCTTTGATGCACCTTGAACGTATTTTTTCAACATTTCCTTGCACCAATTGACACGAGCCTTCTTTTGAGCGTTTGTCAGATTATGCGGGATCCAACGCGAACAAATGCCCATACTAATGCCCAAAGATGCCTCAATCTCACGGTATAGATAACACAAAGAGGAGCGGCTGTTCTTGCAGAAAGCACAGGAGAACACAAGAAGGAAGAGTCGTAAATGGGTGGACCAGGTTTTATTGAACCCCTACGCGTTTCGACCATAGCCTTCTTCAGGGGGCACACAGCTAGATAAATAACATACAATATAAAATATAGAATGTAACAATGTGAAATAATAAATCATTAAAAACATAAAAATTATAAAAATTATTAAAAACATATGAATAAAATAAAAGTAAAAGGACCAAAATTAAGAAGTGTCCATAAAAATATAATTAACATGTATATTTATAATATACATGTTAATTATATTTTTATGGACACTTCTTAATTTTGGTCCTTTTACTTTTATTTTATTCATATGTTTTTAATAATTTTATAATTTTTATGTTTTTAATGATTTATTATTTCACATTGTTACATTCTATATTTTATATTGTATGTTATTTATCTAGCTGTGTGCCCCCTGAAGAAGGCTACAGCCGAAACGCGTAGGGGTTCAATAAAATCTGGTCCACCCATTTACGACTCTTGCTTCTTGTGTTCTCAATCTCACGGTATGTCACATGACGATCTTGCTTTATCAGTTCACACACAGCATCGATATTTTCTGGCACAACAACCGATTTTGGACGACCCTGACGGAATTTGTCCTGGAGCGAACGTCGGCCACGATTGAATTCGTTATACTAGTTTTTTACAGTGCTGTAGGATGGTGCTTTATCGTCGTATAAAAAATTAAGTTCATCGATGCATTCTTGTCTTGATAGTCCACGTCGAAAGTTATGAAAAATAATCACCCGAAAATGTTCACGAGTTAATTCCATTTTTCTCCCGAGATGAATTTTTCAAGTTACTGTAAACAACAAATCACACTCAAATGATAAAATGTTATGAATAAGGTTATGTTCTACAATGTCAGTGTTCCAATGGAACCATTGGATGGCGCCTGGCAACACTTACTGTTGCTAAGGCCAGAAATATAAATAGCAACCCTCGTAAAGGACGAATGAGGAAAGCTGGCACACTTGGGTGGGAGGGTGACCACATACATGGTGTAACTCCCAAAGGCTTTTTCTTTGAAAAGCTGGGGAGTGATTATTGTGTGTGGGCTCAATTGGTGCCAACATAACCCATATGTGAAGGCCGTCTTCCTGCTTATTCCCAGAGAGAAAAGTGGATCTCTGTGCTTTAGCCGATCTGGCTCAATGAAACAGACTTATGGTGCACTCCCAGCTCCCTTGGGCTTATCCCTCTGAGAGCCTAGGCACCTTGGAGTCCAAGATCCTTTACCAACTTTTCTAGGTCCTCAAACAGCAACTTCCCTACAAAGGGAAGCTTGCTTAGGTGAGTCTAGAAGACATGAGCTTATCAGTTATTCAACCAAAAAAATGCCATGCAGCCATCATGATCATTCTTAGCTGATGCCAAAGCAAACTGTAAAGGTCAGCCAAGAAACACCAAACTGGGCTCCACCCGAGCTACGTCTGCAACCACCTCAGACAGACTCTGGCCACAAAGGCCCTACAAATGGCCTCTCAGAGCCAGAGCAGAGACTTCCTTTCCTCAGGGCCGGTGTGGCTATAATGGAGAGGCTGTAAAAGGACAACGATGAGAGGCAGAGCAACAGAGAAAACCAAGGCTGCCTGGGCCACCGTGGGGCCTTCAGGATCATGGAGGCCATGTCCCGCAGGACCTTGAAGAGGTGCTTGGCAATTAGTGGTGTAGGAGAGAAGGTGTACATAGAAGGCACTCTGACCACAAGATGAGGAAGGCATTTGCCACTATCTGTGACTGATGTGGTTGGGGACAACAGAAGCAGGGCAGCTGAGCATTGGTTGGGCTGGCAAAGATGTCCAGACTTAGGGTTCCCCAGCACAGCAGCTATTCCTCTTCCCATGGCTTTCATACCATCTTTATGCTGATGACTCTCAGACCTACCTCTCTAGACCTGAAATCTCTCTGGTCATTCAATCCTGGATCTCTGTCTGCCTGACATTGCTACTTGGATGTCTCTCCACTGTTTGAAGTTGAACACAGTCAAAACTGAACTTTTAACTTTTCCCCCTCTCAACCTTTTTTGTACCGTGACCCCCTTTTACCATTGGTCAACTTGTGATGACCTCCAATGATAAAATCAAATGCGTCTCTCTTCCTTTACCGTTAATGCATTGTCACTGTAATCATTTGTTGAATTATTATTATTATATTATAGGCCTTTGCATTATGTTTTTATTTATAAAATTTACTTATTTAAACCACAATAATTAATCCCAATAACAAGTAACAATATTTGATTTCAAAATTATTATGATTTTGTAGTCAAATCACTAATATGAAATAAAATTATTTTCTACCTTTGTTGTCTGACCAATTTATTCTCTGATCATGCTGGTCCCGATCTGAGGATTCTGTTTTCCTGTATTCTCTTAGCTCTCTTTCTGTGGTCTATGGTCCATCTGCCATTTCTTATCCTTTTGTTTTCTTCACTTCTTTCCATCAGCCTATTTCCAGTCCCAGTAACCCTCCCCAGTATCAGCTCCTTTCCAGTCCTCACTTCCAGTACCTTCCAATGTCAACTTGCATTCCCATGACTGCCACTGATATCCATTCCCTTCCAGTCCCCCTCCTTCCCCACTGACCAGTCCCTTGGCAGCCCCTCTCAGATCCACTCCCTTCAAGTTCCATTCTCCCATCCCCTCGTATCAGCTCATTTGTAGCCTTAGCCCCCAGTTTTCTTCCAGGGCCAGCAGCTCTATCCTCCCCTCCTCAAAATCAGTCCATTCCCAGTCGAAGCCCCCCAATCAGCTCACTTCCAGTGCTAGTCCCCCCTCAACCCCATTTCCAGTGCTAGCCTCCCCTAATCAGCCCAATACCAGTCCTACCCCCCCATCAGCTCATTACCAGCCCTAGCCTCCACTAATCATTTCTAGTCATAGCCCCCCTGATCAGCTCATGTCCACTGCTAGCCTCCCATCAGCCCATTGCCAGTCCTACCCGCCCCTAATCATCTCATTTACAGTGCTGGTCCCCCCCCCCTCAACCCCATTACCAGTCCTAGCCTCCTCTAATCAGCCCATTTCCAGTCCTAACCTCACCGATCAGCTCATTTCCAATGCTAGCCCCCCATCAGTCCATTACCAGTCCTACCTCCCTATCAGCCCATTACCGGTCCCAACCCCCCCCCCTTGATCAGTCCATTCCCAGTCCTAGCCTTCCCTAATCAACCCATTACCAGTCCTAGCCCCCCCATCATCTTGCCCATTACCATTGCTAGATCCCCCATCAGCCCATTATAATCCTAACCCACACTGTCTCTCCCCTCTGTCCAGCATTTATCCCCTGCCTGTCCCGTATGTCCCCCTGTCTCTCTCCCCTTTGTCCATGTCAGCCCCCTTCCCTCCCTCCCTCCATGTCAGCCCCCTCTGTCCATGTCAGCCCCCTCCCTCCATACCTCCATGTCAGCCCCCTCTGTCCATGTCAGCCTCCCTCCCTCCATCCATCCATGTCAGCCCCCATCTATCCATATCAGCCCCCTCCCTCCATGTCAGCACCCCTTCCTCCTCCCTCCCTCCCTCCATGTCAGCCCCCCATCTGTCCATGTCAGCCCCCCTCCCTCCCTCCCTCCCTCTGACCCTCTAGGTCAGCCCCCTCTGTCCATGTCAGCCCTCCCTCCCTCCATGTCAGCCCCCCTCCATCCATCCATCCATCCTGCCATCCATATCAGCCCCCTCCCTCACTCCATGTCAGCCCCCCTCTGTCCATGTCAGCCCCCCTCCCTCACTCCATGTCAGCCTCCCTCTGTCCATGTCAGCCCCCTCCCTCCATCCATGTCAGCTCCCTCCATCCATGTCAGCCCTCCCTCCCTCCCTCCATGTCAGCCCCCCTTTGTCCATGTCAGCCCTCCCTTCATGTCAGCCCCCCTGTCCATGTCAGCCCCCTTCTCCCTCCATCCATCCATCCATCCATATCAGCCCCCTCTCTCCCTCCCTCCATGTCAGCCCCCTCTCTCACTCCATGTCAGCCCCCCTCTGTCCATGTCAGCCCCCCCATCCATGTCAGCCCCCCATCTGTCCATGTCAGCCCCCCTCCCTCCACCATGTCAGCCCCGTTGCAGGTTCCCTGCCCCCTCCTGCCCTCTCCCCATGTCTGCCTCCTTCTTCTGCAGCCGTGACTCCCTGTCTCTTAGGGAACCGCGGCTGTGCAAGTGAAGCCATTGCGGAGCCTTCCTGTCTCTAAACTGGCTCCATGAGGCATTGTCCCGCCTCCAAAGGAAGTGGTAAACAACTTCATTTGGAGGCGGGACAATGCTTCACGGAGCCGTCGAGAGACAGGAAGGCTCTGCAACGGTTTTACAGGCATAGCCGCGGTTCCCTAAGAGGCAGGGAGCCGCGGCTGCAATATAGAAGGGAGGTGGTGAGTTTGCCGCTCCCGAAAAGCGGACACGGCAGCGGCAGCAACTTGTGCACTTTTTAAAAATGTTTTTTAACTTGGCGGAATGAGGCGACCCCCGCTAAATCCTATGGCGACCCCCATGGGGGTCGCGACCCACAGGTTGAGAACTACTGCCTTAAACCCACCTCTCCTCTCCTCTTCCTCTTTTTTCAGTCTCTGTGGATGACCCCCAAGGTTGCAAGCTGAGAAAATTGGGAAGAGTAGGACATCTGATTCCTCCCTCTCCTCCTCCACACATTCAACTGATAGCAAAAAACTGTCATTTCTTTACCTAGAACATCAGCAAAATTTGCCCTTCCTTTCTGAACTACTAAGACACTCATCCACTCTTTAGTGACCTCCTGTTTAGACTATTGCAGCATCCTTGCTGGTCTCCCTTTGAATCTCTCCCCCCTTCAATCCGTTCAAAACTCAATCCGTTCAAAACTCAGCTGTGTGGCTAACCTGCCACCATCCTCGATATGCTCATAACCCCTCTTCTCAAGTTGCTTCA
Organism: Ichthyophis bannanicus; assembly: GCA_033557465.1. NCBI lineage: Eukaryota > Metazoa > Chordata > Amphibia > Gymnophiona > Ichthyophiidae > Ichthyophis > Ichthyophis bannanicus. The sequence goes on from CM066033.1 coordinate 760,654,947, forward strand.
CTAATCCCCTATCAGTTTCCGTATCCAGTTCCAACTTCTCCTACTGACCTATAAGTTCACTCACTCTGCTGCTCCTCACTACCTTTCCTCTTATCTTTCCCTACATCCCTCCTTGGGAACTCTATTCCTCTGGCAGAGCACTTTTATCTGTGCCCTTTTCTTTTACTGTTAACTCCAGACTTTGATCCTTTCACCTTGCTGCTCCTTATGCCTGGAATAAACTACCCAAGTCTGTCCATCAGGCTTCATCTCTGGCCCTTGTCAAATCCAGGCTGAAAAACCTCACTCTTCAAGACTGCTTTTGATCCTGATCCGCTTAGTCTCCAATGCATTTCCTTACCATTCCCCTAGATGTAACCTTGTCCTCAGCCATTGTGTTGCCCTGGTTAGATTGTAAACTTTGATGAGCAGGGACTGTCTCTTACATGTGTGTGTACAGTGCTGCGTACACCTTGTACCACTATACAATCAATAGTAGTAATTCTGCAACAAGGGGTACACGCTAGTATTCATACTGAAGCAATGTTCCAGAACTCCCAAACTGCACACAACCTCATTGAGGGTAGTAAAGATCAACAGAAAAAAAAAGAGGACCCATAACTACGTACACAGTCTCCAGACAGGTGGTCTGTCAAGTGTTATGGACCCACATGGCTAAAACTACAGAGACTATAGAAGATCAGAGGCAGGTCCTAGACTGGCCTAGCAGGACTCCAGGAAAGGACATTAACTTGCCCTCTTGGTCCAGCAGCACAGTATCACAGCTCATTTCTACGCAGATGATTATTCTTCTTCACCACACTGACCCCACTACCTTGGACTTAGCTCCCCTCAATTCCTGCTTGACATCGGTGGCTACCTGGTTCTCCTCTAATTTCCTGCATGTAAACCCATCAAAAACTTTTGCCATCTGGTTCACCTTCGGTGCTCCTGCTCCCTCCCTTGCTCCTCTTTTGTCTTCCACACCTCTCCCTCTTGTTCTCTCCCTACGTTATCTGGGGGTTATCCTGGATTCTGCCTTATCTTTCAAAGAACATGTTTCCTCTGTGGTGCAACGGTGCTTTTACATTTTGAGACAACTTCGTGCAGTTCGCCCTTTTATATCCGTCCCCACTATGACCACGCTACTCTTATCCCTGGTGGTATCTCGTCTAGACTATTGTAATGTCATTCTGGCCGGCCTTCCCCAATCACAATTGCAGAGACTACAACTGGTTCATCCACACAGCGGCACGTCTTTTGATGCATGCTTCACGTTTTGATCATATCACCCCTCTCCTGATTCACTTGCACTGGCTTCCACTTACCTACTGCATACAGTTCAAGGTGCTCATCCATGTACATAGGTCCATCCACACCGGTGTTCCCCTTTACCTCGCAGATCAAATTTGTCTTCACTCCGCCCATCGTTCCCTTCGGTCAGTCCATCTGAAACCGCATGCCCCTTCTCTCTCCATCACAGGCTCATCTCAAATCCACCCGTTCTTCTGCTTTCTTCTTTTTAGGCCCTTGACTCTGGAACTCACTTCCCCTTGCCCTCCGTCTAGAACCCTCCTACAAAACCTTCAAGACCATGCTGAAGTCCCATCTGTTTTGCACAGCTTTTAACCTCCCTCCTCCCCCTGCCCTCTCATTTCCCCCACCCCGCTGAATTCAGTCGTTCTCAACCCGCTTTGCCTTGTTGCTCTATTCTCCTCTCTTATTCTATCCTATTTCGTATCTTCCTTTCCTTTTATTATGGCGTTCCTTTCCTTTTTCAGCAGCCCTATTATTTTTGCTATTGTGAACCGCTCTGGTACCTTGAGTGTGAGCGGTATATAAAATGTATTAATAAAGATAAAGATAAACTGTTAAGTAAAATGTCATCTTCCATATCAACCTGTTAGACCAGTCCAGTAAGTGAGACATATCAGAGCTACAACTTCAGGGCTCCCAGAGGAGCAGATGAATGAAGAGGCATAATGAGATAGTTAACCCTCCCCTGCTGCCAGTGGGGAGATATGCACAAGGGCCCACTGCTCCCCAAGAGGGGAGTGTCATGGCCACAGGCCCTCTATGAGGCTCCTATGCAAGTGATAAAAGCTCTAAAATGGTGACATTTTACTTAACAGTTAATGTTCTTTCCTTGAGTCTTGCTAGACCAGTCCAGACAAGCAGACCAGAAGCTTGGTGGAGACAAAGAACCAATGAAAAACACAGTTTCAACATCACTCCTATGCTTCTATCTGCCTCAGCCACCAGAGGTCTCTTCAGTATTCTTCCCATAGCATATGGGAGAACATAGCAAGCCTCACAAAACCTCAACATGAGCAACAATGTGCAATCAAATAGTGAACTATGTACAGGAAAGCATAAAGAGAAGGCTGTCTGTGGAAGATGGCCCTGCAGATCCAAGTATATAAATCAGAGTGGACCCAAGGGTACCCCTGCAGAAGAACTCAGCAAACAGTTCCTGGTCTAGCAGGATTCAAGAAAAGGACATTAACTGGTAAGTAAAATGTCACCTTCCATATTGTCCATACCATCCTGCTAGGCTAGCCTAGGCAAGGAGGATATGCCAAAGCTACTCCTCCACTGGACGGAAAGATGACAGCAGCTCGCAAAACCTTAGAAACAAAGGCAATGTTCGCCCAAGCATGGACATCCAAGCAGAATGCTTGACAAAAGTGGAAAGTGATGCCCACATTGCTGCCCAACAGATGTCTGCAGGTGCTACTGAGCTCTGCTCTGCCCACAAGGACTCTAGCACTCTAGTAGAATAGGCGCACAAACACTCTGGAACCAGCTGGTTCTGCAACAGATCTGCAGAGGCAACCGCCTCCTTAACTCATCACCCCAATTCAGCAGACACCACATCCTGTTGTGCAAGCCAGCAAACAGCACAAAAGATGGTCTGACATACAAAAGATGGTCTGACATACAAAAGAATTCATAACCTCTATAAACCAGAGAGACACCCTCTGGACATCCATAAGGCGAAGATCCTGACCATTCCCCCAACACTGCTCCTTAGAGAGGGAGGGCAAGCAAACTACTTGGTTCACATAAAAGAGAAATCACTTCAGGGAAGAAGACAGGCACAGGATGAAAGGAAACAGCCTCCTCAGAATAAAATATGTAAGAATCTTAGCAAGACACAGCTGGCAGCTCAGAATCCGCCTTGAGGAAAAAGTTGCAACAAAGAAGATTATCTAAAGCATCAAACTCTTCAGAGTAGCGTGCTTCAACATATCAAAGGGCTCCAACATCAGAGCCCTGAGCACCAGACACAGATCTCAGAAAGGGACCACAGACAAGTAGGGAAGATGCAGATGCTGAACCCCCTGAAGGCAGCATGAAACATCTGGGTGCAAGGCTAGAGATTTACCAGCCAACAGGCCTTTGAAACAGACCAAAGCTGCCACCTGAACCTTGAGGGAGCTCAGATGAGACCTTCTCCAGACTGCCCTGCAGAAAAGGCCAACAGATATGGCACCTTGGCCACCTCAGGAGCCAGCTGCCATGCACCATGCCAGTGCTCAAGGCACAAGTCCTGCAATTATGCCAGGTTGCAAGACACCTCTGGACTCTGAGCAGAATGGAAAACCACTGCCAGAGAGTAGCCCATATGTGCTAACCATCTCCTTATAGGAGCCGGGTCTTTCAGGACAATTGATCCTCGACACAATAGGCTCTGAGATGAAGGCAAAAGCCAAATCACATGCCCCACCAGGGGCCATAGAGGGAAACACAGCAGGTGTTGGTCAAGGTTGAGCCAGGGCACCGACACCCTCAGACCAGTCTCTGTGCAGTGACTGAAGCAGCAGTGCACTGACATAAGAGCGGGTTGCTATCAGATCCCTCTTGGGCTGACCCCAGTAGTGCAGAAACAACCAAAACACTTCCTGACTTAACTCCCACTCTCCAGGAACCAGAGTGTGCCGGCTGAGGAAATCTTGAGACAGTATCCACCTCAGCAATGTGCAGAGCTGACAAACTAGGAGGTTCTTCGCCACCCAGGCAAACAGGAGAGCCATTTCCAAGGATACTTTGGCACTCCTTGTAATGCCTTGCAGATTGACAAACCACCACTGTAGTGTTGTCAGAGAACACACAAACCACCCAGTCCTCGACCAGGGGGTAGAAATTGCAGAAAAGCCAATGAATGGCCCTTGCATTCCTGTGGTTCCAATGGCCCTGGGCCATTTCGGCCTCAGCAATGGGGGCTCCCCAGCCCAAAAAACTAGCATCAGTCATCAGAAAGGTCCATGAGCAAATGTCCAGCAGCACACCCTTCTTCCAAAGACTGGGCTACTACCACTATCATTGGCAATGGGAGCCTGTGCTTGAACAATCATTGGCAATGGGAGCCTGTGCTTGAACTTCTGAGAACACTGGGACCACTGTATCAGTAAGGACAATTAGAGCAGCCAATGAGAGCATGCAACTTTGGTACCAGCTTGACTGTTTCTGCCATCAATCCGAGGAGCTAAAGAGCAACCTGCACTTTGGGAGCCTGCTGTGAACAGAACAGCACTAGGCAATCCAACAGCCTATGACTTTCTCCTCTGGCAGAAAGACTCCACACTCTAGCATCAAAACATGCTCCCAGGAGCTCCAGGGACTGGGAATGCAACAACTGGCTCTGTCCAATTGATCACCCAGCTAAGACTCAGAAAAAGGATACAGGAACTACCCAAGACACCTCTGAAGGAAAATGGTCTTTGATGAGCCCATAATCCCGATATTGGTGCACATGACTCCCTCGGCACTTTAGCTGCAACCACCATGACCTTTGAGAACATCCTTGGGGCAGTGGAGAGTTCAAAAGGGAGGATGGCAAACTGAAGGGGTGAGGCAAGCACAGCAAAAACAGATATTTTGCTGATACCCTGGATCGATATATGAAAATATGCCTCAGCCAAATGCAGAGATGCCAGGAATACCTCTCAGTGCACTGCTTGAATCATGGATTGTGAAGTTCCCATCCAAGAGAGCATGAAGAGCAAGTGCTCATTTGCACTTGATATCCAGAATGGGCTGGAATGTTCCTTCTGCGTCTGCATCACAAAACAGATGGAATACCTGCCCTTGCCTTGATCTTCCAGGGAAACAGGCACCATTGCCTTCAGGAGAGGCAACTTGTCCAAGGTGATCCATACAACGGCCCTGCTGTTCGCAAACTCACAAAGGAAGAAGATGAAAGCAGCTGGGATCTGCTTTTTGCATTTCAGGACAGTCATACTGAATCTTTTCCTCTCAAATCTTCAGATTTTCTTCAGAGGAGAGAAAATCCATACACCATACTGAAAAGACTTCTGGTAGCTGAGGTGGATAGAGGTATGGGAGCAATGTCACTGAAACCTGGGCTTTTCATTGGATCTGTCTCTACCAATTTGCTGGTAGGGGAACACAACCCACTTGTCTGGACTGGTCTAGCAGGATGATATGACAGGATTGAACAAGTTTAAAACTATCAGTTAAGGTTTACATCGGCTAGTCCAGGAAAAAAAACAACAACAACAAACACAAGACAGACAGCTGTATAGATCGGATACACTAAGTGGGGTTAAGAGGGTAGGTTTCATGTTAGCTTGTACTCTACAATTGTTTAGAAAAGGATTAGACAAACCCCAGGCACCAGGTTAGCATGGCGACTAAATCTGCTCTGGTACCTGGGGTTGCAAGGAGAGCACAAGAGCTATAGCACACTTCTAGGGGCTCCACAAACCGCCTGTGACAGTGTTTAAATTGTCACTGGGCAGTGCTGGCACTGTTGTCATCAGGGCAGCACGGTAGCAGGGAGTGGCAGTCAGCTGGCATAATTTTAAGGCAGTGGCAGTGAGGAGGGACAATCTTGAGGAAGCAGCATCAACAGGACTGCTCATGGCAACAGTGATAGTGAGCAAGGCCCAATCACGAGGTAGCAGCTGACAGCATGATTAGTCAGCTTAAAAATCAGCCCTGCTCTCCACCACTGCTTCACAATCTGGCCCTGATCACTGCTCCCACAGCAGTCACTATGATCAAACCTGCTTGCAGCCAACAGCTAAAAAACTTAGCCACAGTGGTAAGCAGGATGGATTTTTGCGGTGGCAGCAGTGAGCACAATTGGTCTTGACAGCAGCAAGCAGGACTGAATCAAGGCAGTGGCAGCTGAAGTAATCTAACCTTTGGCTTTTTAAAATTCTGAGGCAGCAGCAGCAGTATCTAAATAGGATCTTGGATCATTCTAAAAGGGTCTATTTTAGAGGATTAAGAGGGGGGGGGGAGAGGGCGGGAGGTCTGAGAAGAGGCTGCTGTTGGGGGGGGGGGGAGGGGTGCAAATTAAATCTGAGATAGGCTACTGTGAAGGGAGAAAAGAGCAAAGAGGCTGCTGTAGGGTGGAGTCGCTCTTAGATTTGTGTGCTGGATCCTAAGAAAATCTGTCGAGGCCTGGTTTAGAAAAACTGAATAGGAAGACAATATTTACTAAAAAGGTGCTAGTGTGCCATGCTATAGATAGAATGAACATTAATCCCAACCTCCACCACATATTAGATTGCCTTTTCTCTTTGGCCACAAAACAAAGTGTAATAAATTAAATTCACATGAGATGTAATCGTTGGGTGAAAGCAATTATTAAAAATACTGATATGATACAAAAGACACTTCTTAATTCTTCAACCATTAGAATGGTTGGTAGGGATATTCTGCTGAAAAGAAAGCCACCAAGTAAATATATACTTAGGATCAAATGATTACCTTCATAATTTAATTGACCATCATTATGAGAACTCGCTTCCTTGATCATCTCATCGACTTCTTCCTCTGTTAATTTCTCCCCAAAAGTATTCATCACATAACGAAGTTCTGCTGCATTAATATAGCCATCACTATCCTAAATGGAAATTAAATTTTCCAGTTTAAATAATTCCTTAAATCAAATGTAGCTTTCAGATAAATATGCATTTCCAAGTGTGGCTTTCTGGATCCAGTTCCAGTAGAGTTTTGTGATGTTTTGTCTGTTGTTAGAACGGCAGAAAGCCTAAAAACTAAACACCTTCAAATAAACAGTAGCAAAGCAAGGGGAAAGAAAGTTATAAACCTGAATTTTCCTTTAATCCTCCTGGACCAGTCCAGACAATGAGGGAGGGGGGTGAGGAGGGAAGTTGGATTCTAATCCCCAAACAGATTCCAAAGTACTGATTGGCCAAAGTTACGGTTGTGTCAGGAATCCTCTCCTAGACAGTAGTGAGATGTGAATATATGGATAGAAGACCATGTTGCAGCCCTGCAGATCTCTTCCCTGGAGACCAAAGTGCAAAATTGGCCACCAATGCAGCCATGGCTGACATTGTGAGCTGTGACATGATCAAAGCTTAGGCCTGCCTGGGCATAAGAAAAAAAAAAGATGCAGTCTGCTAGCTAACCTGAAGGTGAGCATTAGGAAATGGCAGCACCTAGCTTGAGTGTCCTCTTTCCCAAGGACCCCAAATGGCTTCAAACCAAGTTTTTTTCCCTAAAGCCTCTCCACTTTTCTGAGGATAATAGTGAAGTTTTAGGTACCCATGTCTCTAGGGTCCAACTCATGCACATATATCTCAGCCCCTTACAAAGCATAGTTATTCACCTGTAACAGGTGTCCTCTGGGGACAGCAGGAAGCAGTCCTCACATATGGGTGACATCAGCACCGACTGAGCCCTCACAGAAGCATCCACCCAGCTTTCAAAGAAAACCTTTGGAAGATGCTACCACGCATGCGTGGTCCCCTTCCTGCTCAAGGGTGCCATCTTGCTCAGTCAGATGATGACATAGCTAAAAGACAGCAAAAATAAAAGATGGTAAGGAACAACTCCAAGGGGAGGAGAGAGTTGTGAGAACCAATTCCTGCTATCCCCGGAGAACACCTGTTATAGATGAGTAACCACCCTTTCTCTGGGAACAAGCAGGAAAAATCAGTCCTCACTAGGGTTGCCAACTTTTTCACCGAGAAAAACCCGACACCTGTGGCTCGCCATGCTCCACCCATTCTCCGCCCCTAGTCCCACCCCTGCCCCGCCCCAGCCCCACCCACAAAAATTACCGAGGATACGTGTAGGCTAACTTCCTTGGTCAGATAATAATTAAACTGGGAACCCCAAAATCCAAACATGAAATGTACAACACTGGAGAAATAAAACTATAAAGTAATTTCCTCTTGCACTAAACAAAAACGCAAAGATGTTAGCAATACACACTTCCCAGACCAGACATATTCCAGTTAATAAATTCAAAATAAAAAGTATTTTTCTACCTTCTGTTTGGGCGTTTTATTTTTCAGTTGCAATTGCTCCAGTCACTTTCTTCTGGTTTCTTCGTGTCTTCTGCGAGCTATCCATTTGTCCTTTCTTCTCTTTCAGATGTTTTCCATTCTCTCTCTATTTCTGCTTTAACATACTGATTGTTTCCCTTTTGCTCTTTCCCCAATTCTTTCCTTATTCCTTTATCATCCGTTTAAATTTCACCCTTCCATTCTCAAGCCCCTCTTACTCTCCCAATACCGGCCCATCATAGAACTTTTCTTCCACACAAAATATTTTTTCCCCTCTCTATTCTCATTCCCCATCCATTCTAGTCCTCCCCCCAAATCAGTTCCCTTATAGTTCTAGACCCACCCAGCATCCATTCCCTTCTAGTCCCATTCTCCCATGCCCCACATCAGCCCATTTCCAGTCCTATTCCAGGCTCTTTCATCAGCCCATTTCCAGTGCTAGCCCTCACATCACAGGGCCATTTCCAGTCCTAGCTCCCCCCCCCAATCACAGCCCATTTTCCAGTCCAAGTCCCCCATCACAGCCTATTTCCAGTCCTAGGCCCCCCCACCATCACATCCCATTTGCAGTCCGAGTCCCCCCGCACCATCACAGCCCATTTGCAGGTCCGAGTCCCCCCGCACCATCACAGCCCATTTGCAGTCCTAGCCCCCCTAATCACAGCCTATTTCCAGTCCAAGATCCCCTTCCTCCACCATAGCCCATTTCCAGTCCATGTCCCCCCCCCCCCATAACCCTTTTACAGTCCAGGTCCCCCCCCCATCACAGCCTATTTCCAGTCCAAGTCCCCCCCCCCCATAGCCCTTTTCTGGTCCAGGTCCCCTCCACCCCCATCACACCCCATTTCCAGTCCATGTCCCCCCCCCCCTTAGCCCTTTTACAGTCCAGGTCCCCCCCTTTAGCCCTTTTCCAGTCCAAGTCCCCCCCCCCTTAGCCCTTTTCCAGTCCAAGTCCCCCCCTTTAGCCCTTTTCCAGTCCAAGTCCGCCCACCCCCTTTGCCCTTTTCCAGTCCAAGTCCCCCCCCTTTAGCCCTTTTCCAGTCCAAGTCCCCCCCTTAGCCCTTTTCCAGTCCAAGTCCCCCCCCTTTAGCCCTTTTCCAGTCCAAGTCCCCCCATTAGCCTTTTTCCAGTCCAAGTCCCCCCCCCCCCTTAGCCCTTTTCCAGTCCAAGTCCCCCCCCCCCCCCCTTAGCCCTTTTACCCTCCAGGTCCCCCCAACACCGCCCATGCAGTCCTTGCCCCCCCCCCCCGGACCAGCATCGCGGCTGTCTGAGGCTTCAGAGGGAGCCGGGAAGCAACCCTTTAACCTTTCCCAGCATTCGCGGCTTCACAGGAACAGCCGCCAGCGTGAAGGTAAAGGCTCTTCACGCTGGTGGCTGTTCAGAGGGAGCCGGGGCCTCGCGCGGGCTTCCCCGGCTCCCTCTGAAGCGGAGAAAAGCCGGTTTTTTTGCTCAGGCCGCTCCCGATCTTGCGGCCAGAGCAAAAAAACCGGCTTTTAAAGGGCCGGTTTTGCCTCTGCGCCGGCAGCCGGCCAGGCCGTGGTAAAACCGGCCAGGCCGGCTGAAAAACGGCCAGTTGGCAACCCAAGTCCTCACCCAAGGGACAACCCAGCGACAGGCGACTGAAAACCCATAGCAAAAAGAAGGGCTTCCTCATGGGGATCCACAAGTAGCAGCAATTTAGTCTGTGTACACAGACTACAGTAAAACCCCTGTGTTCAGATGAATCAGCACTCCGTTAGCCTGAACACAGAAGGGTCGGATGGTAGGAGTTGCCTAAACCCCGAAAAGGTTACAGAGCACAACCTGGCCGAAGGCACTGTCCCGTTGGGATTTTTTCCAGACAGTAATGGGCTGTGAAGGTATGGACTGAAGACCAGGTGGTGGCATGGCAGATGCCCATTGGGATGGAGCTCAAGTTTGCCAAAGAGGCTGCCATTGCCCTGACACGGTGTGCCATGATGCAGCCTTCCAGTAGGAGCCTTGCCCGCTCATAGGTGAGGGCAATACAGTCTGCCACCATGGGTAGCACTTTCTGCCAAGGGCATCCAGGATGCAGGCCTCCCTGCCGGAGGGCACTGAGGAATAAGTCTTCTGGCTCTTCAACCGATGCAGGGCTGATTCCACCACCATGGAGTTATGCAGCAGCTATGACCTTTGCAAGCCTGGACCTCTGGCAGACTCGATACATCGAGTTGAGCCGTTTGCTTCCCACCAGCACTGATGCCGGTGTCTCCCACATTTGGAGCATCAGCCGTTCCAGGATGGAAGGGATGGGCATCGTGAGTGATTCCCATGGAGGGGCCTCGTACTGGAGGATTTCCAAACTCATCCACCCAAGGGTCCTCCTCGGCTTGGTTGGGAACGCCAGGGCCTTAAACGTGTCCTTAACAAAATCAAGGAAGCCCATATCCTTGTCCTCCGTCTCCCACTTGGTGTAGTCCGTTGAGGACTCAATGGAAGGCTGCTCCGTGGGCCTCGGGACTCCCAATGTCCTGCGGCTGGTGCCCGGCAAACTTGCCAGGGATGACTGCAGTTCCACCAAGTGGGACTCTGATCGTGATCTTGGCCAAGGATCGACTTGAGGTTTGGGTGTTGAGGGCCTGGTGATCTGGGTGGATGAAACAGTTGTGCCGGACAGCAGCACCTGCTGCTGGTCCATGAAGGCAGACAAACTGCTCCAGGGCTGCCATTCTGGACTCCAGACCAGAAAGCTCCACAGCCTTTCTCATGGGCACCGAGGGACTCTGGCCCAGTACCAGCTTCCCCAAAGGGGAATCCTCGACGAAGATAGTGTCTGGGGACCAAGGCCAGTCCACACTCTTGATCCTTCCAGGAGACCTTTGCAGGCCACTCCCTCTCCAATGCCTCGGACTTGCAGGACCGAGCCCAGGGAGCACCTGGCCGGTCAGAACCATCCAAGGATGCTGCCTTTCGAGAGTTGTTTCTTCTTCCTGGGTTGCCTCGAGGGAGACCCCCTTTGAGGATGCATGGACAAGGTTTGGGCTCAGAGGGTTCCACCCGAGATGTTGGGGCCTCAGAATGAGGCCCTGGCCTTTGGAGGCACCGGGGGACCTGGGGGAAAAATATTGTGCTGCTGCTGGCAGCTCAAGGGCCTTACTGGACACCTCTTGCAGAGACCAGACGCTGCCGGGCTATGGCCGGGCCCAAAGCAGCAGAGACAGCAGTCATGTGTGTCTGTCAGATGTGATTTTAGAGCACCAGTCACACTTCTTAAAGCCAATGGTAGCCATGGGGGGGGGGGGAATATCCCTACGAGGTTGAAGACTCTGTGCTGCCAGTGGTAGAAAAAAAAAAAAGAAAAGGACACAAAGATGCCAGGAAAATTAATGAACAAAAGACTACAAAATACACCGAACTCGACACCGAGGCAATGAGGTCAGTAGACTGGGAGAGTACCGGTGCAGTACTGGTAGACAGTATGAAACCCTGAAAATCAACCTTTTCCAGGGACAAGCCAGACAAACATCTGAAGGGCTCCACAGAAAAAAGGACTGAGCAATATTGCACCTTTGGGCAGGAAGGGGATTATGCATGTGTGGTAGCATCTCCCAAAGGCTCTCTTTGAAAGCTGGGGGGATGCTTCTGTGAGGGCTCTGTCGGTTGCCGAAATCACCCATATGTGAAGACTGACTTCCTGCTTGTTCTCAGAGAAAGTAACACTGCTTGTTGGAACAATTGTGCAAGACTCAAAATCCCTTTCTGCTCCCATCTATCCAGCACTTTAGAGGGTTTGTGCCCTCCCAGAAACAGGAACTTTGTTTAAGGAAATTTTTATGGGCCAGCAAGTTTGCCCTTAAGGCAGCTCCATATCATATGCAGCACAAATGGCTTTCCACCTTTCATTTTCTTCTGACTGACCAGAGTACCCCCATCAAAATTACCACCTTCCATTATACACATACCGTCTGCTTTTCTAAATTGTAGTTGCTCATCTGTAATAGGTGCTTTCTGTGAACAGCAGGAATAAGTCCTCACATATGGGTTCCCATATGCATGGGAACGGCTCTACAGCTTCCACCAGAAACTTCTAAGAGTCTCCTCATGTATGCATGTCTTCCTTCCTACCCACCACAATCTTATCCTCAGTATAACACAGACGCTAGTAGCCAAAATTCCATGGGGAGGTGGGAGGGTTGTGAGGACTTTATTACTGCTGTTCATGGAGATCACCTACTACAGGTGAGTAACTATGCTTTATCCATGAACAAGCAGGAAGTCGTCCTCATGTATGGGATGCCCAAGCTACAGGCTACTGAACATGAAAAAGCGTCCAACAGGGGCAACAAGAACAGAGAAACAGCAGATAGAATCCTCCTTTGAGACTCAACTTATTCAATATCCACCAGGCATCAACATCAGGGCGACTTTCAGTAGCCTGGATGGACAGAAGGGCCAGTGGGAAGGAGGTGAATATAAGTCCCAAACAGATGCTGGAATACAGCATGGCCAAAGTTTCTTTCTAACCAGGGAATCCTCAACCAGGCAGTAGTGGGCTGTGAAGGCAAGGACAAGTGACCGCATGGCAGCCCTGTAAATCGCCATGGAGAAAGGAGCACAGACTGGCCATAGATGTAGCCATGGCCTGGACACTGTGGACCATGACATGACCTTGAGGCTCAGTCCAGCCTGAGCATAAGCAAAGGATATACAATCTGCTATCCAGAGAATGTACATTCAAGATTACCACATCCAACTTGTTGGTGTCATAGGAAACAACTGCATAAAAAAGACAGCACATCTGGTCTGCTCAAGGTAGGTGGCCAGTGCATGCTCACAATCCAATGTGTGCAGCTGGGCCTCTGCCCTGTTGGCATAAGGCCCAGGAAAAGAAGGTGGGCAGTACCACCGACTGACTGAGGGTAGAAAGCCAAAACCACCTTAGGCAAGAAATACAGGTGAGTGCATAGCACTACCCAGTTATGGTGGAACCTCATGTACGCAGGTTAAACACCAGAGCAAGAAGCTCACTGACTCAGCAAGCCCCACAAAGCAGATTTGAGGCCTGAATTGGAGATATGCAAGAAGTACAGCTGCAAGCCCTACACAGAGGACTAGAAATGGTCCAGTTCCCTGTCCGCATACCCACAGCAAGAACCTGTACCACTTTAAGGCATAGGAACAGTGAGTGGAATCCCTGTGGGAGGCCAGGACGACAGTCACCTCTCCCAGCAAATTAAGCACAGACAGGACTACCCACTCAACATCCAAGCCGTGAGGGCCATGGACCAAACGTTCCGGTGCAGCAGAGTCCCTGCCCTCCAGAGAGAGGAGGTTGGGGCTCGCAACCCTGCCAGTTCAGCTCCTGAAAGGAGAGCTGGAGCATCAGGGAGAACCATGGCTTCTTGGACCAGTACAGGGCAATGAGATCATGGCCCCTTGTCTGTCTGGAGCTTGAGAAGCATCTTCCCCATTAGTGGAATTGAGGGGTATGCATAAAGCAGAAACTCCCACAATTCAGGAGGAAGGCAGACAGCAGCCTGTTTGTTGCAGCCACGTGAGAACAGAAGTGGTCCACCTGCACATTGTGTGGTGAGGCAAAGAGGTCCCCTGAGAGTGCCCCACTCCTGAAAAATGCACTATACCATCCTCTTGAGGGTCCACTCATGTGGCTGGAGAACTCTGAGATGGACTGCCAGCGCATTCATCTCCCCAAGCAGGCAGCTCCATGCCATGGGCCACTGCAAATTTCCAGAGGCATTCCACCTCCTAGCAAGAGGGGATAGGAGCCCATGCCTGTTTATTTAGACCACCACCACCTGGCTACAGTTCCAGAAAGTTGATTGATGCAGGCTCTCCTGCTCTGACTAGGAATCTGAGTCCGCAGGCTGTCCAGATGCACACCCCAGCCCAACTCTGACCCATCAGTGGTGAGCATCTGGTGGGGTGGCATAGACTGGAAGGGAATACCTCGGAGTGGGTACCATGGATTCAGCCATCACCTTAGAGACTCCACCAGGGGCATAGTAATGACCACTATCCCTGAGGTACCTCATAGCCTGCTTCCAGTAGGTGGACAGAGTCCACTGTGCCTGGTGCATTCTGAACCAGGCCAAGGGGGGTCACATGCATTTTGGAAGCCATGTGGCCTAGCATGTGCAGCCTCCCCCACGCTGCTGTGTGATGCGTTTAGCAAAAAGTGGAGACCCCTTCCATGAGACAATTCAAGTAGTTCTTTGAGAGGAAGGCTCAGGCCCACGTGGTGTCCAGGAGGGCTCCCGATGAATTCTAGCTGCTGCAACAGTTGCAGATGAGACTTGAGTAGTTGACCACAAACCTGAGATGCTTGAGTACCTGTATTGTCAGGTGCATAAGTGCCACACAACGTCAGGCATGAGTGCCTTTATCGGCCAGTCATCCAAGGGAAGATGAAGACCCCCACAGTGGTCTGGGGCAAGTGGCAACTACTACTTTGTGAAGAAACTGGGGGCAGACTGCCAATCCAAAGGGCAGCAACCTAGCACAAAATGCAGGTATTTGCTGTGTGAGGGGTGGATTGGGATGTGTGTGTATGCATCCTTCATATCCAAGGAGCATAGCCAATCACACTTGAAAAGGTACAGGAGCAAGGTCCCCAGGGAGACCATCTTGAACTTTTCCTGAACCAGAAACCGGTTTAGGTCCCTTAGGTTGAGGATGGGCCTGAATCCCGTAGTCTTCTTGGGGATGAGTTAGTAGAGGTAATAGAATCGCCAGCCTATCTGGTCCTTGGGCACTGGCACTTGGGTCTACTCATCAATATAAAAATAGATGAATTTTCTTCATACGTTTTTCAGAATTTTATCTGGGACTGCCCCAGATAATTCTTAGAATAAGGCATTTTTGAAATGATCACCATCTTTATGGCCATGACAGTCTTCAACCCCCAACTGCCAGCTTCCACAGGAGTTTGCCATAATTAATCTCAAACAATTCCCAGTGATGTCATCTTATCTGCACCTCTAGGTAGCGGGTTTGTTTACCCAACCCAGAAGTTTAATCTGGAGGGCACTTTCCACCCAAGTCTAGGCAACCTACAACTACAAACGGTTGTAGTGGGCTCCCAAGCTGAGCTTGGAAGTGTCCATGGTCAGAATGCAATAGGCCAGCAGGTCCTGGAAGGGTAAGCTGGCCATGAAAGGTGTCTGCTCTGCCACCAGCTGAGGGAGCCCATCAGTGGCTAGGTGATCCAGACCTGATCATCCAGTTGACCTGTGGCCTGAGTCCATTGAGAGCTGAGGGTCCACTGGGCCTGTCACCATTCATAGATGGACATGTGGAAATTACATGAACCATCAAGGTCATCTACCCCAATAAGCGCAGCAGATAATATGAGCAGATGCAGATGATCGACCCTGTACCTGTTTTGCGATGGTCCCCAAACACGGCACCCTGTCTAGAAAGAGGAAGGCTCTGGCTTGTGGTCGAGTTGAAAAGGGCTCCTATGAACTTCAAGCACTGGGTTGGTAGCAGAAGCAATTCTGTGAAGTTGATCACGAAGCCCAGATGCTGCAGTACCCTGATGGTGCGATGGGCCACGTGATGTACCTATTCTGGTGAGCTGGCCTTCAGAAGCCACTCATCCAAATAAGGGAAGATGAACTCCCAGCAAGCTGAAGTGAGCAGCAAACTACCACCAGGCACTCTGAACATCCAGGGGGCAGACGAGAGGCCAAAGGGGAGCACCTTGTACTGGCAATGGCAGCCTCTGATGATGAAACAGAGGTACTGATTATGCCAGGGATGATCAAGATGTGGGTATAGGCCTCTGAGATATAAGGAGCATAGCCAATCTCCTTATTGGAGGTAGGGCAGTAATGTTCCAAGGTATAGCATCTTTAACTTCTCCTTGACCAGAAAGCCGCTTAGATCCCACAAATCCAGAATGGGCCAAAAGCCGCTTGTCTGAGACAAGGAAGTACCAGGAGTAGAACCCCATGCCCAGAGGGGCCGAGGGACTGGTTCTACTGCTCGATCCTCAAGCAGGGACTAGAGTTTTTTTCTGCAGGAGTTCTCTGTGCAGGTGGTCATGGGAAGTTCTCCTAGGAGAAGGGAGGGTAACATCTCACCACCTGCAGCACCCAGGTATCTATAGTGATGCCTGGCCAGAGGTGAGCGAAGTATGCATGAGATCTAGTGTTGATGACTCCACCTATTCAGAATGTATTGAAAAGCTCAGGGAGCAAGTTCTCATTCTCCTGCATCTAGTGGGCATTAGCTGAGAAAATCAGTCTTGGCATTCTCCACTCCCAAAATATGCTGGGCTGAAAGCGCTTATAGATGATACTCTGCCCAGGGAAAGCAGAATCATCTCTAGCACCACCCCGAATTCTTTGTTCATCCCTGTCATTTGACACATGCCACTCCTGTAGCATTTTTGATAGCACCCTGGACAACTTGAATGGGAAGTGCTAGAAAGACGTCAGTGCAAAACCAATCTCCTGAGCCTTGAAACTGTTGATGGCCCAACTCACTTCCAGGCTGGACCAGTTCCCTCTGTTGTGCAACAAAGACAGTGGGCCCTCGAACTAGACTGGCATCTGTAGTCACTACTACCCTTAGAAGGGATTCTTGAGTGGCATCCCCTTTGAGACACTGTTGAGCAGAGCCACCAAAAAGAGGGACTGTTCTGAATACCAAGAGAAGCAAATAATCTTGAGAACAAGGGGACCAATGAGACAAAAGACCCTTGAAGGGGGACACGTGTGCACAAGCCAAGGCGACAAAGTCCACAGTGGCCTCTATCAATCACAAGAGCCATAGACAACCCTATGCCATGGGAAAAAGAGAACATGTTGAAAGCTCCTGACCCGTTTATGGAACTCTCTTCACTGGTCCTTTTAATCACGCCCCTTACATGCCACACATCCAATACTTTCCCGAAAGAGCACTATGCAATGCACCAACTTAAAGGAATAGGACTTTGCTCAGATGAGAACCGTCCAGGTATTGAATGAACATAGATACTCTTTTTCGAGAGCTGCTGCCACTACCACCATGATTTTTGTAAACATTCTGGGCAGTCACCAAGCAAACGTGCAGGGCACAAAACAGGTAATTCTCACCAAGAAAGCATAGTTACTCACCTGTAGTAGGTGTTCGCCAGGAACAGCAGGAATCAGTCCTCACTTATGGAACGATGTCTGCAACGATGGAGCCACACAGTAAACCTATCCCTAGTTTTCAAAGAAAGCCTTTGGGGAGATCAGCCATGCATGGTCACCTTCCTGCCCAAGGGAGCCATCTTCCCTTAGTATAATGACATTGCTTAAAACAGCCCAAAAAGAACACACTTCCACGAGGAGGAGGGAGGGAGGGTTGTGAAGACTGATTCCTGCTGTTCCCGGAGAACACCTGTTACAGCCGAGTAACTATGCTTTCTCCAAGAACAAGCAGGAAGTCAGTGCTTCCATCTGGAACTCCCCAGCTACATGCTACCGAAAGACCTGTAAAAGCCAAGGGCAACTCAAAAAATTAAACTGTGAATGGCAGCTGTTGCTAAGCGGAGCAGCAGCAGGAACCACAGCTGTCTGGACCACCAGCATTAGCGATGCTTTGTCCCGGAGGCCTTGAAAATGGTCTTGGTGACCAATGGCATGGACAGAAAAGCATTTAGGAGGCCCTTCGACCATGGGATGAGGAAGGCGGGAATAGAATAGTGTCAACTGAGTGTTGGCCGGACTGGCAAATAGGTCCATCCAAGGGATCCCTCAAAGCCAAAACAGCCATTGGGCTGCTTCTGGGGATCTAGCTGCCATTTGTGCAGTTGGAGGACCCTGTTCAGCCTGTCCATGAGGGTATTGTCCTGAGGGCATTCGAGCTGATCACATACAAGCAGAGGGCTAATGTCTCCTGGTAGAGGGTGTACAACCCTGTACCCCCCTGCTTGTTCAGGTGGACAACCAGGTTGCATGTTCTATCTGGACCAGTACCAGTTGGTGTTGTAGGCAATGGCAGAGGGATTGAAGGGCCAGAAATATGGCCATGAGCTCCAAGAGATGATCTATTGTTGGTTTTCTGCCCTGCACCAGGAGCCATGCATGTGGAGGCCTCCGTGGTGAGCTCCCCAACCCAGTTGAGAGGTGCCCATGGAGAGAACCCACTGGGGGATGGGAGTCTGGAAAGGCATGCCTGCCCTTAGGTGCTGTGTCACTTGCAACCAGATGAGTGACTCCGCCAGCGGGCAGGTCATGTGTACTCTGTTCCTGAGGCAATCGGTGCCTTGTGTCCACTGGGATTGGAGGCACTACTGGGTTGCCCTCATGTGGAGGCAGGCATCTGGTGTAACATGCACCATGTAGCTGAGCAAGTGAAGCATGGAACAAACCAGCACAAAGCATTGGTGCAGTACCTCTGTGGCCAGAGTCTTGAGAATGTGCCATGTTTAGGGGGAGGAATACCTTGACCTGGCAAGTATCCAACTGCACCCCTATGAACTCCAAGCTTTGCGTAGGAGTGAACTGAGACTTGGGCTGGTTTATTACAAAGCCCAGATGTTCCAAGGACCCTGTTGTTGTGGCATGTGGCCTGCTGTATCTTGGTGGCTGTTTCTCCTTTTATGAGCCAGTCATCCAGGTAGGGGAAGACTAAGACTCCTTGGATGCAGAGATAGGAAACCACCACAGACAGGCATTTGGTGAAGACCCTGGGTGTGGAAGTCAACCCAAAAGTTAGCAGCCTGGGTAGTGGTCACCCTCATCCATGAATCTTAGGTACTGTCTGTGACTAGTATGAATGAGGATGTGGGTGTAAGCATCCTTTAGATCCAAGGAGCATAGCCAATCTCCCTGATGGAGGTAGGGCAGCAATGTTCCAAAGGAGAGCATTAATTCTCCCACACCAGAGACTTGCTCAGGTTCTGCAGGTCTAGGATGGGCCTGGCCTCCGGTTCTTTTTGGCATGAGAAAGTACTGGAAGTAGAACCCCTTGCCCTTTTGGCAGTGGGGACCGGTTCAACTGCCCTGTCTCAAGTAGATCTGTGAGCTCCTGCAGTAGCAGGGTCTAGTAAAGAGGAATCCTGGAGTGCCCAGGCATTGGTGATGATGGGAAAAGTGGACTAGGTGTCCCCCTGTTGCAGCTGACCTTCTGAGGGTAGAAGGGCTATGCCCAAGGAGTCAAGAGCTCCCCCCCCCCCACCCATACAAGGCCAGAGCTGGGGCCTTGGGAATCCTCTGCTTACAAGGGCCCCTATGTGTGCCCCTTGGCATGCTTCCCCTGCTGTGTGAAGCCTGAAAAGGCTGGTACTGATAGCCTTGGTAGGTTGGTAACTTCCTCTGGTTGGGGGGCTTATCTCCTCACAACCCCCCCCCCCCCCGAGACCTTCTGCTTGGGCAGAGTGGTGGTCTTCTTATAAAGTTGAGTTCTTGTCAGGAACTCATAGTTCCGCAGCCTTGTCTTACATGGGCTTACCAAAGAGGTTCTCTCCTTGGCATGGGACATTGACAAGTCTGTCTTTGACCCATTACTCCAGGTCAGAGGACTAGAACCAGGCCTGGCATCTGGCGCTGATGCCCACTGCAGCCACCCAGGCTGTGGATTCTAAGCAGATGTAGGCTGCTTGAGACAAGCTTAGAGCAGTCACTAACACCTTTGACCAGGTTCTGGAACTGTTGAAGGGGTTCCTCGGAGAGGCCAGCAGAGAACCTGGCAAGCTCCTTCCCCAGGTCTCTAAGGTACATACATAGTTGGTATATCTGGGTGAGACAGGCCCGCATCAAGTCCTGGTAGCATTTTCTACCAAGGGCATCAAGGGTTCTGGCCTCATTGCCCAGAGGCACCGACAAATGCATCTTCTGGCTTTTAAGCCGATGCACAACAGACTCCACCACCATGGAGTTGTGCGGGAGCTGAGCCTTCCTGAAGCCTGGACCATGGCAGATACTGTACATGGAGTTGAGTCAATGGCCGACTATGGGCACAGAGGCTGGTGACGCCCACATTTGGAATAGCTGCTGTTCCAGAATGGCTGGGAAGGGCACTGAGTGACTCCTTTGGCAGGGACTCATATTGTAGGATCTCGAGTTCTTCTGTGCGAGGGTCCTCCTCTGAGTCAGTGGGGAATGCCAATGCCTTCGACATGTCCTGCACAAATTTGAGGAATACTGTATCCTTGGGTAGTAACCAGTGCCTGGCCTCGGGTGGAGATTCGTCCAACAGCACATTGTGGTGCTTGAGAGTGTCCAGGGATGTTTTGTCCTCTATCTCCCTGTCTGAGTACTATGTGGAAAGACTATGGTGAGCCGTGCCAGCGTCAGGCCCATGGACCACCAGCCCTGGGCCCTCGAGTCTTTGAGGCTGCGTGGCCAGAACCATGAACACTTGAAAATGCTAGAATGCCCAAGGAACAGGACCATGATAGAGACTGCTGTCAATCACTCGAGACTGTAAAAGCACATGAGGATTGACTTGACAACTGGGGAAGTCCTTGAAGTCAAGGTCCTTGTGGTCTGGGCAGCTGAACCAGCCAAGCCAGACAACTGCACCAAACTGCACTCCAGGGACTCCATCCTGGACGCCAGTCCAGATGATACTGCAGCCTTCAGCATGGACACCAGGGTAGCCGGGCCTGGCACCAGTGAGGAGGGGGGAGTCTGACAAGGATGGCCTTGGGTGGTCTGAGGTGATAATTCTTTCCTGGGGACCCTGGACAGCTGCACCTGCTCTGATATCCCAGGCCCTCTTCAGGGTCTGAGGGATCTGGCATGAGGCTTGTCCACTTTTGCCAAGTCCCGCAAAGAGGTCCTTGAGGATTTCTTCTTCCTTTTGCGTTCCCGGTCCAAAGAACCCCTGTCAGAGGACCCACGTGCCTGATAGTTGCTCCAGGGTCATTATGCGATTCCAGGGTCTCTGATAGGGCCCTGGATCCTGGGGTCACTGGGGACTCTGGGGCAGAGTCTGACCTGGAGAAAATTTGGTCATGCTTCTGCTGACTAAGTTTGATTGCTTAAGTGGACATCTGCTTGCAGAGGCCACAACCTCTGGATCATGTTTGGGACCAAGACAACAGAGGCAGCAGTCATGTGTGTCAGTGAGGGACATATTTTTAGAGCACCGATCAACTTTTTGAAGATGCTGGCCATCGGGAGAAAAAGTACCCCAGCAAGGTCAAGGACCCAGGGAACTACCAGCTGGTAGAAAAACGGTGTGAAGTAGTGCTGGGGGAAAAGGAACTTAACTAAGGAAAAAAAAGGATGGTCTGAGACTCACTGCCAAAGCAAGCAAACTCGGAGGCGGGAAAGGAACCATTTGCAGCCGGAGAAATTTAACTGCTTTTTCTGGGGGAAATCAGACACACATCCAGTGGGCTCTGTGGAAAAAAGGAGGTTGAGCAAAATGGCATCCGTGGGCAGGAAGGGGACCACGCATAAGTGGTGCATCTCCCAAAGGACTTCTTTGAAAGCTGGGGAGATGCTTCCGTGCAGGGCTCCATCGGCACCAATGTCAACCATGAGGATGACTTCTTGCTTGTTCCTGGAAAATGTTTTTAACCTAGTTACACCAGCAGCTTTTACTATATCCTCCAGTAATGAATTCCAGATTACACAGGAAAAAACCCCATTTACTCATGATCTCTCTATAATGCTCTCTATCTCCTTGCACTGAGTCCTGGCTCCTCCAAGAAGACACTGTTTAAGTCACTGCCCTCTGCCATGGCAGCTATCAATTCTCCCACATGCCTCATCCCACTGGCCATAGTGGTGGTGTTGGGCTTCTACTTTCAACTTCCTGTCAGTTTCAACCCCTCCTTCTGCCTCAGTCTCATTCCTTTCCCTCCTTTGAAATCCACTCCATCCAGTTTTTTATGACACTACACCCTACAACCCCTCCTCGGGAGCTCAGCTCTTCTGGCAAATCACTTCTACCTGTGCCCTTCTCTTCTATTGTTAACTCCAGACTTTGCTCCTTTCACATCCTTGCTGCTCCTTATGCCTGGAACTACCCGAGTCTGTACATCAGGCTTCATTTCTGGCCCTTTTCAAATCATGGCTGAAAACTCACCTCTTAGCTGCTGCTTTCTAATCTTGATTCACCTGATCTCCTTTGTGTTTACTTACCCTTCCCCCTAGCTGTAGTCTATGTCTACTGCTACTGTGTTGACCGTTTTGACTAGATTGTAATCTGTGATGAACAGGGACTGTCTTTTACATGCATCTGCAGTGCTGCATACATATTGTAGCGTTACACAAATGTTCAGTAGTAGTCTTAAATTTTGCCACACTGTAGCTTCATTGCATGTCCCTAGTCTTTCTACTTTTTGAAAGAGTAAACAGCTAATCTACATTTACCCGTTTCATCTATTCATTGTTTTATCCCCTAGTCTTTCTACTTTTTGAAGGAGTAAACAGCCAATCTACATTTACCCGTTTCATTTATTCATTGTTTTTATAGATATCTATCATAACTCCCCTCAGTTATATCTAAGTTTAAGAACCCTAATTTTTTAAGCCTTTTCTCATAGGGATATCCTTCCATCCCTTTACCATTTTGGTCACACTTCTCTGTAAGCTTTCCAATTCTGCTATATACTTTTTAAGATATGGTGACAAGAATAGCACAATATTTAAGGTGCAACTGCACCATGGAACGATATAGAGACATTATATCATCTTTGGTTTTATTTTCTATTCCTTATTATTCCTAGCATTCTATTTGCTTTCTTGGCTGACTGCACAATGGGCAGAGGGTTTCAACATATTGCCCAAAATGACACCCAGAACCTTTTCTTGAGTGGCGATTCCTAATGTTGAAACTTGCATCATGTAACTAGTTTGAGTTGTTCTTCCATAAGTGCCTAACTTGCACTTCTCCACATTAAATTTTATCTGCCATTTGGATGCCCAATTATTCAAGGACTTTTTTTTGCTTTTTTATAATCCTCTTGTGTTTTAACAAACTGAAGACTTATGTGTCATCTGCAAATTTGAGCACCTCACTCGTTATTCCCATTTCCAGGTCATTTATAAATGTGTTAAAAAACAGAAGGGCCCAGCACAGATATTGTAATGGCAAGCGCTTTGAAAAGCTCTTATTCTATCACTCACCCACAGAAGGAAAACTCTCAGACAGGCTGGAATGCAAACAGGATCTTTAATGTGCACACAGGATCAGACAGAGATACCAGCAACCTCCACAAGGGTCTGAACCCCGAGGGACGGCCTACAATGCCTTATATACAGTACAGTTTTAAACTTATTCTACAATCCCATTTGCCACAGGTATTTCCTGCCCACCAATCAGCAGCCCCTGGGGAGGTACCTGGGTGACCTGTCCAAACCGGTATGCTCTGGTCTGTTGGTTTCTGGGCTAGGGGATACTGTGCTCAGACCTGGAGTGGGGGGAAGGGTGCCTAGTGAAATCTCAATGCCTTTCTCTTAGCAGGCTGATTACCTCATGGCTTGCGGGGGAAGGGTCAGGCTGATCAGAGCCTCATGGCTTGCCGCATGGCTGGGGGAAGGGCTACCTACAGCTAAACCTCATGGACTGCCTCATTCCCCCCTTTTTAAGTGAGACCTCAACCGCTAGAGGCGGTTGAGGGCTGTATTTGGGACGGGGCCATGACAGTGGTAACCACCTTGCGTTCTACCAGGGTGTCAAGGGTGGAAACAACCTGTAAGGAAAAAGGCACCTGGTTAAAATGTACGGTACAGCAATGGGACAAGTTAAAGTAGAGAGTTACGTATACAAAGGTCTGTCATGTTCAGAGCAGTTTGGGCAAGTAATACTGCTGTGTTAGTAGTCTCTGCACTTGTTTGAAAGCAAGTCCATCTCAGCTAAGGCACCTTTTCTCTGGCGGATCCCGGTACCAGGAAAGGTGTCTGTAAATCAGTCTCTCCGGTGGTCCAGAGTTCGTCGGCAGTCTGTTAGAACCCCGTACTGGGCAGAAGTGTCAAAGCGCAGGGCTGGTTTGGAACTGTGACAGAAGTCCAGTCTGGAACAATATCTGGTGCAGCGGCCTAGACACGAGAGTGATGGATCCTCGCAGCAACTTCAGCCACCTAGACAGCCGTGGGGGGGGTCCGAAGAACTGTATACGGGTCACGCCACATGGGGGTCAGCAGAACCTGCTTCCACTCCTTGATCCATTATCACTGGAGGTTCCTTTGCTGGTAGGAAATATTCCATTATGCCCTTGACTGATCTCCACATGTTTACAGATCAGACAAGTGCACGCGCGTGTTCTGTAATTCTGACAAGTTTTAGAATCACACCAATTTTTTGTCTGTGAGAATTTGTCAACAATTTATCCCCCTTTGCCTCTGCATGCCTGGCCAGGACACACAGAGGAAAAGTAAGGCAAAAAAATCATCTGGAAGTACCACATGGTCAGTGCGGGGTTTTTCCAAAGCTCATCAGGATGCAAGGTGCACCCAGCCTGTCTCCAGGTGCCTACTTACAATCTTTGAGTATTGTGGTGGGGCCTAGATGACTTCCTAAATTGAAGATACTGGAGATGGCATAGTTGAATAAAATGCTCATCATTTTTTTTATATTCATTAGCCAGATACATCACTTCACATCATTAAATTGCCTTCACCAGTTTACTGTCCATCAGAGTCCTTCCACATCATTAAATTTCCTTCATCAGTTTACTATCCATCAGAGTCCTTCCACATCATTAATTACCTTCATCAGTTTACTGTCCATCAGAGTCCTTCCACATCATTAAATTTCCTTCATCAGTTTACTGTCCATCAGAGTCCTTCCTCTTAATATATCACTTTATCCCTCACAACACTTTCCACCAACTACATACATAGGTCCTTCAATTTTTCTTTTTTTTTTTTCTATACCATACTAATGTATCCTTATCTGGCAAGGCTGCTAAAACAATTGTTAGAAACATAGTATTGTTGTAAACAGTGTCCATTTCCCACTAACTTAATTGGTGCAGTTCTAGATTGGCATGGGTGCTCATTCTAAATAGCGACTGTCTAAACAATCTTCAATATAAAACTATACATCAATTCCAATAGAAAGAAATATGGCTCCTAACATGACAACCACATATCTCTCATGTATGACTAGAGTCTATTGTATACCTGGTTCCCAGTGAGAGTACTGTAGGAAACTTAAAAATACTTGGACTGATCTTGAAAATGCAGTGTCCACAAGGATTTATGTAAGCTATCCATTAATTATGGTGTCAAAAGAAATCCTCTTGAGGTGAGAGACTAAGAGGGTACAAGGCATTGGTGGTTGGGCCTCATGGCGATACTCCTTCTGGTTCTTCTTGGCCTGCAAGGCATTTGTGAATAGGCCTCATGGCAATACTTCCTCGGGTTCTTCTTGGCCTATTCCCCCCTGCCTATTCATGTCTCTTCAGAGGCATAAATGTACAAGGTTCGTGTTTTCTCAGGCCTTGTGGGTCCTCGAGGAGTCTTAGAGCAGTCAGAATTCCGGTGGCCCAGATCATCACACTTGGAGTAGCACGTTTTATTGCCTTTTTCCTAGGCTGTCATCTCACCTTCTGCCCCTCTCTCTCTCTCTCATTCATTTTCTCAAAGCTCTCCTGGATCATTGCTGACAAGTAAGATTTAGTTTTATCCAATCAACTCAAGTTAATGTTATCATTATATTTGTAAATAATATTTTTTACAAATATTTCCATATTTCTGGGAAACACAGTTCCATCTTTCCACTAAATTTGCTCTATATACTTGGGAACCAAGCGATTTCAGATCAGCCCCTTTCCAAAATTTAATATTTACTCATCTTATTGCTGTGTATACTGGACCTCTACATAATGTACTCCTACCAGTATATTTGGTAACAAAGTACAAATGTATAAACTAAAAAGATTTGTATCTCACAGTGCTATAATATATTGTGCTCCTGAACTCTGGACACCAACATGTAAAATTCAAATACAGCAGGACAGGTGAATTTATTCTAAATAGCACCTATGATGTTACTGTCCTGTTCATCATTCATCAGCACAGAGCTTAACAAGGCAAAGTGATTACCTTGTATCTTATAGTTCAAAACAGGCATGAAACTGATACTTTATAAGAAGGTTGGTGGATATCTGGAAATGCAATATCATTGTAGTATCAGAAAAATGAATACAGTTGATCAAGGCAGTTTAATGTACCAAGCAGGAAAGAACACAATCATCAGCACAGCATTTACTGTCTGCAGAATAAACTGCCAAAGATGGCATATCATGCAGAAGTATTACTTGCTTAAGTTTGTATGTGCAGTCAAAACCAAATATATGTACCAGAGATAAAATCCAGGCTTTAAAAGGACAAGTAAAAAAAAATCTTCATTTCTTCATGATCTTATAAGGATTTTTCTTCAGCCTTTGTTTGCTTCCAGCAGACATTTGAGGATGCTCAAAGGAGGCACCTCATTGTTCTAGAAGCTCAAACTCTACAATTAAAATTGATGACAAGAGGATTGTTTGCAGGCTAGGTGTGGCTAGGTGAATTGGGGTTCTTTGTCCTCTAGGAGAAAGACTCCTAGGTGATTTTTTTTCCCTTTTGTCCTCTCTAATGGGCCTCCATTCATCTGCTAGAAGAAGGAACTCCTCCCAGTATCTTTCTATAGCTATGCAAACTATTTCAGCAGTTCCAACTATCCCCCAGTCACCGCTGAGAGGTGTGACCAAAACACCTGGTTCCCTGACCACTGATCATGCATGAAACATAGCAATGAAACTGGATATGCATCAAACAATGCAATTGTCTTCCTTCACTGATATACCAGTACCACAGTCCACACACAGCAAACCCCACCCCCCTTTCCAAACTGTCCCCTTCCCTGCAATCAGTAGACCTGGTGTTTTTCACTGTTTGGGGATACAGGGGCGACTCGTCAATAACTGCACCTTTTACTGATAGAGTATCAAAATCAATCCTGAAATATAAAGACCTAATGTCTGGACAAAAACTTTCTTTCCCTAATGTCACAACTAAACACAGAGACACTCTAACAAACACAGAGCCACTAGCAATTTTTACATAACAGTACATTAACTATATGGGCCAGCCATGAATCTATATAGGGAGAACTGGTCCGGATGCTCCTTCACTATAATTTAGCCTCCGGACCCCATGCTCTAATCACAATTTACAAATCACAATGTTCAGTGTAAATTTTCTAATCTCACTTCTGGGAATACAATATACAATATAATCTAGGTAACAGGCAGAGTTTGGTTGCACAAAACACACAGGACCACAAAGGGAAAAAGAAAGAGGGAAAACAGAAAACAGAGACGTCTCAGCAGCGAATACTCATACACTGTCTTTCCTCAGTAGCAGCTGTTACAAATACATTACACACACTCTCTCTAGCTGTATCATAGGATCTAACTTTTACCATGAGGATATTAGAAATATGAGAAATATAGCTAGATGGAGCTCCAGGATCACTTTAACCATAAGGATAAAAATACAGCTAGTTTTTAAATGACCACTAGATGGAGCTCCAGGATCACTCCAGGGCCCCTCAATACCTCTGCGCAGAGAAATACACGAGGTGTCCACTAGATCAGTGCAGAGAAACGCACGTGGTGTCCACAAGATGGCTGCTACCTCCTCGTGCTCTTCCACACCGATTCACCCTCAGCTTTACAGATGGGAAAAAGGGGAAGTGATGGACTTCCAAGCGATCGACTTAATAAAAAACAAAAGGTTAGCATTTTATTTATTTATTTATTTTTTTGGTTTAAAGGCAGGAAACCCAGCGGGGGCTCAGGGACGGCAGAGAAATTCGGCGGGGGCCCAGGGAAGGCAGAGAAATTCGGCGGGGGCCCCAGGGAAGGCAGAGAAATTCGGCGGGGGCTCAGGGAAGGCAGAGAAATTCAGCTGTGGCTCAGGGAAGTCATAGAAATTTTGCGGCGGCCCAGGTAAGGCAGATAAATTCGGCGGGGGCTCAGGGAAGGCAGATAAATTTGGTGGGGGCTCAGGGAAGGCAGAGAAATTCAGCGGGGGCTCAGGGAAGGCAGAGAAATTTGGCGGGGGCCCAGGGAAGGCAGAGAAATTCGGCGGGGGCTCAGGGAAGGCAGATAAATTCGGCGGGGGCTCAGGGGAAGACAGGAAAATTCAGCGGGGGCTCAGGGAAGGCAGAGAAATTTGGCGGGGGCCCAGGGAAGGCAGAGAAATTTGGCGGGGGCCCAGGGAAGGCAGAGAAATTCAGCGGGGGTCAGCGGTGCACCGAGACAGCACCGAGAGGCACAAAACCTCAGCGGAGGCCCAAGGAAGGCAGAAATTAACATGGGAGCACATGGGGAGCATGGATTCACATCGGACAGCATGGGGGGGCAGAATTAACATCGGAGCACAACGGAGAGAGAAATTCACATCGGAGCAGAAATTAACACAGCAGCAGCATGGGGGGGAACAGAAATTTACATCGGAGCACAGAAATTACATCGGGGGTTCAGGGAAAGGCAGTAAATCCACACCGGAGCACATGGGGAAGCAGAAATTAACATCGGAGCAGAAATTAACATGGGGGAGCAGAAAATTAAAACAGCGGCAGCACATTACAGAACTCTCTCCTTGCAGTCACGCTTCAGATAACTCCCACAAGCAGAAAGGAAAGAAGAGAAGCAGCGATCTATTCTTAGCTTATCAAGTGCTATATTTCGGCAGCGCTTTTAAAAGATTTTCAGATCAGATTATTCAGATTTACCGGTATTCAGATACAGGACGAGCAATGGCTTCAGGGCCACTAAGGCCCCTACTAGGACTGCTCGTGCAGTTGATCAGGCTGCTACAGGTTCCCAGAAATTACCAGGACTCACAGATAGAGTACAGAACTAGCCCCAAACAGTAAGGTAGCAGTACTCACCAGAACTCTGATCAGACAGGAAGTTTGGATGCCAGTCCTATCCAGCTGGTTTTTTCAATCGGGGATTCAACCGCAGGGACCGACTGTCCAGTTAAATCAAGGTGTCCTTCCGAGCACAAAGTGGCCCGGGGGCGCCAAGGACCGTTAATCACCTGGAGGGGCCGGTCCCTGACTGGTGGAGGCCCCGATCCTGCAAAAAGCAGTAGTCTTCCCACCGTGGGTGTGATGAGAGAGGCTTTTTTTTTAATTTAATTTAAAAGGGTCCCATCTGGGTCGCCAAAATGTAATGGCAAGCGCTTTGAAAAGCTCTTATTCTATCACTCACCCACAGAAGGAAAACTCTCATACAGGCTGGAATGCAAACAGGATCTTTAATGTGCACACAGGATCAGACAGAGATACCAGCAACCTCCACAAGGGTCTGAACCCCGAGGGACGGCCTACAATGCCTTATATACAGTACAGTTTTAAACTTATTCTACAATCCCATTTGCCACAGGTATTTCCTGCCCACCAATCAGCAGCCCCTGGGGAGGTACCTGGGTGACCTGTCCAAACCGGTATGCTCTGGTCTGTTGGTTTCTGGGCTAGGGGATACTGTGCTCAGACCTGGAGTGGGGGGAAGGGTGCCTAGTGAAATCTCAATGCCTTTCTCTTAGCAGGCTGATTACCTCATGGCTTGCGGGGGAAGGGTCAGGCTGATCAGAGCCTCATGGCTTGCCGCATGGCTGGGGGGAAGGGCTACCTACAGCTAAACCTCATGACTGCCTCAATATGAGGTATTCCACTATTCATCTTTCTCCATTGAGAAAATTGTCTATTTAGCCCTACTATTTTCTCTCTTAACCCAGTTCCTTATCCACGATAGTACATTGCCTCCTATCCCATGACTAATTCTGTGGATTCTGTGGAAGTCCCATAAGAGACCTTGTCAAAGGCCTCCTGAAAATCCAGATACACTATATCAACCGACTCACATTTATCTACATTTTTTTTAGGTGCAAATAAAAACACAAGATTAGTGCTGGCTTCCTGCCATTAAGCCACGACTATCCACATGTATAGTAATTTTGTTCTTTATAATGGCTTCTGCCATTTTGCCTGGTACAGACATCAAGCTCACTGGTCTGTTCCTGGATCACCCCTGGAACCCTTTTAAAAAAATTGTTGAATTGGCCACTC
The DNA here is from genome assembly GCA_033557465.1 of Ichthyophis bannanicus. Classification (NCBI taxonomy): domain Eukaryota; kingdom Metazoa; phylum Chordata; class Amphibia; order Gymnophiona; family Ichthyophiidae; genus Ichthyophis; species Ichthyophis bannanicus. The sequence continues at coordinate 760,685,198 of CM066033.1, forward strand.
TCCAATCCTCAGGTGCTACAGATTTGAGAATAACTAAAAAGGTCTGCAGTCTCATTTCAGTTCTTTCCGCACCCTAGGCTGTATGCCATCCGGTCCAGGTGATTTGCTGCTCTTCAGTTTATGAAATAGCTGTAATACATCTTACCGATTTATCAAGATTTGTTTCAATTCCTGATATATCACCTTTGAATATCGTTTCTGGCATGGTATGTTTCCTATAACTTTAGTAAAGACTGAAGCAAAGCATTCAGTCTCTGTGCTATGGCCTTGTCTTCTTAGTGCCCCTTTATCATCTAATGATCCAAGTGGCTCACAGGTATTTTGCTACAAATGTACTTGAAAAGGTTATGTGCTTTTGTTTCCATGGGAAACTTAATAATAATATAAAAATAATATAATTGTTACTTTTATACCGCTCCCTCCTAAGATCAAATTTTGATTGCCTGCCTTATCAGTTCCTTGCATTTACCTTACCAGTACATGTTTCCTGTTTTCATCATTTGGATCTTCCCCACCCCCATCTTCTAAAGGACTTTTTCTTAGCTGCAATAGCCTCTTTGATCTCCCCTTTAAGCCGTGCGGTCTATCGTTTGGCCTTCCTTCCACCTTTCTTAAAGTGTGGAATAAATACTGTTTTGGAAGCCCAGACCAAAAGTAATGCCCAGGCCTGATGTAGATTCTTAAACTTGGCAGATTCTCCTTTTATCATAGCCTCTTTTTCAAAAGTTAAATGCTAGGGTAGTATAAGTATGATGGAATTTTCAAAACAGTGTCCCGAGTTCCACCCCCACTTATTTATTTAACTAGTTTTGTATACCACCTTATCCTTCATTCAAAGTGGTTGACAACACAGTGGGTCTACATTGAGCGAAAGGGGGGGGGGGGGCGCAATAAGACTTACATATAGACTTTAGTCAATTGGTTCCTAGTTCTCCTTTATGCATGTTGGTCGGGTGTAGGTTCTCTATGTTACTTGTTCATAGTATTCTGCGAACAGGAGGGTTTTGAGGGATTTGCGGACGTCCTTGATGTCGTTCAGGGCTCTTAGTTCATCCGGGAGGGAGTGCCAAAGAGCTGGCGCTGAGAGTGAGATAGCTCTGTTGGAGGTAGTCCATTTTGTCTTCTGGTATCCTGTGGGAATGCAGAGTCTGTTACTGCCCTTAGTTCGTCTAGGTCTGCTGGTTGTTTCTATGGTTAATGTGTTGTGCAGGACATTTGCTGAGCATTGATGTATGATTTTGAATATGCTTAAAGTTGTTTTGAATCTTGACTCTAGGGAAGTGTCTGAATCTCAAATTTCTGTAGTTGACATATGGAGGATGGTTACCCGAATGGAGCAGACTTTGGTCACCACTATTTCCCAGCTTTTTTTTTATTTTAAAGCTTTATTTAGCATTTTACACAAAACTGAACATGTACAACAATACATAACATAAAAGAAAACCTTAACTAATACAATGCCACATACAATACAAGAACAACATATTGTTATCCCTGGGAGCTCTTATCTAAAGGAATTACCTTCTCAGTTCCCCACCTGTCACCCTTCTGAGCCCCCGCTAGCTTGAATCTGTTGGCAATCCTGATGACGACAACCACCCCCCAGATGCCTTATGGAGCACTATTCCACAATAGTTGCAAGTCCAGGGTATCCCACTTCCTGAGCATGCTAGAGTAACATGGGTTTTGACTCACATATGCTCTCTCGTATGCCCGATGTGCACACAACAGGTTCCACCAGTATTCAACCTTTAGGTTCGAAAAATTCTTCCAATTACTTAGTATCGCTTTCAGTGCCAATCCAATCATCAGGTTGAAAATCCGAAAATCCTGCTTCTTCAAACCGGGAATTCCGGCCTGTGACTTGTATATAACTATACGATATGTCAATGATGTATATACTTTCAGTAACTGGGTTATGCGCAGCCAAACTTGCTGCCAGTATCCCTTCAATTTGGGACAGTAATATAACATGTGAGCCATTGTACCAATTGCGTTCTCGCACGACCAGCATTGGTTCCCATCTTGGGGGTGCCACTTTGCTACTTTCAGTGGGGTCAAGTACGCTCGGTGAGCCAGGAAGTACATTGTTTGCGTAAGTGAGGCTGCTCTTGTTACTCGTATCTGCGATCCCCAGAAGATATTCCACATATCAGAGTTATCTAATTCTCCTATCTCAGATTCCCAAATGAGTTGTAGACCTGTACACTTTCTTCTCTCTCCGTCACGTAGGATGGCGACAAATTTTGATATCAGATGTGATCCCATACTCAGTTCCTTCACCTTCTGTAGTAGCGGATGACCAGGTCTTAACGCTACCGAGGAAACCCCTGCCTTGCTTAGACAATGTCTCAATTGACACCATTGATACATACATACTGCCGGCAACTTGAACTCCTGCTGAAGGATTGGAAAGGACTTAAAGACATTATTGTGTATCAATTGACCCAGGCTATATATTCCTTTCTTGATCCAGGTAGTCCATATAAAGCTATGTCCTGCGATTTTAAAACTGGGGTTCAACCATATGGGTGTACCCATGGTATGTTCTCTTGCATCTTCTACATAGTTCACCAATATTTGAAAGGCTTGTTGTGTAGCCTGAATCACTGCATTATGTGGGTTTCCCGAGGAATCTTCAGCCCCAATGCGCATTCACAGTGGAAGCGGTTTACTCATTGCCGCCTCCATCCGCAACCATTGGGGATCCCCCTCATTTATCTCTTCCTCACTCCAACTTGCGCCTTGTTTCAGAAGAGCGGCAACATGGTACCAAAAAAAGTCTGGGAAGTGGACTCCCCCTCGCTGTTTAGAGAGTCTAAGTTTCCATGCCGCTATTCGTGGCATTTTGTTACGCCACAAGAAGGAGAGCAGCAATTTACTTAGTTTAGCATAAAATCGAGACTCAAATAGTATCGGTATCATACTTAGGATATAAGTTATCTTGGGAACAATAACCATTTTAATGGTTTCCAGCCTGCCCCACCACGTTAAGTTCAGCGGAGACCACTTATTCGTATATTCCTGAATGATCCTTTCACAGATAATCTTATTCTGTTGCATTGTCTCATGCATAGTGGTCCCATACATTATACCCAGGCATTTAAAAGAGGATTGCTCCACCTTAAAGGGGTATTGACTCAGCGCTGTCACTGTAACAGCAGGATTTAAAGGTATCACTGTCATTTTCGTGAGGTTCAGCTTATATCCTGATATTGCTGAATATTCAGCTATAACTTCAAGCACTGTTGTCAAAGAGTTGGGTTCTAGGAACAAAAATAGGTCATCCACATAGGCTGATAACTTACATTGAGATCCACCTATGTCCAGGCCCGTGATCCCACTATGTTGTCTGATCTTAAGCACCAGGGGCTCGAGTGCAAGGTTAAACAGTAATGGCGATAAAGGGCATCCTTGTCGCGTTCCTCTATATAGTCTAAAGGCCATCGACTCCGTTGCATTTGCTATTATGCGAGCGGAGGGCTTGGTGTATAACATTTCAACTCTCTTCAGGAATTTTTCTTTGAGCCCAAACCAGCCCATCGTTCTGAATAGGAATGGCCATTCCACCCTATCAAATGACTTCTCAGCATCCAATGGAAAAAACACCCTCCTCAATGATGGAAATCCAAAATTGCAATAAAAACCACCATAGAAATAAACCCACCAAAAAATGTAAATTTTGTTTTGTCGAAGCCCACCGAGGGGAGGCTAGAACTATTCCCCTAGCCCCCTCCAGACGGTAGACTGCTTTTATTATATCAATAATTCACCATAGTGTTATTAAAAACAAGTACTTATCTTCTGAATCATAAGACTCCTCATTCATTTTCAACCACGTTGCTAATCATTGAGGTGCAGCAGACATGCACGTTTCGGGTGTGCGCCCTGCTTCAAATGCTCTCAAACCGTTCAAAAATGCAACGAAAAAACGCCGTCATTGCAGCCGTGGGTAATCATTGATTACCCATGGCTGCAATGACGGCGTTTTTTCGTTGCATTTTTGAACGGTTTGAGAGCATTTGAAGCAGGGCGCACACCCGAAACGTGCATGTCTGCTGCACCTCAATGATTAGCAACGTGGTTGAAAATGAATGAGGAGTCTTATGATTCAGAAGATAAGTACTTGTTTTTAATAACACTATGGTGAATTATTGATATAATAAAAGCAGTCTACCGTCTGGAGGGGGCTAGGGGAATAGTTCTAGCCTCCCCTCGGTGGGCTTCGACAAAACAAAATTTACATTTTTTGGTGGGTTTATTTCTATGGTGGTTTTTATTGCAATTCTCAGCATCCAAGGCAAGCCCCACTAATGGGCCAGTTATCTGTTGAGCTCCCATCAGGACATGTGCCATTAGGCGACCATTATCCGTGGTCGACCTGCCCGCCATAAATCCACATTGGTCTGGGTGAATAAGATCATCTAGCACTTTTCCGAATCTGTTGGCTAATATCTTCGCATATATTTTGTAGTCGGCGTTCAACAACGAAATGGGTCGATAGTTTTCCACTTTCTGAGGGTCCCGCCCAGGCTTCGGGTTTATGACTATATTTACTTCAGCAAACGCCCCAACCTCCGGGCATTCCTCGTACAGCTTATTGTAGTACACTTGCAGTTCAGGTGTTAGCTGCTCAACGAATGTCGCATAGAATTCTAGCGGCAAGCCGTCTGGCCCGCTTGCTTTCCCCTTCGCCGACTATCTCACTGCCTGCTGTCTCTCTCTGCAGGTAATGTCCTCTTCCAATGAGGAAGCTTGCTGCTTGGACAACTTTGGTCCTACCACAGTAGAAGTTAATTTACTAAAAGCTTCTTCACTCCAGTCAGCCTCTGATTGATATAACTTTGCATAAAACTTCCTGCAAGGGGTGGAGCTTTCTCAAGATGGCTGCTGAGCGTTTTTTTTGACTCAATGCCGAAAAGAAAGGGGAAGTTGAGGGCTCTTCCCTCAGAGCCTCAACAATCATCCGTCGGTCCGATGGACTGTTTCATTACTTTAACCCCGGACCAGAGAGTGGAGGTGCGAGCTGGCTTGGCAGTGGGTGGAAAAGAGGCCACTTCACCGCCGTCGGATGCTGAAACATCTCTCTCCCCCGCGCAGAGAACCCCGCCGATGCATCCTGCTACTGCTGGCCCTACCTTGGCAGTTGCGACGCCTACTCCTCCCATGTCGGGGGATGAGATTGCCGCTCGAGGGAAGCTGCATGATGTGGCGGTTTTGCAGACCCCTGTGGAGTGCAGGGAGGCGGTGGACGCTTCTATTTCGGCAGAACTCCCAGAGTTATCGTTTGGGGAATGGAGTTCTCAGGTTGCATCTTCTCCGCTTCCTGTTTCGCCCTTTTGCTTATCCAGGCCGAAGATCTTTACGCTCGAAACCATTTGGGATGCTATAGCTGCCTTGTCTGGAGCAGTTCAATCTCAATCCGCAGCTTTTGCCCTGAGTATCCAGGATAACACTTCACGTATGCTTGAGAATGCCGGTAAGATTGAGACAGTTGTATCTATGTGTGACTCTTTGGCGAATTCGATAGCTGATCATGGAACCCGGCTGGACTCTCTTTGTGATCAATCTTCTACTCTGGTTAAGGACAATGGGATTCTTCGTTACAGAGTGGAAATTTTGGAAAATGCTGCCAGAGCCGCTAATTTGTGGGTCTTAAATTTTCCACAATCTCAAGGTGTAACGGCGATTGATATGTTTAAGAAATATCCTGGGGGAGTTACCTTTTTTCTCCGTTTTCCTTGTAAATGCCTGATTACTATGCAGGGAAATAGTTATGTTTTTACTGATAGTTCGCAGCTAGAGGCTCTCTTAGACTCCTTAGCAGGTTGAGTGGGGTGGTTTGTTTGATTATGATTTCGTTTAATTATATAGTTCCTTCATCTGGGTAAGGGGTTGTAGCCTTTAAAATTTTGTTCAGGTTCAATGTTATGCTGTGCTCTTCATGATGTGGATTAATATGGCAATTTGATATGGTTTATAATTTTGTATATTTATTTCTTATGTAATATCTTATTTGGATTGCCTAATTATGTGATATTTGTGTTTGGATTGCATTAAATAAAATTTAATAAAAAAAAAAAAAAATATCTTCACGAAATTCTCAAAGTCCCGGTTGATTTGTTTCCACCTTTGAATAAGGTTTATTACCTTCCTTGAGGCAAAAAAGATGATGTGGCTCCTTCTGATGTTTCAAATATAAATTTTGACGTTCTCAATGTTTCTAATCTTTTAGAGGATACTGCAGATGGGAGCTGTGTTCCAGCTACTTTGATTGTACAATGTGCTCTAATTTCTGATAAGGAATGGCTCCTTAAAATGTTTTTTAAGAAGAGGTTAGAGTCCTTTATGGGTTTGACTATTTCTATGTTTCCTGACTTAACTCGGGAAACTCAGAAACAGCGTAAACAGTTTTTGCTTTCAAAACCTGGTGTGTTGCAAATGGGTGGGTCCTTTTTCCTGCGATACCCATGTAGATGTTGTTTATAAATCTAATTGTTACTATTTCACTAATCCTGCGGATCTTGTTACCTTTATCAATGCTAGGATCTCTACTGATGATACTCTGGGATAGATGTTATCTGCCTAATAGAGATGTCTGGGGTACCTCACAGCTGTATTAAGTTTTCTTAGTTAACTTTTTCCTATTGTTTTTAGACCATTCTACTCCTGTTTGGTCTTCTTTTTTTTCCTTCTCCCCCCCCCCCCTCTCCTTGTTTATGTTGGTCTGTATGGGAATTATAGGTTTATTTCCTTTGTCCGTATTTAGCTTATCTTTATGCTCCTATGTATAATCTCATTTTCTTTGCAAGATTGTGATTGTTTTTCTTGCTTGTTTAATTGAAATTCATAAATAAATAAATTTTAAAAAACCCCAAAAACTTCCTGCAATGTTCGAGTATTCCTTCATCGTCCACAATCAACTGACCATTTGCATCCTGCAGCCCCACGATGCGCGACACCGATTCTTTCGCTCTCAAAGTACGAGCCAGTAACGTGCTTGCTCGGTTGTTCTCATGATAGTACACACTTTGCTGCGCTTTAATTTGCTGCTGCGCTTCTGAGTTTAATATAGAATTATATTGATACCGCAGTTTCTGCAGTCGTATCAGTACCAATGGATCCAGTCGCTTGGTTAGTAACTGTTCTCCAGCTCGTATTTCTAGATTTAGTTCATACAGCTCTTTATCCTTAGTTCTCCGCTGTTGTATACTGTACGTAGTTATGTATCCTCATATGGTCGCCTTAAACGCTTCCCACCAGGCCCATGTTGATGTCTCTGATTCGGTATTGAGTTCAAAATAGTCAGTGATGCCTTTTTTTATGTAAGTGATGAAGTCCTTGTCAGCTAGCAATGTTCTATCAAAACGCCACCTGGGCCTGGCTTTCTTCACTTTATTCATATCCAACGTGAGTGACCCTGCCGTATGATCCAAGACCGTTTTCGTTTGTATACTTGTCTCTATGAGCTGGGGCACTATTGTCTTTGAGAGCAAGAAGTAGTCTATTCTGGTTTGAGTATTATGTGGAAGAGAGTAAAATGAGTATTCTCTAGCCTTCAGATGCATAAGTCTCCAGAGGTCTACCAACCCCAAGGCCTCCATTAAATTCTGCAGTGCTCAACCAGATTTGGGCTTGGACTGCTGTCGATAAGAAGCTCGATCAACCAACGGATCCTGAATTATATTGAAGTCACCTCCCAGGATTATCCGAGCTGATGCCATCTCATTTAATTCCATTAATACCTGCTCAAAGAACTGTGGTTCCTCCTGGTTTGGGCCATACACATTCATTAGAGCATATTCTTGGCCATCAATCTGTATTTTAACCTTGGCCCATCTACCCCCTGGGTCTATTTTTGTTTCCAATATCTTCGGCTCCAGCGCTCTCCTAATCAGTATAATCACTCCCCCCTTCTTTTTTATTGCTGGCGCTGCTATTATGTTTTGGCACACTTTGCTGCTAACTTTATATGATTCATACGATGATAGGTGACTTTCCTGGATGTAGAGTATGTCCGCGCCCTGTTGTTGGCAGTATGTTAAAATTTTTTTCCGTTTAATGGGATTTGAAATACCCTGGACATTCAAAGACAGTACCCTTAGCTTGATACTAGCCATATTGATAACTACTGGCACTTTTGGGGGTAGTGCTCGTCATCAGGTGCCCCTCTGTCATTCTTGTCACTTCTTTAAACATAATCATATACAACCATGTCTTACAAAACATAACAACTGCAACTTCTTGTATGGTGAAGCACAACCGAATCCCCATGCGAGCAGGCTCCCCCCACCCCCGCCCCCCCTAATTACACACTTCATTCCTTTAGTTACCTCCCCCTCCATGTAAGCAATCTCTCCACCCGTCCTATCCATATCCTTAATGTGGGCTATCGTAATACATGTGCACTTGTCTTACGGCTTTAACACATGCATCAATTTTAGAACATCTGCATATTAACTTAACTCTCTTACAAGAAAAGGATTGGTCCTTACAGTTCTTTAGATGAGGTCTACATGACCCATCTTGCCTTGATTATCACTACAGTTCTCCCTTCTTCCTGGCTACAACAATTACCGTTCAGCGCCCTGTGTCCATTTGTATATGATCTTGCAGAAATGTCCGCAGTGCTGTAGCATCGTCAAATATACGTGTGGTGTTGTCCACTGTTACCCTCATTCTGGCTGGATAGTATAGTCCATATCGTGCTTGAAACTTTTGCATCATGGGCCGACAAGCCAACAACTCCTTTCTATGGTCCATCGTTTTCTTTGAGAGATCTGGGTAGAAGGCCACCTTGTTGCCGTTCAGTTGGATTATGCTTTTCTGCTTCGCGGCCTGCAGGATCTGCAGTGCTTGTGGATATCTTAGGACCTTAATTACAAAAGGCCTTGGCCCTTATCTCTGATTTACTGCGTGCGACGGCACTCGATGTGCACGCTCGATTTCCAAAGCCTTGGTGAAAGTTATTTGAAGTAACTCTGGAATCAGCTTTTCCATGTACGTAATCGGGTCTGCTCCCTCTGTTCCCTCCGGTATGCCAGTAATGCGTACGTTACTTCTTCTTGCCCGATTATTCTGGTCTTCAGCTTGAATCTCAAGCACTGCTACTCTCTTCGCCAACGGGCCTACTTGCGCCAACATATTTTCGTGTTTTTGGGTCAGTGCTTCTGCCTTGGCTAAACGCCCGCTCATATCTTCTAATTTCCCTTTTACCTCTTGCAAATCCTCCTGCATTTGAGCCAGTGTTAGCCCGTTGGTAGCTATTAGTTCCTTTACCACTCTCAGTTCAGCCAGGATTTCTCGCGTGCCACCGACATTCTCTTTCTCCGGCGCCATTTTCTGCGGAGACAGGGATTCTTGTTTTGCATGCTTTGCAGCTTGCCCAGTCCCTTGCTGAAATTCCAGCTTCGCTGGCTTTAAAGTGGAAATTCAGCTTTATTATCTGCACCCAAGTGTGCACGTTATACCGGGCTCTATTAGAGGAGGAGGTCAGGATTCTCTTATCGGGACAGGAGCGATCCCTTTAGGCAGCCATTTTGCTTCACGGCAAGCTCCGCCCCCTCTATTTCCAGCTTTGTGTTTTCTCACAGGAGACTGTTTCAAGGCTGGGTAATGTTGGGGAGTGGGTGGATCTTTTAGTAAATCAAGTTCTTAAATATGAAAATCAATGTTCCTCTCTGTAGGCAACTAGTACCTCTGATATTAAGGATAGTCTTCTTTTTGTTGTAAAATGCCATCAAGTCAGTGGTGTCAACTCATGGCGATGTTCTGAATAGTAGTCCTAAATTGTGTCTGGTCTTCAGTCAGGCGGCTCATTGTTGACAGACTGGCACCCGTAGCTGCAACTATTGTATATCAGTCCATCTCATTGCTGGCCTTCCTCTTTTGTGTTGACCTACTTTGACAAGCATGTCTTTCTCTAAATGATCTCTCTTTGCATAATGTGTCCAAAGTATGAAAGTCTAAGGGGCATGTTTACGAAACACCGAAATTGTGCGGGGCCCCGTTAGTGTGCCTGTGCCATATAAGGAGTGGGCGGGTCAGGCAGAAAAAAGGAATAAAAATGACCGTACCTGTGCGCGGCGCGCACATTTGCGGGTCCACATTAGCGCGTGGGAAGGCTAAGTGGGGCGCTGCTGGGCACATATAGGAACAGTGCCATAGCACAACGGTGAAGATACTAACCAATGGTGCAGGGGCCATGGGTTCAATTCCCCATTGTGCACCACAAAAACACCAGCTTGAGGCAATAACATTAATGGTGAAAGGTGCACTAGAAGGCACATGAATCCTGTACGGCAGAAAGGGGAACCCTGCTAACCTTTTGCAGCAACAGGCGGCACACTGTTCATATCTGGGCGGCAGAGTGCGCCGCACTGTTAATATTGGGCTCAGAATGCTTTTCGCTGCAAATTGTGTGCATTAGGCGATGTGCTGTTAAGTCCTTGCGGTTTGAGCGGCAGAAGGCGGTGCGCTGCAAATATGGAAGGCCGAAGGCAGTGCGCCAACAGACAAACACAGGAAGAGAGCCACAGCAGAATGGTGAAGACACTCACCAATGATGCATGCATCAGGGGTTCAATCCCCCACAGTGCCCAGTTAACCAGCCTCACTGAGGCATAATTTTAGGAGGCATAGAAATAATGGGCAGCAATAGGCGGCGCGCTAATGTCTTACGAGGCACTTGAATAGTGTGAGGCTAAGGTGGCGCGCTGATGTGGAAGCATGTGAACAGAGCCACAGCACAATGGGGAACACACTCACCAATGATGCATGTATCAGGGGTTCGATCCCCCACAGTGTCCAATGAGTAAGGCGTGCTGAGCCATTATCTGTCATGATGAATATAGCTGAAGGAGGCATGTTAAGCTTTTATTGTAGTGACTGCTGTTAGCAAATGCACTCTCCAAGCACTGTAATATAAGGTGCTGCATAAGGTGCCCTACAAGGTACCCTAGAGGGTACATTATAAAGTGCACTGTCCACCAAGGCACCCTACAATGTTGCCTATAGGCCGCTTTATAGGGTGCTGTATGAGGCAGGGCAAGGTACGAGCACTGTTTGTGCTGGCAGCACTGTGCATTGTGACGCATGGAAATCCTACGTAGGTGTGCACACGTGCAAGAAGGAACAGCAGTGCAGCACAATGGTCAGGAGATTGACTGATGGTGCAGGGGTCATGGGTTAACATCAGCAGTGAATAAGGTTGGCTGAGGTACGTATGTTCCCTGCATGCAACTGAACAGCAATCTGTGTTGCCATCTAAAAAGAAGGCCTTCCCAGTGCCATACATTAATGCACCCTCCACGGTGCAACAGAACGAACATCAGAAACAACCATGTCAGCAGAGGCGAGTTATAATGTTACCCAGCGGCCATGTGGAAAGGGTGGCAACTCCTAGGGCACCATAGTTGGTATCTCATAAGCTGCCTGAAACGAAGGTGTGACATAAGATGCCCCAAGGATGTATAGGTGAACCCAAAAACATTTGCTAGGAGCAGTAACATCCCACAATGTGAGGGGCAACAGAGGTATGTGCCAAACGCACATGTAACCCAAACACTGCACAGAGTTGAAAGGAAAGACAATGCAGAGGTAATAGAAGGATGTAGATCAAAGCTGCTGTACTACACAACTCAGCCCCAGGCCATGTGGCTGCTAGAGAAATGGACACACATATATATCCAGTTATTTAGTTATGTATATCTATGTCCATGTCACTATGTGGTAGGAGTGTGGTTTACAGAGAACAAAAGAAAGACCTGAACAACAGGCTGGTTGGTGTTACATATAACAGGAACATATACCTGGAATAACATGGGAAAACTATGTACATGGAATATATGATTGGTGAACAAGATAACATACCCAAACTATTTACACAAATTAGCAAGGATGCTAGTAAGAAGGAGACAGCTGTGGTTAAATATGTGCTGTGACTGTTTGGTTATGTGATCGGGGCCATCTGTAGCTATGAACAGAGTGATGGTAATGTACCATGCTATAATGTCAGTGTTTGACAGAGGATGGGAAGATGTGTGCAGCGAAGGAGGCTGAAATGGCAGGATAGATGAAATGTCAGGATGACAGTGGAGTAGCAGTGTTATGCAGAGCACACACACGAGAGGCAACCAGGGAGAGATGAAATGCAGGAATGTGTAGGAGTGCAGGACGTGGTGTAGCAGCATGCACGTCAGGATACGATGGCCAAAAAGCTGGGAGACATAAGATGGGCAGAAGGATGATTCCCATCTCAGATGAGGGTACAATGTTCTCGCAGCACAAATCTGCACATATATGACTGTCATACAAATCGAAACCACCTATGCAGGACAAGCATACACATCAAAGAGAACAGAGAGGAATCAAACCTATGACCACCACCACAAATGCCAAGGCAACAACTGGTAGGCCACACCACCAACATCAGTGCATTAGCACAGGCTGCATACAGAAATACTGAAGCCCATCACACTAGACGCATGCTGGCTGCCAGGACAGGCAAACCCCCAACAGTAATCATGACCAAATGGACATGCAGGTCATCTGAGTACAGATCAGAACCTAGTCTGTATGTGGGACCAGGGACACATGCACACACACACAATGAAATGTTTATGCAGTGCATACAGCATGCGAAAGAGGAAGGAAACCAAATCCTGAGGGCATCAGAGGATGCTCGCTGGAGATGGGTACCAATCTGGGACAGGACAGGAGAGAACACAACATGAAAACAGGTGTACCACACACCAGCTGAACCACAGCCAAACCCCCAGGTGCACTGCCATGTAAACACCATAAAGAAAGAGACATATGTGACTGATAACATCTGATGGCTAAACAGCACAGAGTGCACACCTTGCTGTACAGTGAAGAGAGGGAAGGGTGTGTGTAGAGTTGATGAACCTGCTGGTACCAAATGGTCCAGGTAGCACAACAGAAAAACAACAGAACATCCACATGTGGGATCAAACCTGCACACTACTGTGTTAAAACACATGCCTCTAACCACTACCACAAACAGCACACTGAGTACAAGGCAGAACAAATAGTCCAAAGGGGAGGGTCTATGTGGGAACCTGTCAAACCCACTGATGTTGCAAATGGGTGACATATACACACCTGTCACTCTACAAGGATGTGAGCACAGGTGGGCCATGGACATGACCAGCAACCAGTCTATAGAAGTGCACATGTGCTCAAAGAGTGGAGGAGTAGCCTACTGGTCATAAACCTGTTGTGGACATCAAGTAACCAGGGCCCGATTCACACTAGCACTCCTTGTGGCCTTGGGCATGTCACGTAACCCCCCATTACCGTGGACGAATGACCAGAAAACTGACATTGACCAGAACACCCTGGAGTTTCACGGTCACAGGGAGTCAGGTCAGGACCGACTCGAAGGCACACATTGCATTGCATGTGTGTCACCATGATCAAGGAGCAAAAGAGACAGATGTGTGTCAAATACATATCTTTATTTGGGTCACCCCTCACAGACACTGTAGACCGTGTTATCATAATATCAAGGTGAGTGCAACCCTGGTGAGAGACAGAAACACATTTAGCATGGCACCAACCCACATCCCACAGAAAGGTCACTTCATTGACTGTAAGTGAAGGGCACGAGATATAATGTGCAACAGGTGCACGCTATGCACTGGCCATCAGGTCCCCACCCCCCACCTGCTGCTGCATCCCTCAAATGTGTCACGCACATATGAGTGCATGAAAACCGTAGGCGTTGCTGGATGAGGACCCAAAACACATCACCTGTCCCTCGCAACATAGCCATCAGGCAACACAGGAGGCTCACAAATGAAAACATCATATGATGTCAAGTGAAAATAACTCCTGAACGTAATGTGCAACCTCTCACCTAATGCCTGATCTAGGAATCAGAAATGCGATAATGTAGATCACAGCAATCATCACCAGCACAATGAGTATATGCTAACAGGTCGCAGAGGCACATGAACCCAGAGCGAATACAAACAAAACAACCTGCAGAAAGCTCCAGAGATAACACCATGCAGGAGTGCCCCTTCCAGTGTTTGTTGGTTAGACAGTGTGTGGACACATATAACACTGTACATGGAATGCACAAATGAAGGAGGGCAATGGACACCCACAATGCCACACACCAAATATAATGGTGCAATGAGAGTGTCATTACCGCGGCGGATAAACAGGACCGTACAGATGTGCAATTTAAGGTGTGTACATACATGCAGAGTGTCACGTCTGTGCAGTAAGCAAACACAATGACCAGCATGTTAAGATGGACATGATGGCCAAACATCCTACAGTGAACTACACAAAAGCCATAGGTCCACATGCTGTGGCTCACAAACATAAGCAGTCAGAACCACAAGCACCATCCGTATACCAACATGATACAGTGATGCCACTCATACATGTAAACACCCTTGCCCATTGCAAACATCAATCAATGATGTTGTTGGGCATGAAAGGGTTGGTGTGGGAAAAACGGTATCATGTTCAGGTGGAGGGCAGGTGGACATAGATAATATGACCGCTCCATCGTCACCCCCATGCCACTAACATGGCTGTATGCTCGAGTTGAAACTAACAGATGACCGTATCCTGGGTGCCATGTCACACACATGGCCAACCCACAACAACTACACAACTGGGGAGGAATGTACAACATACACTGACAATGTCAGTCCCTGCTACACCCAGCGTCCAAAAAGCAAGGTGTATCTGTAATCCAACAGGTGAGGTCAAACGTCTCCATGCAACCCTGGGCTTGCATAGCCAAGTGTCACATTCCAATATGCCACAGTCCGTGAAAGTTCATCTGTGTCCCATGCAATGCGCAGGACCCCCAGCCCCAGAATGACAGAAACAGTGTGGTGTACAGGTCCGTCATGGCCCAAAGCAGTGGTCCAAAAGCAATACTGTCCATCACAGGCATGTGTTTCTACTCGCATAAGTCAAACATCCATGGCACCATTCCCCAGAAACAATTCCATGGTGGTCCTGTTCCCCAAAAGGTGTGTGATGGCGACGCCAGATGCACTGTAGGAAATGTGTCCGGGATGCCTTCTGTCCTGTGTCAGGAGAGGATACGTATGGTCGTGTTGGACACCTTGTACAAACAACACAAATTGCAGAGAATCGCACCTGTGAAAATACAGATGAAAACGGATGAAAAGGCAAACATGACATAATATTGAACATGAAATATATGCATATTGTTGACACATCACAATGTCAATGCAGAATGGGGTGTCACATGGATATGGGCATGTCCATATCCATGTCACACTGCTACACACTATATGCATCTGTTTCGTGTGCATAGACAGGCACCATGACATGTACATGAGACAAACAGTAACTCATCAACAGGTACAGCCACATGTACCCCCAAATAACAAAGGTCCAACATACCCTGTGTGTGCATTATGTGTACGTCATCGATCCCTTGAGCGACTCCACAGCCACATCAGGTACCAGTGAAGGGAGACAATGTCAGCCAAACAGGTAGAATCACCATGTCAAGTCACTGTTGATGCATGTCCACATCATGCCGATACCTGAAATAAAAAAAGGTTGCTCAACAGTGGTCCCTCAGAACACAATACACAGTTATGCTCACAACGCACACCACATGTTGAGAATGTTGACAATGTAAACAGCACTACGGTACAGGTAGCACAGTCACCACTGCCCCCCAGGTGCTCCCACCCCTCACAGCACATGATAATGTACCATGACTGGACACTGCATCAGCACACAGTCAACGCATAAACATGCACCCACACAGTATGCGTCGGTCTGCGGGACAGCTGTGATACATGGCATGTATGTGCACAACTGGCAACTTGTGGACATAAAGGCGCAGTGACCTGCCCTGATACCCCGGTGATGGCTGAGATAACAGTGTTGGGGAGGCAGCAAGTGCATTTTCCTGTAAGTCAGACGAAAACACATACACATGTAGCTATGTCGTACAAATGCCATAAACAGTTTTGCAGAAGACATACTGTACACAAACACATAGGGATATGTCTGACAACAGCAAGATAAATAGGTAAGGGAGGCCTAAGGAAATAAAACCACCACAACATCTGCACAGTATGACACATACCATACGACATGTTGGGCCCATGACTGCAGGCACAATGTAGCTGTAGATCCAAGTACCCCGGACCGCAGCATCGTGGCTGGCTGTCCAGTCAGGTGGCACTGCACCACAGAAACAGCTTCCTCACAAAGTATGTCCTGTGCAGTGGAAAACACAAGAGAAACAAACATATTTCATGTCCAAGGTGTGAAACACACACTGCACCTCTCTGTCCCCCAGCTGTCACACACCACAACATGACCTATGGACTGGCTGTGCACTATCACACTGTACGGAACTGTGACCTGGGAGAGGCAGCACGGAAGTGTCCGTTGCTATATAAAGGTAACCCCAATCCCCCTGTCATCTCCCTCACCACTCTGTTGTTGTACACACTGGTCAAGATAGGTGTTTGCTCCCCCATGTCTATGGCCCATCCCAAGGTCACAATATCAGGCTGTCTCCCCCATGTTGCCACCAATACCCCCTCTCCGTGTGTACTGCCCTTCCACTGTTCTATGTTACCCCACTGTACATTGCTGTAACACATGGAGATATGCAGTAACACCTCCTGTATCCATTGGCCAAAGACATATCCTGCAGTGTACCTCACACACCCCAAATATTATTGACAGCTGTGTGCTGATGATGCGCTCAAATAGATGGCAATGTCAGCGCCACGTCTGTAAAACCACACCCCCATGTCTGCCTGTGACCTGACCATAATGGCTGCATGTCATCCCACTGTGTGAGAGTGCGAATGTCAAACCATGGATGGCCTATATGTGCACCATAAACCAAATAACTGTCATCTAGGTGTCTGTGTGTATGTGGACGTAACATCCCTTGCAAGGTCCGTAAGGTACTTGCTGATGTGGACTGTGCTATCCTGTCCTACACACATCCACAGCATGTAAGATATGCCATACGTCATACTGGGTTTTTCCGAGCAGCAGACATCACAGTATCCTGTATCCAACAGTGGCCAATCTAGGTCATACGTACCTAGCTGTATCCCCAAAAGACACAGGTCCCACAATACCTGTTACTGTGTCAAGCACCGCTTATCCGGGTAGCTACTTCTATAGTGGTCTATTAACCTGTCCTGCAGGAACATGTCCAAACCTCCATTCAAAGTCAGCTACAATAACAGCCCTTACCATATCCTCTGCATACAAATCCCAGAGTCTGATGACACATCCAGCAATGTGGCATATGTTGAGATAGCATCGGCTACACATGCCATGTTCCTCATGGACAACCTCTAAACTGAATATACACACACACATGCAGCGTACCACTTGGCTACTGTAACCCACCCTTTGCTGATCTGACGTCCATCACCTCTGTATGTGTGTACATATGCAACAATGCACTGACTGGCCACTCCACAATACAGCTGCTATCAATGATATGGCCTCCTGGCTGCACACAGCGCAGGTCCCCCTCCTGCCACACATCCATGTCAAGGCTACGTGATAAGGTATACATCAGGGCACACTGTGGGGTTGCATTAACAACCGTCGCACATAATTAATAACATCATTGGAAAGCAGTCATAAGCATGTGCTCTGTGCTATGTATGACATGTGTCACCACACCTAGCCAACATACACACATAGCCAGCTCACACAAGCATAACACCCACACAAGTGGACAAAAGGTGTACAATAGAAACAAATACCCCGCAGGGGAACTGTCCACAAACAGGGTCATCCCTCCCACTGTGACTACCGCAACATATGCCTGCCACCGTGCTCCATCCAGACCATGAAACCAACGAACTCTTCTTTTCACAGCAACTGCTATCACCACCACCAACTAACTGGGAATGTGACCCACAAGTATCTGAAAGGTGTAGCAACACCCACACACATAATACACCAACAGCTGCTGTTGTGCCGCGGCCACATTGTTGGTCACACACGCATGGCTATATGTGACCGTGGGATGTTAAGTTGAATGACAATGCAGTGTTTGCACCTGAAGGTGATATGTTCCGACACAAAAACCTTTATGACCATCACACACACAGAACAGCACATATATGTGGGAATATATGCAATACGTACCAGAGAAGATCTCTGCAATCAACCTCCGCCTGACCCGCTGTGCCCTCTTGAGTGTCACCACTGGCACGTACAGGGGGGAATGGTGGATCATCATCCAGATCCTCATTAATCTCTGCAGGAATATTGTGCCTGAGAGCAATGTTGTGCAGGATGCAACAGGCAATGATAATCTCTGCCACAGTCATAGGTCTATATTGTAAGGCCCCGCCTGTCCTATCCAGACACCTGAAGCGACTTTTCAACACGCCAAAGGTGCGCTCTATGACAGAGCGGCTGGAGCCGTGGGCCCTCATTGTACCTCCGCTCTGCATGTGTCCGGGATGACGCACAGGGGTCAGCAGCCAGGGGCGACACCCATACCCTGCATCACCTGCAGAAAGAAATGTTGCATGTCAATGCATGAGTGCATGTTACCTCTCATGTACACAGGTATGGACGTGCGAAACAAATGCAGAACACATCCTGACAGACATATATGTCACACTAAATTTGCTTTTGTGAAACATATACATTTGTTGTTATTAATGGTAAACATGGCCTATGGAGCCTGTACATACTGCCATAAAAAAACCAGTCCCAGTTGTACCTATAGAAATCCTCTATGTGTGGCACATGCGTATTGTACTGCAGTTCCTGTCCTCATCTAGACCACCTCCAACGTTAGACTATACCACCAATGCACATATCACCTGTTCAACGTTATGTCAGCAATGTACACAACCCAAAACTGTGATGTAATCCGATGGAGCCTTCGCACCCAGACCATGTATGCCAGGGAGGTCTGACAGGGTCACAACCACATCACCCGCTATAACCCCCTGTCCTCCAAGGTCCACATCTCAAATATGAGCATATTGACTCCATATGCTGGTTCCTGCTAATCACCTATCCTTCCAGTAGCCACCCTCTGCACTGTCTCCATCATGTTCTGAGCCTTTTTAAACTGTGGCCCACAGAGGTGTACACCGTAGCCCACATGAGCTTTGCACCAATCACATGGACAGAGGCAGAGCACCTACCTGGGTATGTGCGACCAATACCTCTCTGTAATCACCCATGTAGTCCCTTGCCCCTGCTGTCACCTGTCCACAATGCTCAACAACATTAGGATCAGCACATACAACGTCGCCTATGTCCCACACATCTGCAGTGGCCAAAGGTATCTCTCCTGCGGTGAAACAGGCCAAATGCATGACCATCCATATGCACAACTGTACTCGCAGATGCACAGGTCAGGGAACCCCATCATATGTAGTCCCCCCCCCCAGTATATACGCGACCCCCGCGGTGACAACCAAGAACTGAGTGAGTGTGTGGACCACACACACACCTGACAAGGGTTAGGGGTATGGATTGTCCAGAACAGAAACGGTACATGAAATAACAAAAGGACCAGAAAATGATCCGCCATCACAGGTGTGTGTGAAGGGCAGCAACCTTCCCCCCGCCCCCCCATGTGGGCAGATGTCACACACACACACTAGTACCAATCCACCAACAGGACACACATCTGCACCTGAGCTTAGTTCCCAGAACAACATGAGCAGGGTATGATCAACCGTATCACAATCCTGATGTCTCAATGCAAATTAGGTCCCCGTTTAATCCACATCTCCACTCCTGTAACAATGTAACCACCTAACAGTCATATGTCTTTTGTACGTGAGGTACGTTTTCAAATGCAAAGCTGGCAAACAGCGCCCTATATAACAGATGTTACATAAACCAATACATATATGCAGCACATAATAGGTTAGATGGAAATACTCACCCAGCAATATACAGTCCCCATATTGTCCCTCCTCAAAGTGCCTGAACAGTGCTGAGTGATGCAGGATATAGGAGTCATGGGTGGACCCTGCAAACCGCGGACCACATTCAGAATATGCAGATTAGCATCACATACAACCTGAACATTCAGGGAATGGTAGTGTTTGCGGTTGCGGAACACCACCTCCCTGTCGCTAGGCGGGACCAGGGCAACATGTGTGCAATCAATAGCTCCCATCTCACGTGTGGTATCCCAGCTAACGCCTCAAAGGCCTGGTTCAGGGTCCCCCACTGTTGCCCAATGTGAGGAACGGCTATGTAATTCCCCACCCTGCTGACCATGGCACGCAGTACTTGGTGGAGACAGCGTGAGAAGGTGGGGCGGCTCATGCCACCCACTGCAGCCACAGATGACTGGAAACAGCCAGAGGCAAAGAAATGTAAGGCAGCAATGATCTAGACTAAACCTGGTATGGCATGTGACCGATCAGTCATGGGCTCGAGGTCAGGTCTCAGATCCTCATAGATCTCCCGAATAGCCCTTGTGCTCATTCGGTACAGTGAGATGACCAGGTCCTGCACGCATGCCCTGGAGCTTGGCTCTGGGCCTGTAGAGGCGAGGCTGCCGAGCCTGCACCTCAGCACGCCGTCTGCATCGTCCACGCACCGCACCTGTGTGGACCACCCCCACAGCTGCAGGTCTGAGTTGCTGCGGGTCCACACCCATGCCCTGTGCCTCAGCCCCATGGGCACCATCTCCCCTGTCCTGCAACCGCAGCATCCACCCACGTCTCAGGGCACATGCAGCAACATAAACAGCCGCCATGAACTACAGACACACACAAACACACACACAAAAACACACCCACACCTGCCTAAACACTGGACACCTTACAACCCACACATGAAAGGAGACACACAAAACAGCACAATACAATGTAACGTACAGCACAACTACAGCAGACAACACACAAGACTAGATCCACACAATACAGCACAGTAAACGGAGAAATACAGAACAATACCATACAGACACACAGAATCCAATACACTACAGCTGCCTTTCTCTCCCTGTAACTCACAACCAACATACACCGCGCCTACGAAACAACCCTCAATGTGGACCTAATCTGCAGTCCATATTTATCCAGGTTATGTTGTACGTACCTTGCGGCATGCGCGGTTATGGCCGTGCACGGCGCGCATGTGCAGCAATGCCCTAATTTGCGTATGTGTGTGTGTTGCGCGCATGTGCAACCCCTTACGCATGGGCGTCTGTCTGTGGGCGGCGCGCATGTGCAACTCGTTACGCATGGGTGTATGCGTCGCCTGTGCGTATGCGTCACGTGCGTGACGTCACACGCACTCAAACGCACATGCGCTAACAGCTGCACATGCGTATCGCACACACACACATCCACCAACGCACGCCCATGCGCAATGTCACATACGCGCCGCGCACAAGCAGCGCCGTGGCACAGTTGCACATGCGCAATGTAGGTAACCGTCTAAAACGTATAAATCACCCTGCGCGCCTCTTGCACGTTGAGGGATGAGTGAGGAGTGAGAGGTAGGATAGCGAAGTGTGAGAGCAGGAGGTATTGGAGCAGGTGTCAATGTAGTGAAGTGTCGGTCAATTGTCTCTGTATTGTGGTGTGTACTGTTCAGTTTATTGTGTTGTGTTTGTAGTATTGTGCTCACATCTGTTTTGTCTGTGACGTGTGTGGCGTAGGAGTGGGAGGAAGGGGTGAGGTGAGGTGAGGTTGCGTGTGGCCAGGGGAGTGGGGAGAGGAGGGCGATGGAGCGGCAGGGGGAGAGTGAGAGCCATAGGGAGAGTGGAAGTGGCACGGTGAGGGTGAGAGTGAGGGAGAGAGAGAGGGACATTGATAGGGATAGAGAGGGAGGGTGGGAGAGAGGGAGAGAGAGGGGAGAGTGAGAGGGATAGAGGGAGTGATAGAGAGAGTGACAGAGAAAGGATGAGGGAAAGGGAGGGTGAGGGAGTGCAGGAGGTGCGGGCAACCAGTTGCTCAGGAGGCAGGGGCTATGTGCGGCTGAGCCGACGCAGGGCCATCAACACAGGGCCAGGCTGCACCCAGCCGCCACACTGGGAAGAGGAAAAGGGCCCCTGTACCTGAGACCCAGAGGAGGAGGGCCACACGGTTCTCAGATTCTGAGAACCACAACCTCCTCGCTACGGTCCTCGAGAACTATGATGCTCTGTTTGGGAGGCAGAGCAGCCGCACAAGTACCAGCAGGCCGTAATGCGGTGTGGGAGGAGATACGCAGAGCAGTTGCCGAGGTAGGAGGCCCCTGCGGGACATTGACTGGTCTAAAGAAGAGGTATTCTGATATCAAAAGAGGGGTGCGCCAGCACCTGTGTGCAGAACGACAGCATGCCAGTGGCACAGGTTGGAGGGGGCCCCCTACCATCCATGCTCACGCCCCTAGAGCAGCAGCTTGCAGACAGGCTTGGGCCGATATACACATATGGCCTTCCTGTGGCCCTGGATACAGCAGATCCGCATGCAGGTACGTATGCTACGCATATATTTCACGCTCTCCATACCTTGGTGAAATAGCCATTGTGTAGATGGCAGACATTTGCACATGCACCCCCATAAATCTCTACCAAGCCCCATCATGTACCCATGCTGGTGTCAGGGGTCTGTGCTGTACCCCTGCACACTCCTGTCCAACACAAACACACACGCGCACCCCAAAGGTAACATCAAGCCAATACAAAGACTCTGGGAGACCTGTAGGACAAATACATAGTTGTGGCAAACACAAATGCCACGTACCCAACATATGCTTGGTTGTGCGTGGCAGCCGCAGGGGCAGTACGTGTCCCTGACATGTGCTCCTCCCCCTCATTCATACATGTACACCTACACCCTGGCCACAAACCTTTAACAGCGGTCGAACGGAACGGTTCACCTACATCATGGAGCAGTTGGTGACTGAAGATATGGCAGGCGTAGAGGCAATGCAGATCACATAATCCGTTAAATCTATAACTGTGCTAGCACCCTCCGCTCACCGCACACTGGACAATCTGAGGGCAAGGTAGAAAAGATGTTGGAGCATACTGTGACCGTTGTTGTAAAGGCTGTGGTATAGCACAGTGCATGGCGGTACAAAGTCGGGGTCCTCCACAGCAACTTGTAATGTACGCCTGGGCATTACAGGCAGTCCCCCCAAGAACAGGGCATACTGTATGGGGAGCGCTTTCCTCTGTCCGCCGGGCATATGACAATGCATTGGCAAGGTGTAATTTTTTTTTAATACACGGTTGCGGGATTGGCGATAACAGGGCTAGATGTGTTGGTCAAGACCGGTCTCAGCCCCCTGTGGACGTCACGGCAAACATGGCCTGTGTTGGGAACAATGACATTATGTCGTCTAACGATAAATATGTGTCACTGTCCCTCAGGCGTCCACACGCCTTTTGTATTGTCTGGTGTCACACTGATTTGCCTGCCCATAGTTGCTGTTCAGGGACACAATCAACATGTGTCCCTCAATCCCCTCAGGCCTCGCTGACTTCGCTGTCACAAAAAAAAAAAACATCTCCACGTGTTAACCCAGGCCCTTACCCTAGCGCCCGCGTCACCCACCCCCAACTAGTGCTCCCTGCTCATCCCGCTGTAATATAGCACTTGGCCCTGTGAGGGGTGCATGTTTTATTAGTGTGGACATACCATACGCACGATATTGGATACATTGTGCCTGGTCAATGGGTCAGTACAAGATGGCTTTTACATTAGTCTGCCTCGATTTGGGTCTACAGTAGGGGTTCACCGTGCCAAGACACATGTAGCAGTATGCTCCCAGTATGGGTCCTGGGGCAGGGACATAATTGCACTGCTCAATTGGGACATGCACAATCACAAACAGCGTGGTAGTAAAATACAGGTGGAAAGTGTGAGAAAGGAGTCTAGCTCGTGAGTGACTAGAATGTTGGCCAGATGGGGTGAGAGACGGCATGGGGGATCACATGCACAATTATAGCTGTAGCTGAGTGCATGGGAAATGCAAACTAGGTGTTGCGGGACCTTAATACAACACACCTGTTCCCACTGGGGCAACGTAGCATGTTGGCTACAGACAGGTTATGGTGGGTGTGTAGGGGGCGCCTGTATGCAGCAACACGATGGCTGGGATCTCCCACACCATCAGTATGGGTGTTGTCCTGTGGCAGAACACAACCACACACGTGTAGCAATAGGCTGTAGTGGGCGTAAACATATGGGTTTGCTATCTGTGTTTGGCCCTACAATAACCAGGTGACTAACAGTCACCACTGGCTGACACATGCGGAGGAGGGTGGCGGTGGGATCGAGGAGGGTGCGGAGGAGGGGGAGAGTGATGTGGCCGTCCGCTCACATCCTGGAGGGGGAGTAGGAGGAGGTGGAGCCTGTAATTGTCGGTGGCAGACGTTGCCCATAGTTCCGCGGGGAGAGGGATCCTCCTGCAGCCACAGATGAGCACC
>CM066033.1:760710130-760944852 GCA_033557465.1 Ichthyophis bannanicus
CTGTTGTCTCTTCTGTGGGGTTCTGGCCCTGGATACCGTAGAAGCAGGGGGGATAGGAAGAGAAGAATTTCTTCTTATTTGTAAAAAAGACTTCTTTTGCAGGAGGTCCCTTTTTCTAGCCAGGGTCAACTCTTACTCTGGGACATTCATTTAGAGTAGTATTTTCTGACTCTAATTGAGAGGCTATATCTTAGCTAGGTCTTTGCCAAAGAGATTTTCCCCTGTGTGAGGTGTAGGTTGCCCAGCTTATCTTGAATCCACTGTTCAAGATCCGAGGGTCTCACGCCATGCAATGTGACATGCAACCGACGCAAATTGCTGAAACCCGCTCGTGCGACTCAAAAGCAAAGGTAGCTCTCTTTTTAATTTAACATGACGCTTATATACCCATGGTCTATTCTGCATCAGTGTGGTTTACATTGAACAACAAATGAAAGTTCCATTGAACAGGGGCATTATAACTTGGAGATAAACTATTGTTACAGGGACCGATGGGCTATGGAGGATTTAAGTGGCTTGCCCAAGACCACAATGGAGCACCTGTGGGACTAGAAACCCCCGTCCCTCTGGCCCAAGGTTGCTGTCCTCTGATTTGGATTTGAACCCCTGACCTTCCCTGGACTGAAGTACCATCGCCCCAACCCCACCAGGCCACTCCTCCACTCCACTCTATTGACAAGCTTTGATCTACACTTTGGCTATGTTAAAACTTATGGTGAGAGAACTCTGCCCATTTGTCATCGGAGGCAGGGAGGAGAGAAGCAAATAGGCCTCGAGATAACCTGGAACATTGTCCTTTGGGAACATTTCCCATGGATAACAGTATATAGCGATTGATCTCCGCTGAGAACATGGGGGGCCTGGACAGCAGCTGATGCCCAAAGGTAGCGAAGGTGCTTGATTCCTACTGGGGTGGGTTAGAAGAAGGAGTCTGAGCTGTTTGATTCGGCACATAGCTCCAATGGAGGTTGGTGGGGAAAGCTGTGGCCTTTTGGAAAGCAGCGGTACACTACTGGTACCCAGTACATGGTAATTAAGGCATCTACTTTAAGGTGAAACCGTGAGAGGAGTCTCCCACATACAGAGCATATGATCATTAAGGATACGGTACACTGTGAACGGTGGCATGCTTCCTTGTGATGCCGTTGGGTACTGGAGGAATCTCCCAGTCTCCTCCGCCCTCAGAGTGCCTTCGCACGATGTGCACCTGTGATTAGAGGACACCTGGGCTAGTTCACTAATATAAATTCCTGAAAGGACATGTCCTCTGGGTGGCAACATGCGCTCGCTGTTGAGGTGGGGACGGGTTTTGGAAGGAAGGTCCTAGGGCCCCTGTGAATTGGCGGGTCTCCCACATCTAAATCTGGGGAATCTGAATTGGCGGACTTGAAGTACTTGATGGGTAGTGGTGTGCACCTGAAGATAGATGGCTGGTTACCGATATATGCTGCTTCAGTGAGCCCATTTAGGCATTGCCACCAGTAACCGGGATTCCAGGGAGGGCATGTCTGGGAGTGATGTTTCGACCTGGAACCTGTGTCCAATGCCTGTACCCACAAACCAGTACTGAAGTGCCTCGGTACCTGTAGCCAAGGATTTTATGGGTACTGAGGCTCGAAAGTAAGGCTTCAAACTATACTTGATGGCCAGTATACACTGGGTGCTATTGAGGTTGCACTTGCTTGGGTATCGCATGACTGTATTTGTGGCACCTTCCCCAGGAGCATGGCACAAGTAGCTTCCAGAGGTCAAGTCCATCGGGAGCATCCTGGAACCCTTTGAATGGCTTTGGAGACACAGGCCCCCTGCTGGGGCTGTTTAGCAGCCGGCTCTGCCTCCGAGGCAACCCCCAAAGGATCTCAATGTTTAAGAGTGAGATCTTTTCCCTGGAGGTGCCCGCAGACTTTGAGGTGGCCTCTTGTGCTTGGACTTCAAGGATACCTGAGTCGCCAGAAGAGAATGAAGGAATGAAGTAGATGGCCAAGGATACGCATGTCCAAGGCAAAAGAGTGAACAACTAATTTAGGAAGCCCTGGTTCTGTAAGGACTCAGTGTCATTGGTTCGGACAGGATCGGAACAGTCTTTTGGCTGGTGGTCTGGGGGCCAAGGTATTTTTAGAAAACAGTCATATGGGTCAGTCGCCAAAATGGTGCTGGCACAATTAGAATATTTTTTGAACCACCTCACTATGGTATCTATATACTCTTCGATCCTGAAAGTATTTGTAGAAATCAAGTATTGAAGCTTAAGGCCTAAAAAGGTGTTGATGCCCAAGTAGTTATTTTTAGGGAAATAACGGAAAAAAAGAAGAGTAAGAAAAAAAAAAGAATAAGTGAACCAGCAATGTTTTTTAGACATGTGATGCCGTGTCGAACCGGGGAAGGCAGAACTCTATCCACAAAAAAGACGTTTTTTCTGCAGTGACAGGATTTGCTTGACGGCTGGCTCCGCGGAAAACAAACCGAATTGAAGAGAGGGAGTTGGGACGGCAGTCAAGCTTTCCAATTGGATGATGGTGAGCATTCCTGCAAGGGGGGGCCCTCCATCAGTACCAATGTCACCCATATGTGGAAGACGACATTCCTGTTTGTTCCTGGAGATAAAAACCTCCAGATTTAAACCAATATTGGCTTTATAACTTTAGGCATTACACTAAACACCACATCAGTTAGTCCAGATAGATAAGCAACAGTGGCACAAGAACTTGGCTACCCCAAAAACTTTGCCTGCACACAGCCGGGAAAACCTAAATAGGTTATACTGTAATGCCATCATGTTCACAGTAGGCCCTTTTTCAGGGAATAGGACCACCCCCATCAAGCTAAGGCCACCATTACCTGTAACCAATGTTCCCGCTGAACCTGCGCTGGGTCTGCCGCCAACATTCCTGCCGTCGAAGGGGGAGGTGCAGACGATCGACACTCTTCACCTGCCCTCCACCCGGCAGGAATGTTGTCGTAGGAAGCTTAGAGCAGGTTAGCGGGAACATTGCCTGTAACAAACATCAATCAGCCCAATTACCAAATCATGCACCAACACAACATATCTGAAACTTCTAGCCCAAACCTCCCACAAATAAAAAAGCAGCAGACTACAAAAACGTACGGCTACCAACCAATGAGCCCACAAGCTCCAACCGTGCCCAAAAACACCATGGGTATGCACGTAAGAACACTCCACACCAAGCACAAATAACACCACCTCATTCATCCAAAGCCGTGAGAAATGAGATTTGAGCCAAAAACAAGGACTTGCATGGCAGAGCCAAAAACCCCAAACTCACCAAAAACCATGAGATCCCGGGCAAAACTGCAAGAAGCAAAACACTGCGGCCTACAAACTGTAAAGTCCCAAACACCTCTCCTGCTCTCAATTATTCAGCGGCACAAAAAAAAGCAAGAATGCAATGAGCGGGAACTCCCCCACATACACTAGAACACTGAACAACTAGAACTACGTCAACCATAACCATTAAGACAGACCTACCCACCAACACCAACTAGACATCATCACAGGACTTCCATTCAATACCTTCATTAATCCCGCTAAGAGTTACTTCTTGCTTAGAAACTGGCTAAAGCCCTAACCTCCACCCAACTGCCAAGGAGGTATAAAATAATTCAGCACCACACACTTATAATTCACAAACATGTGCGGTAGCCTCCGCCCGCACTATGTCGGAACAGTGGCGCCCCTTCAACCTTCAATTTCAACTTACTTCAATGTTCCACTGTCTGCAACTGATGAATAGTTTTCCCTATTTACACAAAGTCACATGAACAAACCAAAGCATAAACTACAAAGTCCATTCTGCATGAGGTTTGCCAATGTAATCCATTACATAAACTGATCAGTAACAAGCATCATTGGACGAGCGTGCAAGAACCTGTTATTTACCAGGTTTCTTTTATCCTACAGTATTATTTTAGCCAAAGCAGTTTACATTGTAACTTAAACTTGATAATGTACTGTACATTAGACAGGGACATTGATAACTTGGATTCTACTGAGGCAATAGAAGGTTAGGTGACTTGCAACAAGGCCACAAGGAGTGCTAGTGGGAATCAAAACCCTGATCTTTTGGTCCCAGGCAGTGCACTAACCATTAGGCCACTCCTCCACTCCACTTGGAGTTTAAAGCCCAAACCCTCCCATTCCCGCTTACAAGAATGCCAAACTATCAGGAAAAGGCCTCCTGTGCAACCTGGGCTAAGGCACAAGCTCCAGTATGGCTGCCATTGAGCCCAAGACCTGAACATAGACCCATATCCCTTGGCAAGGGACTACCTGCATCATCTGCACCTGGGATTGCAACTTTGCAATCCAACCCTCTGGCAGGAAAACCATGCCCCTTCATTTACTGAAGTGGGCTCTAGATATTCTAAGGACTAGGATGGCATCAGTCTGCGCTTCACAAAGTTGGGCCACCCAACTTAAGTCCTGAAGAAATACTACGAGGACCATTGCCTCTTGGCTTTCCTGAAAGAACTTCTCCCAGGTATGTGTAGACCAAAACTCTGCTTCTGAAGAGCTGCTGCTACCACCATCACCTTAATGAACACCTGAAGGACTATCATGAGGCCAAATGGTCAGAGTCCTGAAACTGAAAATGTTCCCTCAGGGCTACACACTGCAGAAAACTCTGGGTGCTCAGGATGAAGGGGAATGTGAAGTAAGCCTCGGTCAAATCTAGGAAGGTTAAAAAACTCCCCCCTGACAGTACTATCATGGTTTTGCAGTGTCTCCATGTGGAACCAAGCAACCTTTAGGACCCCATTCATGCCCTTCAAATATAAAATGGGACACAAAGCCCTCCTTTTTTGGAAAAAAAACTAAGTAGATTGAATACAGACATGCACCCCATTCATCCCAGGGTACCAGAACCACCACCTCAAGCTGCAGTAGGTAGTTGCGTGTAACCTGTATTGCCTGAGCCTTGGCAGGATCCTGGAAAGGAGAAATAAGCCCTCAGGCATCTGAGAGGAGCATGCCAACTCAAAAGCCCAGCCATCCCTGATCAGCTCCAAAACCCAGACATCTGACATGGTCTGGACCAAAGTGTGGCAAAAACACTGTAGACAACCATCTACTGGTTGTTTACCCACCATGACCCCCAAAACCTTCATTGGGAGGAATTGGCAGCTCTAATGTCTCCAGTGACCCCCTCATGCAGTTTCCCCAAATAGGGCTGACCCTGTGGGAGAAAGCGTAGTGACTCACCTGTAACAGGTGTTCCTCCGGGGACAGCAGGAATAAGTCATCATATGGGTGATTTCAGCACCCACGGAGCTTGTGCAGTAATCACTCCTCAGCTTTCAAAGAAGCCTTTGGGATTTAAACCACACATGTGTTTATGCTCCTGCCCAAGGGAGCCAACTTACCTCATAGCTCAATCAAGCATAAAAAATGAAAAAAAAAAAAAGACTCCACAGGGAGGAGGGGAGGATAGTGAGGACAGATTCTTGCTGTTACCAGAGAACACCTGTTACAGGTGAGTAACTATGCTTTCTCCAGGAGCAAGCAGGCAGCCACTCAGTCCTCACATATGGGATTCTCCAGCTACAGGCTACCAAAAAACCCCTGCAAAAAGCCACAGGCGACCAACAGCAAGCTGTGAATGGCAGCAGGGATCAATGAATGACCAAGACCTGAGATGCAACCTGTGACCCACTAGCCGGCCCAGAGGCTGAGAGGTGCTTGAGCTGCTTAATGGGGCAATGCTTTTATTGGTGGTTTACGCCCCGGGAAGGCAGTAGCTAGGCCTTCTGGCTCCCGTCGTTATACCTTATCCCAATAAGTGTAGTTGAGGCTGAGTGTAAGGTAAACATAGGATTTATTCCCCGTCCGGGTGGATTCAAAAACCATGGAAACAAAAAGTTAAACAGACCATCCGTCCTGACATTTAAACAAAGGAAAATACTGTAACAAAAATGTAAGCTTTCTTCAGCATTCAAATTAACAGCACAAGTAACAGGAAACAGTTTCTCACTCACGTGAAACTTTGCAGCTGTTTCTTCAATTAACTCTTTGGCTGCTTCAGCACACAGAATAACACACCACTGATACAGGTTACCTGCAGTCCAAGCCTGTATCTTGTAAAACCTTTTCAGGGAAAGCTAGGTATATCTCTCCCTCATTTCCTCCTCTGCAATTCTGCATAGCTCCTTGAATGAGCATGTGCAAGCCTTCCTCTACCCTCGTGGTTTGTGGGAAGTAACCGTAGTGTTTGTACTTCACTTTCTCCCCCTGAGTATTGCACAGCTCCTCATATGAGCTTAGGTAGACGAGGTGTACTAAGTCCCACCACTTAGGGAGAATACGACACACTTCCCCACTGGGAGCTTCCTGCTTTCTGTTACGTGGATAGTCCCCGTTCTGGTTTCCTTCTCTCACAGCGTCTATCTATCTCAGGGGAATATGCCTCAAGGTAAGAATTCTTCCTTTCTGTCTGTTTGGAGTTAAACTGTTTTGCTGTGAACTTAGCTGTAGGACTGCCCTTCCTTATTGCCTTATTGCAATACTCCTCAGGGTATTGATAGGATTTGCCTTGCTGTTTCCCACAGCCTCTCTGCAAATCACTCACCTCTGCCTCTTTGGAGTTTTTCCTTGGCACTGTCCTTACAGCTTCCACTTGCGTTCTCTGCTGAATTCCTTTCACCTCTGCTCTCGTGGCTTCCCTCTGAGATATTTCCAGAGCTTTCACTTAAGCTCTGGTCTGAGCATTCCACTATGCTCTCCTTGATTCTCCCACCTGTGCTTTCTGGGCTTTCATCTGAGCCTCCTGAGCTCTCTGTCTTCTCTTTGCTTTCCAAGCTTTCCAAGCCTCCCAGGCTATCAGCCTTCTCTGAGCTTTCTGAGACCTCCAAGACTTCCACGACTTCCTTAACCTCCAAGCTCTCCTGGACTTCCACGACTTCCTTAACCTCCAAGCTCCTTGAGAGCTCCTTAACCTCCAAGCTCTCCTGGACTTCCAACCTCTCGGACAACCCTTCTGAGCTCTCGGACACCCTCTCTGTTAGTGACTGAGTCCTTACTATATCCTGCTCAGTGTTAGCTTGGGCCCCGCCCCCTTGCAGCTGCTCCCCATTTTCTAATGAGCTCTGAGCTCCATCACTGCTTGGGCGTTCCCTAACACCATGTGCATGTGTTTTCTCTGGTTGCTCTTGGCAACCCTCTCTCATTTGTGAAGCTGAGCTGTCACTTTCTTTTCCTCACTTTTGTTTACCTCTATAGGCACTGCTGGCGTCACCTCGTGACAAACCCCAGTATCAAGGATGGAACCACCTCTCCAGTAGCCTGGATGTAAGGGCAGGAGGAAAGGAGTTGAATTAATCCCCAAAGAAATGACAGAGTACTGCCTTGCTGAAGGCACTGTCATGTCAAGAGCTCTCCTCCAGACAGTAATGCGCTGCAAAGGTATGGACAGGACCAGCTGGCAGTCTGGCATGTGTCTTGCAGAGAGACAGAGCAGATGTGTCACTGTGGTTGCCTTGGGGCACACATTATGAGCAGTGACATGACATTCTAAAAAGAGTCCAGCCTGCTTGTAGGCAAAGGAGATGCAGTCTGCCACCCAGGTGAACAGGGTGCTCTTAGACAGCAACATCAAGCCCTTCAGGTCATAGGAGACGAAAAGCGATGGGCCTTTGTCTGTTCAAGGTAGGCAGCTAGCACCCTCTTACAGTCGAGGGTATGAAGGAAAGCCACCACTCAAGACATGCGAAGTCTAGGAAAAAAGGTAGGTAGACTCACCACCTGACTGAGATGAATAGTAGATACAACTTTCAGCAGTAACTTGGGATGGGTGCGTAGACGTAGAAACCACTCTATTCTTGTGAAATCTGATGTATGGCATGTGGGCCACCAATGCCTGGACAACTTTCCAGGAAAGGAATTTGAGGGGAGCAGAAGCAAAACAGGTCAAAGGGAAGGGTCATGAGCTTCACAAGAAGCACATTCAGGTCCCATGCCACCGGAGGCCATGAGAGAAAGACAACCCTCGTCTGTCCACCAGATAGTGATGTGCAGCCAGGGCACTGAGATGCACCCTGATGGAGTTAGACTTTAAGCCAGCATGAGAAAGGTACAACAGGAACTGCAGGTATCAACTGCAACCAGGCAGGAAGAGGGGCTACGGGCTTTGTCGGCACACCACAGTGAAAATGTGTGCCATTTAAAAGCATACACCAACCTGGTGGCATCCTTGTGGGAGGCCAACAGAACATCCTCAACCTCTAAGGAAAGATGGAATGGGACTAGAGCTACTCTTTCAAAAGCCAGTGCTAGAAGCTGGAGGCTGGTGTGCAGGACAGATCTGTTCTTCTGTGATATCAAATCCAGCGTGTAGCCCAGGGAAACCAGGGGATGCTTGAGAAAGCTTCAGCAACAATGGGAACTGTAGTTACTGGGGCCAGCAGGGAGTAATGAAGATCACAGTGGCCATGTCCAACAATCTTAAGCAGAGTTTGTGGAACCAGTGGAGTGGGAGATTAGGCATACAGCAGACTCCCTGTCCATGGGAAGAGAAAGGCATCTGCCATCGCGTGGTCCCAGGTCAGTATCTAAGAGCAAAAGCAAGGCAACTGAGTATTGCTGGGACTGGTGAAGAGGTCTATTGTTTGAGTCCAATTTTGGAAGAGAGCAGGCCACATTTGGTTTCAGATGCCACTCATGTGGCTGAAGGACCCTGCTGAGTCTGTCCGCCAGAATATTCTTATGTCCCGAAAGATGGCCCTTGTTGTGGCAAAGGTCCAGATGCAGACTGCCTCCCAGCATAGGTGGTATGGGCTTGTACCACCCTGCTCGTTGAGGTAGATCACCACAAGCTGGTTGTCTGTCAGGCTGAGGACTACCTGGGTCAACAGTTGGTTCTGAAACATTCTGAGGGCATTTGCCAGAGTCCTGAGCTCAAGGAAGTTGATCTGATGCAGGCTTTCCTCATGTATCCAGATGCCATAGGATCAGAGACAGTCATAGTGGGCTTCCCGTCTCAGCTTAGAGGCATCTGTGATGAGGTAAGCTCTGATGAGCAGGGACTGTCTCTTACATGTCTGTTCAGTGCTGCGTACATCTTGTAGTGCTATACAAATGCACTGTAGTAGTAGTAGTAAGCACTGGACTGGCAGGGCTTGGAAAAACAGGCTGGCCAAGAAGTTTAGCCAGTGCTGCCATCAGGTGAGGGAATTCACAAGGGGCCTGGAGGCCCGCACACAGTTGTCTAGGCGACCCATGGCTTGAGACCACAGAACGCTGAGGGACTACTGTGCCTGCTGCATTCACAGGCAAGCATCTAGGGTCACGTGAACCATCATGGTCATGTGGCCAAGAGGTGCAGCATCAGACGGGCTGACATCATCATGCACCCCTGCACCTTGGTTGCCAGGGAAGAAAGCTGCTAGCCCTGTCCAGAGGGAGGAAGGCCCTGGTGTGGGTAGTATCGAGGAGGGCTCCTATAGGTGTTACATGGGCTGCAGATTAGATTTGGGGTACTTGATGACAAACCCCAGACCTTGCAACAGTGATAGGGTGAGGTGGCCCACATGACAGACTTCCCCTGGCAAGCCTCACCATATTAACCAATCATCCAGATAGGAAAACATGAAGATGCCTTGTATTTGGAGATAGGTGGCGACAACTGCTAGGCATTTGGTAAACACCCTTGGGGCAACTGAGAGACAGAAGGGCAGAATCCTGTACCTGCCCACAACTAAGCAGAGGAACTGATGGTGCCAGGAGTGAATCAGGATGTGGGTATAGGCATCTTTTAGATTCAGGGAGCATAGCCAATCTCCCTGCTGGAGATAGAGCAGCAAGGTTCCAAGGGATACCATTTTAAACTTCTGACCAGAAAGCATTTGAGGTCCCTCAAATCTAGGATGGGACGAAACCCTCCTGCCTTTCTGGAGACAAATATGTAGTGGGAATAGTTGCCCCAGAGATGGAGGATGAGCTCCACTGCCTGGTCTGAGAAGACTCCCAAGCTCCCTCTGCAGATGGTCTCAGTGAAGAGAAGTCATAGGGGCTACCCTGGAAAGAATGAAGGGGGCATCTGCTCGAAGTGGAGGAGGTACCCTTCCTGCATCACCTGTGGAACCCAGGTGTTGGTGTGATGCCTGGCCAGAGGTGGGCAAGGTGAACTAGACACCCCCTCTGTGCCCTGGGTCTTAACGCTTGGGAGGGAGAGGGGCTATGCCCATGGAGTCAGAAACCCCCTCTCCCCCCAGGTTGCAGCAGGAGCACTGTCTAGGGCTTGGGTGCCATAGACCTATGAGGGCCGTGGCCCTGGCCCTTGGCCTGCTGAACCTGTTGAAGAGCTTGGTAGGCCAGAAACTGCAGGTAAGTACCCCAAGTCTCTCCCCCCTTCCCCGAAGCATTCCACCAGGAAAGGTCAGCAGTCTTCTGGGAGCACCTGGTTCTGCTCATGTATTCAGACTAACTTTGAGACCTTGTCCATCTTGGGCTTGCCAAAGACGTTGTACCCTCAGCATGGGACATCAGCCAACTTGTCCTGAATCCATTGCTCTAGGCCAGTCTAGGCAGTGGGCACTAATGGCCATAGCAGCTCCTGAGCTATGGACTCAATGTCATCATAGGGTGCCCAAGTCAAACTTGGAGCAGTCCTTGACTGTCAGGATGCCAGGATCCTTTGTCTCTCTCAACACCTCCAGCAGTGATCAGGCTGATGCTCATCAAGCCCAAGGCACTCTCCGACTGAGTAGGAGAGAGAGGACAAGTCCTTGACCAGGAGTCCAGAACCACACTGGAGGTTCATCAGTCAGCAGCTGAGAACCTGGCAAGCTGCTTTGTCAGGTATCTCAGGTACATGCCCATGCACAATTGATAAGCCTGGATGTGGGCTATGAGCATAGAACCCTTGTAGCACTTCATACCAAACCCATCCAGGATGTGCGCCTTCCTACCCAGTCCTCACTTATGGATGACATCAGCACCGACAGAGCCCGCACAGAGCAATTCCCCAGCTTTCAAAAAAGCCTTTGGGATTGCTGCCACACATGCATGGTCCTCTTACCGCCCAAGGGTGCCATCTTGCTCAGTCAGGTCCCATAGCTAGAGCTCTACTAAGCAGATGGCAAGGGAAGCAAAATAATGGCAACTCTATAGGGGAGGTAGGAGGATAGTGAGGACCGATTCCTGCTGTCCCTAGAGAACACCTGTTACAGATGAGTAACTATGCTTTCTCCAGGATCAAGCAGGAAGTCAGTCCTCACTAAAACACCTCTGCAAGGCCGTGAGCAGAAGCCAATGCTGAAGGAGCCAGAGTCCTGAGGTCCTCAGGGGCAAGCTCTCGGAAGCCACAGAAGAAGGGTCGAGGGCAGGAGTTGCTTATACCTCAAATAGATTACAGAGTATAGCCTGGCCGAAGGCGCTGTCCTGGTGAGACTCCGTCTCCAGGCAGTAGTGCGAGGCAAAAGTATTTGCCAAAGACCAGGTCACAGCCTGGCAGATGTCTGCTAGAGGCACCAAGTGCAGCGAAGCCACCAAAACTACCTTGGCACGGACACCGTGTGTGGTGACTCAGCAATCCAACAGGGCCCCAGCTTTTGCCAGGGGGGAAAGCGATGCACTCTGCCACCCAAGATGGAGAGGGTGCGCTTGGTGACTGCCAGCACCAGACGGCTGGATCATAGGCGACAAAGAGCCAGTTGGGACTTGTGATGACCCCAAGTACGCTGCAGATAGAGCCTCCTCTTTGCAGTCGAGTGTGTGTAGGACCGCCAATGCTCGGTGGCACGAGGTCTCGGGAAGAATGTACGGTCAGTTCAGGAATATCTTCTGGTTGAGGTAGAAATCAGAGACAACGTTTGGCCAGGAACTTTGGGGTGGATACGGATAGGACCACCCTGTTTTACTGTAGAACCTGGTTATAGGGGGTCCTCAGCCATGAGAGCTTGGAGCTCATCGACATGCAGAACCAAAGTTCAGAGCCACCAGGAAGACACTTTCAGGAGAGGTGCTGGAGCGAGCACGTCACCATCAGCTCGAATGGTGTCCGCGTGAGCAGCATGAGCACAATGTTCAGGTCCCACTCCGCCGGGGGAGGCAAGATGGGTGGCTTGGAGAGCAGGAGGCCCTGCATAAAGCAGGAGACCAGAGGCTTCCCCAAGAGGGGTTTGTCCTTAACAGGGGAGGTGGTTAGCTGAGATGGCGCTGAGGTGCACCCTAACCAAGTTGATTTCAGCCCCACCTGCGATAAGTGAAGGAGGTACTGGAGGACCCACCTAATAGAGCAGGAGAATGAGTAGATCTGGAGTGCGGAGCACCAGACCAAAAAGCACCGCCAATTGAAGGTGTAGGCCCGCCTCATTGAGTCCTTCCTTGATGCCAGGAGGATCTCCTCAACCTCCCCTGGGAGGTGCTGCAGAGCTAAAGTGACCTGTTCAGCTGCCAAGCTTTGAGGGATAATGAGGAGAGATTTGGGTTTAGCACCCGCCCTTCCTCCTGTGTTAGCAGGTCTGGGGTGCAGCCCATGTGAAGCGGTGGCTCCGAGGAGAGCTGGAGCAAAAATGGGAACCAAGGCTGGCGAGACCACAAGAATCACAGAGGCTCGGTCTCACTGAATCTTGTGGAGGGTCATCACGATGAGGGTGGGAGGGAACACATACAGCAGCTCTGAAGTCCAGTCCAGGAGGAACACATCCGGGGCTACACTGTCAGGATGCAGGCCTGGCCCACAGATGTGGGGAAGCTGCATATTTGTTGGACTGGCAAACAAGTCCAGGGATGGAGTCCCCCACTGTTGAAAGAGGAGAAGAGTCATCTCTGGGTTCACATGCCATTTGTAAGAGTGAAGAAGCCTGCTGAGTCTGTCCGTGAGGATATTGTCCTGGCCAGGGAGGTAGACTTCTCTGAGGGTAATACCACGGCACACAGCGAAGGAGCAGAGGGACCACCTTTTGGCAGAGAAGGCAAGAGCCCGTCCCTCCCTCCTTGTTCATATAGAACATCGCAAACCCTATTGTCGGTCTGTACCAGTATTGACTTCCCCTTCAGGTGGGGCTCTAAGACCTTCAGGGCCAACCGGACTACTCTGACTTCAAGCAGGTTGATCTGCTGATTCAACTCTGAGGAACCATTGCCTCTGTGTGCATAGGCTGCCACAGTGGGATCCCCAGCCCAACAACGAGACATCCATGGTCATAATGAGCTTGTGTGGTGGGGCCTGAAAGGACATGCCTCGGAGAAGACTCTGGGGGGTTCTGCCACCACTCCAGGGAACTGTGAAGCTTGCGAGAGACCTGGACGAGACCCCAAAGATGGCTGGAGGCTTGGGTCCACTGCATTTTCAGGCACCACTGGGTTGCCCGCATGTGCATGCGGGCATGGGGAATGATGTAGACCGTCAAGGCCATGTGCCCTAAGAGGTGAAGCATGGTCTGCGCCATCACCTTGCCTTGCCTTGAACCTCAGCATCCAGGGAACGGAGACAATCCACACAGGCTTGTGGAAGGAAGGCGCCGATGAACTCCAGTCTGCACCGGCTGGAGTTGGGACTTGGAGTAGTTGATCAGGAAGCAGAGATGTTCAAGTCCGCGGACTCTCCCGTGACAAGCCAATCATCTAGGTAGGGAAAGACAAGTATAACCCTGCAGCTGGAGGTATGCTGCTGCCACGGATAGACACTTTGTGAAGACCTGTAGGGTGGATGCAAGCCTGAAGGGGAGCACCCTGTACTGGTAGTGCTCCCCTTGCACCCTGAAGCGCAGGTACAGCCTGTGCCTGGGGTGGATCAGTATGTGAGTGTAAGCATCCCTGAGGTCCAAGGAGCATAGCCAATCGCCCTGCCGGGAGAAGGACAGTAGGACACCAAGAGAGAACATTCTGAACTTCTCCCACATCAGGAATTTGTTCAGGTTCCGGAGGTAGAAGATGGGGGCGCAGGCCCCCTGTCTGCTTCGGAATGAGAAAGTATAGGGAGTAGAATCCACAGCCTCTGAGATGTTGCGGTACCTTTTTGACTGCCTGCTGACCAAGGAGGTTGTCCACTCTTGCTTTAGACAAGCCTGGTGCACAGGAAGCCGAGAAAGCTCAGCTGGGGAGAATGTGGGAGGAGGCCCAGCTAGGTGAAGACGGTAACCGTCCCGGATCACCTGGAGAACCCAGGCATCTGATGTGATCAACACTCATTCAGGTGTGAAGAGGGATAGGCGCCCTCCCAGACAGCGGTGCTGCCGGGGGGTGGGGGGTGGGGGGGGAGAGAGGCTATGTACTCTGCGTCAAAACCTTTGGGTTGGCTGGGGTGGCACCAGTGGTTGGGTCTTGGGCCCCTTTTGGCTTACAATGGCCCTGAGTTCCCCCCTTGCCCTGTGCGGCTGGTGCTGGCGTGGGAGTGGATGGGTAGGGTAGGTACCCTCAGTAGGGGAGCCTCTTCCATTGGTAGAAGGGCTTTTTGGTCTGCTGCTTCTTCTGCAGCAGGGAAGAAGTCTTCTGTGAGAGACATGTGTGGGTTACGAACTCCGTCTCTCTCGGCTGCCTTATCTTCCATCGGCTTGCCGAACAGTTGTTCACCAAGGTAGGGCATGTCCAGGAGTTTCTCCTGGACCCACTGCTCCAGGTCCGAAGACTGGAGCCATGCCTGACACCGGGCCCCAATGCTGGTGGCTGCTACACGGCCTGAGGAGTCAAACTTGTTGTATGCAGTGCGGGAGAAATACTTCGAACAATCCGTGACAGACATCAACAGGATCTGGAACCTGAGAAAGTGGTCGCCTCCAAGGTCCACCAAGAAGCCGCCAAGTTCTCTTGGCAAGGTCTTGCAGGAACATGCCCAGTGTAAAGTTTGGCAAGCCTGGTGTGGCATACCAGCATGGACCCTTGGTAGACCTTGTACCCAAGGGCATCAAGGGCATGGGATTCCCTGCCAGGTGGGACCAAAGAATGTGACTTCGGGCTCTTTTGCTTCCACACAGCGGACTCTACTACCATCAAGGTGTGGGGAAGCTGAGTCTTCCAGAACCCCGGGGCTCGCTGAACCCTGTACATCGCATAGAGCCTCTTGCTGACAATGGGGAATGAAGCAGGTGTCTCCCACATGTGGGAAGCAGCCAGACCAGGATGGGAGGCACCGGGACTAGGAGAGATTCGAGGCAAGGACTCGTACTGTAGGATGTCCAATTCTCAGCTCTTGGTTTCCTCAATTGGTCTGCATCTGCATGTTGAGGGTCCGCACCATGTCACGCACGAACACCAGAAAGTAGGTGTCCTCTGGAGGCGAAAGCCTCTGCGAGGCAGGGGGAGATGGATCCGAGAGCAGATACCTGTGGACATGGGTCTCAGGGAACGTATTGCCATCATATTCCCAGCCTGAAAGGTCTGAGTATGACTCAGTCAGGCTGGTCGCCCTGTTCCGCGGCCAAGGCCCGTCTGGAGCCGTAGGCGCTGGCCTTTGAAGACCTTGCCCCCAAAGAACGGGATGGCGAGCGAGAATGGTGCCGCGGACCTGTGGCTCTTGGGGGTTTCCAGGGTAGAACTGGGTCCCTCCTTTGAGGGGCCTTGGTTCTCGAGGTGCAGGCCAGCCATGCTGGGCGGAAGCACCTGCTGGGCAGCTAGGAAGGAAGAAACGCTGCGCTCCATTGCCAGCATTCAGGATTTCCACTCAGGCGAGGTACCATGCATGCCTACGCCGAGGTTACCGGGTCTGGCGAAGAGGAGGAGAGGGAGTCCTCACTGGGACAACCCTCTGGAGACTGGGCACCTTCGCTGGAGGACTCCTCATCTGTACGTGTACCTTTCGAGGGTGCTCCTTGTCCGACTCTCGTGGACACCGAGGAGGGCTAAGAGACCAAGCACGAGAACGCTCATGCTTGTCCAGTGCCCCTGACAGTGACTTTGAGGTTGTCTTCTTCTTTCCGCCACTCCACTGGTCGGAGTGCCGCCTTGGCCGCGGGTTCTCAACCGGGGATTCGATGAGCAGTGGAACAGCTTGGAATGCCACTGGGGATCCCAGGGCTGCTTTATGGAAAATGTCATCGGACTTCTGCTTACGACTTAGCAGGGCCTTGGAGGACATTTTCTTACACAACGAGCAGAGGTCCCGGGTTATGGTCAGCCCCCAGGCACTGTAGATAGCAGTCATGGGTGTCCGTGAGCCATGTTTTTGGAGCATCTGTCACTATTCTTGAAGCCGTGGTGGCCATTGGGACAAAAAAGGTGCCCCGTGACGTCAAAGACCCTCGAGGCCAGTGGTTGGGAGAAAGGGAGCGAAAGGAGCCCAAGAAAAAAAATCCTAAAAAAATAAAAAAAGGAAGAAGAATCCACTCATCCACAGACGGCAGAGGTGAGGGAATGGACGGGTAGAGACCGTTGCAACCAAAAAAAAAACAAGGGCTAGAGGCCGAAAACAAAAACACTTTTTTTCTGAGGGACTAGGACGCATGTCTGAAGGACTCTGCGGAAAAAGGGAGACTGAGCAAGATGGCACCTCTTGGGTGGGAAGAGGACCACACATGTGTGGCAGCAATCCAAGTGGCTTTCTTTGAAAGCTGGGGAATTGCTCCGCACAGGCTCAATCGGTGCCGATGTCACCCATAAAGTGAGGACTTACTTCCTGCTTGTTCCTGGAGAATGCATCTTCTGGCTTTTGATCCGACACATGGCTGACTCCACCATCATGGAGTTGTTTGGTAGCTATTGTGACACGCCCGCGGCGAGGCGACTAGGTGGTTGCCTAGTGGGGAGCGCGGGACGTCACTCTTCTTTGTGTAGTTGTGGTTTTGCTTTGTCAGCAATCCGAATGGAAGAGGAACACAGGACAATTTGTTACTTAAATTGCTTTTATTTATTTATTTCTGGAACCAACTTTTGGCAAGTGACCTTGCTGAGGCAAATGACCTTGATAAGGCAAACAATATCACAAACTGAAAATATAGGATATTTTCTCCCTTTAGACTTCTCAGCAATATTTCTTCAAGTAGTTACTTCACTCTTGATTACTCTTTTCAGCTTCTTTCATTTACAAAGCAGTGTAACACTTTTTAAATGCACAGTTTTCCCAAAAACTTCTGTAAGACAGTTTTTGACCTTTACTCTCAGCTGCTGCAGATTAGGATATCTCTCCTGTGCTGCCTCCTGGTTTAAAACGCTAGCCCTGTTAAGCCTGGCTTCTTCAGAGATACAATTTGCTGCTTTAAACAATGAGGTTCATATGACTTCTTGTCTGCTTTCCAGCTTGGCACATAACAACACCAGCACAGATATCTTCTTAACCTGTTACTCACAGCTTCTTATAAAAGTATTAAACACGGCTTATACAAATCCCACACTCCATGGATTCCGCAGAGGATATTGGAGAGTCTGAGTATGAGTCTACTTCCATTTCTTCTGGGGTACTGTAACACTCAGGGCTTGGGGCACGTTCTGGAACGCTATGCTTCACTTCCTTTAAAAGCCTAAGAAGCTTCCCCCATTTTAACTTCTGGGGTCCCCTTTTTACCGGGTCAAAAGCTCTTGCCCTTCTTCCTCTTAGACACTCCTGTTCAGGACACACACAAATTGCTTTACTGGCAGAAACCCTCTTCTCAACTGGTTTTCTGTACTGCCTAATCACAGACTCAGGACTTGAGCTGTCACTCTCAGAATCAGTCATATACTCTTGACGTTTTCCCCAGCTCCACTCATGCCCACAATCTTTGCACTTGCCTTGGGAGTTATGGCTGGTCCCCTTTGAACCTCCAGGCCCTACAGCCTTATGCTGCTGTTCCTTCCCTTGGCTCCTCTGGACTCTTGGCCTCTCCTCCTGGCTTTTAGCATGCAGTTTTCCTTGAGCACGTCCTCTCTCTGTGTTTCTGCTTGTGTCTCTCTTTTTCCTCGTGTCTCTTGCTGTGCCTCTGCTTGTATTCCTCAGCCCTCCTGCCTCTCTCTCTGTCTCTCTCTTCGTTGCCTGCCCACTTCCTGAGTGACGCAGCTTAAATATCCTGCAGCTTGTTTCCTTCTCTGGCCCCACCCCCTCTCTGCCTGCACGAGCTCTAGAGGCTGGGTGTGGCTTCAAGCTATCCCTATTAGTGTGTATTCTAGCCTCATTCCCTGCCTGGGAGCTATGCTGTAGTGAGCCCTTCCCCCGCTCATGAGAAAAAAACTCTTTTTTTCCTAGTTTTAAAAGGCTCAGCTACCTGCGCATCACCACATATCCCCCCCCTTAAGCTATTACCGGCTGGCGCCACAACCCGCGCACAGCTGGTAATCCTAGACAGTGCATCTGCGTTGGTATGGAGCTTCCCGGCCCTATGCTGTATGCGGAAATCAAATTCCTGGAGAGCCATATACCAGCGCGTCAAACGTGCATTACTGTCCTTCATTTTTGTTTAACCACTGTAATGGGGCGTGATCAGTGACCAACAGAAACCTCCGTCCGGTTAAATAAAAGCGTAACGCCATTACCGCCCATCTTATTGCAAGGCATTCGCGTTCAATTGTCGAATACTTTCTCTCCGGATGGGTTAAGCTTACGGCTTAAAGAAACATCACGGGATGTTCCGTTCCCTCGTGTTTCTGTGACAACACTGCTCCAAGGCCCGTTTCCGAAGCATCGGTTTGGACGATAAAAGCTTGGTTAAAATCCACCCCGCGCAAAACCGGTGCCTCACACAACTTTTCTTTCAATATTTTAAAGGCCTGTTCCGCGATCCCAGACCACTGCAACT
Organism: Ichthyophis bannanicus; assembly: GCA_033557465.1. Lineage (NCBI taxonomy): Eukaryota > Metazoa > Chordata > Amphibia > Gymnophiona > Ichthyophiidae > Ichthyophis > Ichthyophis bannanicus. Next base: position 760,728,788 of record CM066033.1, read on the forward strand.
GTGTAGGGGCATTCTTTTTAAGCATCTTGGTAAGAGCTGCACTCTCCGTTGCGAAATGTGGGATAAACCGGCGGTAATAGCCGATTAGGCCCAAAAAGCTCCGAATTTGCTTCTTCGTCTGCGGCTTCGGGAACGTCCTAACGCTCTCTACTTTATCCAAGAGCGGCTTTACTATACCATGGCCGACCAAGTGTCCCCAAATACTTTACTTCAGATCGCACCAACCAGAACATACACTAGCCGGGTTGAGCGTGAGGCCTGCCCGCCTCATCGCCTCCAACACAGCCTTGACCCGAACCAAATGATCATCCCACCGCGAGCTATGGATGACGATGTCATCCATATACGCTGTCGCGTAAGACTGGTGTGGGAGGAGGACCATGTCAACTAACCGCTGACACGTCGCTGCAGCCCCATGGAATACCAAAGGCATCCGGCGAAATTGGAATAGTCCAATTGGCGAACTAAATGCGGTCTTTTGGCGAGATTCCCTGGTGAGGGGAATCTGCCAATACCCTTTGGTCATGTCTAATGTGGTCAAGTACGTGGCTCGTCCTAAACGATCCAAGAGTTCCTCTATTCGAGGCATAGGGTAGGTGTCAAACCTGGAGATGTCATTAACCTTACGAAAGTCAATACAAAACCGTAGTGACCCATCAGGTTTTGGCACTAACACTATTGGGTTGTTCCAGGGGCTTTTAGACTCCTCTATTATTCCCAACCTCAACATTTCCTGGACCTGCCTTATGACCTCCGCATGCTTTGCCTCAGGGAGTCTGTAGGGGCGTTGGCGGACTACTTCGCCCATATGGGGTTGACTATCTCATGTGCCCACCAGGTTTGTCTCCCCTGGTAAAGGGGTAAGGACATCTGAGAACCCACCCAGCAATTTGGACATTGCCTCCCGCTGAGCCCATGAGAGATCCTCTCCCATCCTGAGTACCTGCTCTGCTTTACTATCCACGAGCTGTGGGACCTAAGTCCTCCTCTTCCCTCTCCACACAATTAGCAGTCAAACCCTTTATCTCGGCTTTCCCTGTAGAGCCAAAGCCACCCGAACCCCGGGCAGTAGGGGATAACTCATCCACCTCCTCTATGGGTGGGAACCTACCCGCTCACAAATAAATTGAGCAATGGCGATCCCCCACACTCACCCTAAAATCCTCACGTGCAAAATTAAATAATAAGAAACTTTTATGGATCCCCGTAATCCGGATCAATGACCCCTGCCCTCACATCAATAAAATTTTTAAGAGCCATCCCTGACCCGAGGGGCAATTCGGCCATAACAGCCAGGCGGTATTTCCACCTGGATGCCCGTCTCTACTAGGCCTTCCCCTGTCCTTGGTACGACCGTAATCCACAGCACTGCAGAGGTCCAAACCCTGCAGCCTGCTCTGTTGCCCCGCTTGGGCACCGTAGCCTCCGGGGTGGTCCTACAGACCCTAAGTATGAACTTAGGCTTTGGGTCGGTTTTTTTCCCTCTGGGGCTCTTTCTTCCCTCCCTGTTTACCCGTGGTTCCAAACAAAGGAGCAGGTAGAAAGCTGGCTCTTCCCTTCCTGTGAGTGTTTTTGGCAGGAGTGATGAAGTCCCCCTGGAAGGATGTCCCTGGCACTGGGTCTTCCTGAGGGCTATTTCCTCTTTCTATGGGCATATAACCTGTACGGGTAGTAATCATACCTTTTTTACTATCCTTTAGCTTGGGGTCAGCCACCTTTCCTAACTGGGGTAAGGTTTTCTCCCTAGCTGTGGTATTTTCAGTAGCCCTCTTTTCTCCTAGCCTGGGGTCAGCAACCTTTCCTATCTCGGGTAAGGTTTTCTCCCTGGCTAGATTACCTACTTGCAGAAAGGTAGCTGGTTGGTTGGCTTCTCCCTGCAACTCTTCCGCTAAACCCTTCCTGAACTGTGGCCAGTCACGGCCCAGCACTGCCTCGTGTGGAAGCTTGGGTACTATGGCCACCTCCATTTGTTTTCTCAGGCCTACTCCCTCTATTATCACAGACTGTACAGGGTAGGTAGAAGCGGCGCCATGGACACAGCGTATCCTAATATGATTCCCAGAGGTCAGTGGCGAGGGTTTGTCTTTCACCTCTATTTTATGCCAGAGCCTCTGGGAAATCATAGATTGGTCTGCGCCTGAGTCCAATAATGCCTCCGTTGGTATCCTCCCTTTACCTCCACTCTCAACAGGAACCCTTCTCTCCTGCCTCTCTGTGCTGGGTTATTATTAAAGCCTTCTTGGCTCTACAGTCCCTCTTTAAATGACCAGCTTCTCCGCACGAGAAACACTTTCTCTGCATTTTATATCCTTTATACAGTTTTACATTTTTCTTCTGCACATTCCTCAAGCTTGGCCTTCCTTTCTAGTAACTCCATTTTGTTATTTTTGAAACCCCCCCCTCTCTCTGGGCTTAACTTGTTAGCCTCCAGAAAGCGGTCGGTCAAAGCAATGGGCCTCCCGTGTGTTCTTGCAATCTTGGAGTACTAGGAAGGTTTGCACACTGCTTGGTACAGACTCCATGTATTGCTCTAGGATAATTGCATCTAATATAGACTCCATATCCTTCACTTCTGGCATCAGCCACTTGCACACCAGCCTTTCACGCGGTGATACAAGGCCTGAGGCGTCTCCCCTGGCCTCAAGCTTGCATGTGCGTAACTGCCTGCGATAGACGACCGCCGGATTTAACCCCAAGCGATCTTTCACAGCTTGTTTAACATCCTCATAATTTTTAACTAAGCCAGCAGGCATAGCCCTGTAGGCCGCTAAGGCTTCGCCCGTGAGAGAAGCGGCGACACCTTAGCGCCCAACTGCTCTTTTGGCCATCCGGCTAAGAGAGCTATCCTCTCGAAAGCCTCAATGTAGTCCTCTACATCGTCTTCCTTCGTGAGGCGCCCACCTGAGAAAGTCCCAGTCCCTGGCCAGTCCCAGCCCTGAAAACCTGCCCCTGCACCTGGGCACAGTCCTGGCAGCATCTTCCTTCCTTCCCTGTGGCCTTCAACCCGTTGGACATGGCTTCTATGAGGGGAGCTTGCTGCGACTGGAACAGCACCTTCGCCTGTTCCAGCTCTGCATGGACAACGCCTGTTTGTTTGGCAATCTGGCCAGCGGGCCCATTCCAGGATGTCTCGAGATTCCATGTTTTCCTGTGGAGAGAACAAAAAGACAAAAACACCAAGTGCGGACTTTTTTTCTTTTCCTTTTCCCCTGCCTTGGTGATTACTTTCCCCACAGCCACCCTCTTACACCAGTGCTATCCAGATCAACCCTCCAGCCTACGGGTTACCTGGTTCTGGTGTAGAGTCTCACTTTGTCAACTCCGTTGATCCGGAATCCAGCTCCACCGCCACTCCGGATTTTCCCTTCTGTTTTCAGACCTGGGGTTGACTCAGCTGCTCCTGGGGATGTCTCTTCCTTTTTTTCGCCTTTAATCCGGCTTGCCTTTCTAGCGTGCCAACTTGCTTCCAGCGAAAACTTGCTTCCAGCGAAAAATCCTGCCAACTACGCCACCTGTGACAACGCCCGTGAGAGACGACTAGGCGTTTGCCTAGTGGGGAGCGGCGGGACGTCACTCTTCTTTGTGTAGTTGTTGTTTTTGCTTTGTCAGCAATCCGAATGGAAGAGGAACACAGGACAATTTGTTACTTAATTGCTTTTTATTTATTTATTTCTGGAACCAACTTTTGGCAATTGACCTTGCTGAGAAGCAAAATGACCTTGATAAGGCAAACAATATCACAAAACTGAAAATATAATTAGGATATTTTCTCCCTTTAGACTTCTCTCGCAGCAATATTTCTTCAAGTAGTTAACTTCACTCTCTTGATTACTCGTTTTCAGCTTCCTTTCATTGTACAAAGCAGTGTAACACTTTTTAAATGCACAGTTTTCCCCAAAACTTCTGTAAGACAGTTTTTGACCTTTACTCTCAGCTGCTGCAGATTAGGATGTCCTCAAAGGATGATCCCCCGATCTGAGGCTCTGCAACCCTGGGGCATGGAACAAGCACAGCCGTTGTCATCAGATGCTGTCACCGAGAGCAGCGATTTCATGCTTGGATGCCAGTGGCTGAAGTAAAGGACTTCTGGCCAAAGATTAATTCCTACTGCTTCTCATGACCTTCCTTACTTGACACGTGCAGCAGAGCAGGCAAGTGGAGTCATCGTAATCAGCACCACAGCATCGAAGGCAGCAAGCTATGGCAGTCTGATGGACAGTGGTGAGAGTGGCACTTGCCACAATTGCTTGAAGCCACTGACCATAGACATAGCAGGGAGAACATTTTCCCAGAAAGTCAAACTTGAAAATCCCGGACAGTGTGGGTGCAAGGAAAAACCTGTGCACTGAAATGAAGAAAAATTGTACCCGAGAAAAAACGCAGAGGAGAGGACGGTCCTGGGTGAAGGTGATCGGAATGCAAATCGGTAATGATAAAAAAAGCACCAGAAAAAGAAAAAAAAAAAACTTTAACTAGTGAGCAAACAGGACATCTGCTGGGCTCTGCGGATACGAGGGTTGCTATTTATATTTCTGGCCTAATAATGAAAAAAGCAAATATTTATGATCGAAATTGGTTTATTGTTTTTCAAAATATTCTCCATGAAGATCAATACACTTTTGCATGCGTTTGAACCAATTTTTCGAAGCAACTTTTTCCACTCCGATTGAGGTAACTCCAAAACATGCGTTTTGAATGCATCAACCAGCATCTTCGGGTGTTGAAAATCGTTGACCACATAATTTGTTTTTGATGTGCGGGAATAAAAAGAAGTCATTGGGTGCCAAATCAGGGCTGTACAGTGGATGACCCATCAATTTGATGTTTTGGTCGGTCAAAAATTCCTTTGTTTGAGCCGATGTGTGAGAGCTCGCATTGTCATGATGAAGAATTATTCGCCTCTTCTTCGACTTTTTCTGAATTTCTCCGAAGACTTCTGGAAACAAATGGTCCTGTAGTGCATTCAGAATTGAACCATCCTACTTGCTCTAATGGCACTGTCCCCACGTGAACCGTAATGCGGCGAAGAAACAGGCAACACATTTGCTTCAATGTGCTTCTTCCCCGCGAACAACTTTTTGTTGGATTTGGCTCGTCTTGGAAGACCCCATATCAGTTTATTTGCTGTTTTGTTTCGGGCTCATATGCATAGATCCATGTATAGTCACCTGTGTAGATGTTATATACACAGTCTTTGATGCACCTTGAACTATTTTTTTCAAACATTTCCTTGCACCAATTGACCAACGAGCCTTCTTTTGAGCGTTTTGTCAGATTATGCGGGATCCACGCGAACAAATGCCCATACTAATGCCCCAAAGATGCCTCAATCTCACTCACGTATAGATACACAAAGAGGAGCGGCTGTTCTTGCAGAAAGCACAGGAGAACACAAGAAGGAAGAGTCGTAAATGGGTGGACCAGGTTTTATTGAACCCCTACGCGTTTCGACCATAGCCTTCTTCAGGGGGCACACAGCTAGATAAATAACATACAATATAAAATATAGAATGTAACAATGTGAAATAATAAATCATTAAAAACATAAAAATTATAAAAATTATTAAAAACATATGAATAAAACAAAAGTAAAAGGACCAAAATTAAGAAGTGTCCCATAAAAATATAATTAAACATGTATATTTATAATATACATGTTAATTATATTTTTATGGACACTTCTTAATTTTGGTCCTTTTACTTTTATTTTATTCATATGTTTTTAATAATTTTTATAATTTTTATGTTTTTAATGATTTATTATTTCACATTGTTACATTCTATATTTTATATTGTATGTTATTTATCTAGCTGTGTGCCCCCTGAAGAAGGCTACAGCCGAAACGCGTAGGGGTTCAATAAAATCTGGTCCACCCATTTACGACTCTTGCTTCTTGTGTTCTCAATCTCACGGTATGTCACATGACGATCTTGCTTTATCAGTTCACACACAGCATCGATATTTTCTTTCTGGCACAACAACCGATTTTGGACGACCCTGACGGAATTTGTCCTGGAGCGAACGTCGGCCACGATTGAATTCGTTATACTAGTTTTTTACAGTGCTGTAGGATGGTGCTTTAATCGTCGTATAAAAAATTAAGTTCATCGATGCATTCTTGTCTTGATAGTCCACGTCGAAAGTTATGAAAAATCAATCACCCGAAAATGTTCACGAGTTAATTCCATTTTTTCCTCCTCCCGAGATGAATTTTTCAAGTTACTGTAAACAACAAATCACACTCAAATGATAAAATGTTATGAATAAGGTTATGTTCTACAATGTCAGTGTTCCAATGGAACCATTGGATGGCGCCTGGCAACACTTACTGTTGCTAAGGCCAGAAATATAAATAGCAACCCTCGTAAAGGACGAATGAGGAAAGATGGCACACTTGGGTGGGAGGGTGACCACATATACATGGTGTAACTCCCAAAGGCTTTTTCTTTGAAAGCTGGGGAGTGATTATTGTGTGGGCTCAATTGGTGCCAACATAACCCATATGTGAAGGCCGTCTTCCTGCTTATTCCCAGAGAAAAGTGGATCTCTGTGCTTTAGCCGATCTGGCTCAATGAAACAGACTTATGGTGCACTCCCAGCTCCCTTGGGCTTATCCCTCTGAGAGCCTAGGCACCTTGGAGTCCAAGATCCTTTACCAACTTTTCTAGGTCCTCAAACAGCAACTTCCCTACAAAGGGAAGCTTGCTTAGGTGAGTCTAGAAGACATGAGCTTATCAGTTATTCAACCAAAAAAATGCCATGCAGCCATCATGATCATTCTTAGCTGATGCCAAAGCAAACTGTAAAGGTCAGCCAAGAAACACCAAACTGGGCTCTCCACCCGAGCTACGTCTGCAACCACCTCATACAGACTCTGGCCACAAAGGCCCTACAAATGGCCTCTCAGAGCCAGAGCAGAGACTTCCTTTCCTCAGGGCCGGTGTGGCTATAATGGAGAGGCTGTAAAAGGACAACGATGAGAGGCAGAGCAACAGAGAAAACCAAGGCTGCCTGGGCCACCGTGGGGCCTTCAGGATCATGGAGGCCATGTCCCGCAGGACCTTGAAGAGGTGCTTGGCAATTAGTGGTGTAGGAGAGAAGGTGTACATAGAAGGCACTCTGACCACAAGATGAGGAAGGCATTTGCCACTATCTGTGACTGATGTGGTTGGGGACAACAGAAGCAGGGCAGCTGAGCATTGGTTGGGCTGGCAAAGATGTCCAGACTTAGGGTTCCCCAGCACAGCAGCTATTCCTCTTCCCATGGCTTTCATACCATCTTTATGCTGATGACTCTCAGACCTACCTCTCTAGACCTGAAATCTCTCTGGTCATTCAATCCTGGATCTCTGTCTGCCTGACATTGCTACTTGGATGTCTCTCCACTGTTTGAAGTTGAACACAGTCAAAACTGAACTTTTAACTTTTCCCCCTCTCAACCTTTTTTGTACCGTGACCCCCTTTTACCATTGGTCAACTTGTGATGACCTCCAATGATAAAATCAAATGCGTCTCTCTTCCTTTACCGTTAATGCATTGTCACTGTAATCATTTGTTGAATTACACAGGTACACTAAAAAAAATTTTTTTTAAACTGCCTCTAATGTTTCGATTGATTTTTACGTTTTTTGGTGCGCTGAATCCAAATCTGGTAACCAATTGGCTCCATCACGTACAGATTTTTTGCTACATTGGGTTAGCAGTTTGAGGTGAATGTTTCAGATTGAATGCGATCGAGATAAAAGTTTCTTGGATGAATTCTTTATACTAATTGTTTAGTAGTTATTAAAATAAGAATAAAGAAAATTGTAACAAGGCAGCACATAAGAATAGAGTAATGTCAACAAAACACACTGTGATGGTAGCAAAATTGTCTGCACTTAAAACAGCCACATACATGTGCACAAACATTGAGTATATAAGAGCGAGGTTAGACACAAAGCAAAGCAAAGAAATGTGCAAAAAATGTTGTACAGGTATGTATGTAAGAATAGAAAACGCAAACCGCACCATTGCAATACATGAAGACAAACACCCGATGGTGTGAAAATAAAATTCTAATAAATGAGATCCGACACTGTGGTAATAATAACTAGCAAATTTTTATTTCAAAGTTTAGTAAAAACACGATATTTTGTCAACACAGTTTAGATTTTAAAGTCATTCTTGGGTCAATCAATCTCCTGGTGGGCCCGTTTCTTCTTCCCCCGAATGCTTCTCTTGGTGCGCTGCTTGGCGTATTTTTCATCTGGGGTTTCCCGCAGCAGCAACCAGCAGAAATCAGCCATCATAGTGGTGTTCCATCTTCCTTGGTACCTTCTCTCTGCATCCTTGATGTCCTGGTGAAACCTTTCACCTTGTTCTTCACTGTACGCCCCCAAGTTTTCGGGAAAGTAGTTCACATGGGAGTGCAAGAAATGGACTTTCAGGCTCATGTTACAGCCTTGTTCTTTGAAGGCATTGAGCATCCTGGCAACAATATCCTTATAGTTCTCATCCCGCCTGTTCCCCAAGAATTTGAGAACAACATCCTTGAAGGAATCCCAGGCTTCTTTTTCCTTCTCAGACATCGTTTCAGCGAATGCTCCATCTGAAATGAGTTTCCTTATATCAGGGGCCAACAAACACTCCTTCCTTTAGCTTTGCTTCAGAAAGTCGGGGGAACTTTGAGCAAAGGTACCGAAAGCACTCACCATCTTTTGGAAGGGACTTGATGAATTGCTTAATGAGACCCAACTTAATGTGGAGAGGTGGTAATAGAATTTTATCACGAGGTACCAAGCTCTCATGAAGAACATTTTTCTCACCGGGTCTCAAATACTCCCGAATTGGCCAGTCTTTTTTCCCCCAGTGTAGGTCGCGGGCCGGCGGCTATCCCACAAGCAAAGGAAGCAGGGATATTTGGTGAAACCGGATTGCTGCCCTAATAGCATGGATAGAATTTTAAAGTCTCCACAAATCATCCACTTATGCTCATCATAACGAATCTTCTGAAGAATCAGGGCCAAATTCTCGTATTTTTCTTGGAGAATAACAGAGTGAGCAATAGGAACTGAAGCGAATGTGTTGCCATTATGAAGAAGAACACCTTTTATGCTGTCTTTTGACGAATCAATGAACAGCCGCCATTCAGCAGGATCATACTTGAGTTTAAATTTTTCCATCACTCCGTATATATCGTTTGCAAAATACCAAATCTTCCTCTTTGCTGAAATACTTCAAAAATTGTGTCTCGCGCGGTTGCGTTGCGGTACCAATAAAAAGTTGTTCCTGGTGACAATAGATTTTTCTGTTTAAAAGCCGAGAACCTAGCAGTTGGGCAGCATCTTTTGGGAGTCCTAAATCCCGGACTAAATCATTCAATTCAGCTTGAGAGAAAAGTTCAGGTTTCGGATCTGGTTCAGTTTCAAACTCGGAAGTACTGGACTCATCGGGAAAAGCCATCTGATGAGTCTCATCATGATCAGAACCGTCCACACAAATATGATCCAAAGATTTTGGTGGTTCAGGCACAGGTACTTCGTTGCTATGAGGCATAGGCCTAATTGCTGAGGGAAGGTTGGGGTAACTTATTACGTTCTTATTTTTTAAGTTGTATCCCTTCACAATGCAAGAGCAAAAATAGCAGTCACTGCTGTGGTCTCTTTGTTCACTGCCACATCATAGGTATTCCGAAACGAAATGCTTGTTTTTTACCTTTCATCCATAAGCGTAGATCTTCCTCACATGTCTTGCACACTTTGTGAGGAGCCCACGGTTTGTCTTGATCGCCTAACTTCAAACCGAAATAGGCGAAATATACTTTTTTAATAAATGCAGAAATGTTCCTCTGCCGCTTTTTCACGGTATATTCCCCAAAAATAAAACAAAAACTGTCCGGAGAGTTGACGCAACCTCTGGCTCTGTGAGCCATCACAAATACACAGCACTGCAAACTACAACTGTAGTGAACCACTTCGGAATAAAGCTGGATTACGACTGAGCAAACAAAAGGTAATAATGAACTTGCAAGAAACTGAAATTTGACAGGAACGTTCATGTCGCAACCACCGTGTTTGAGCGAGCAAACGAGGCGAGGCGAACAGGAAAGAACATGCGCCAGCGCGAGTACTGGATTTAGCCCCCCGCCTCCCAATTGTCCTGTTAATGTATAAAATGAATACAAAACACTCTAAAATATCATGAGGGAGTGTTTCTAGTTAGTTAACCATTACAACCTCTATTTTGGGCCAAGAAAATAAACTGCAGTCAGCTAAAAAGAAATTATGTGAACATTCCTTATATGGGTAAGAAATCTAATTTTGCAAGAAAACGTGACGTGATGGAACATTTTGGCTATTTTTCCTGGATTCAGCACCCCAAAATCTATAGGAATCAGTTGCAAAACTGGAGGCAGTTTTTTGGTAGTGTACCTGTGTTATTATTATATTATAGGCCTTTGCATTATGTTTTTATTTATAAAATTTACTTATTTAAACCACAATAATTAATCCCAATAACAAGTAACAATATTTGATTTCAAAATTATTATGATTTTGTAGTCAAATCACTAATATGAAATAAAATTATTTTCTACCTTTGTTGTCTGACCAATTTATTCTCTGATCATGCTGGTCCCCGATCTGAGGATTCTGTTTTCCCTGTATTCTCTTAGCTCTCTTTCTGTGGTCTATGGTCCATCTGCCATTTCTTATCCTTTTGTTTTTCTTCACTTCTTTCCATCAGCCTATTTCCAGTCCCAGTAACCCTCCCCAGTATCAGCTCCTTTCCAGTCCTCACTTCCAGTACCTTCCAATGTCACTTGCATTCCCATGACTGCCACTGATATCCATTCCCTTCCAGTCCCCCTCCTTCCCCACTGACCAGTCCCTTGGCAGCCCCTCTCAGATCCACTCCCTTCAAGTTCCATTCTCCCATCCCCTCGTATCAGCTCATTTGTAGCCTTAGCCCCCAGTTTTCTTCCAGGGCCAGCAGCTCTATCCTCCCCTCCTCAAAATCAGTCCATTCCCAGTCGAAGCCCCCCAATCAGCTCACTTCCAGTGCTAGTCCCCCCTCAACCCCATTTCCAGTGCTAGCCTCCCCTAATCAGCCCAATACCAGTCCTACCCCCCCATCAGCTCATTACCAGCCCTAGCCTCCACTAATCATTTCTAGTCATAGCCCCCCTGATCAGCTCATTTCCAATGCTAGCCTCCCATCAGCCCATTGCCAGTCCTACCCTCCCCTAATCCTCTCAGTTCCAGTGCTGGTCCCCCCCCCCCTCAACCCCATTACCAGTCCTAGCCTCCTCTAATCAGCCCATTTCCAGTCCTCACCTCACCGATCAGCTCATTTCCAATGCTAGCCCCCCATCAGTCCAGTACCAGTCCTACCTCCCTATCAGCCCATTACCTGTCCCAACCCCCCCCCCCTTGATCAGTCCATTCCCAGTCCTAGCCTTCCCTAATCAACACATTACCAGTCATAGCCACTCCATCTGCCCATTACCATTGCTAGATCCCCCATCAGCCCATTATAATCCTAACCCGCACGGTCTCTCCCCTCAGACCAGCCTTTATCCCCAGTCTGTCCCGTATGGCCCCCGGGCTCTCCCCCCCTTTGTCCATGTCAGCCCCCTTCCCTCCCTCCCTCCATGTCAGCCCCCCTCTGTCCATGTCAGCCCCCTCCCTCCATCCCTCCATGTCAGCCCCCTCTGTCCATGTCAGCCTCCCTCCCTCCATCCATCCATGTCAGCCCCCATCTATCCATATCAGCCCCCTCCCTCCATGTCAGCACCCCCTTCCTCCCTCCCTCCCTCCATGTCAGCCCCCCATCTGTCCATGTCAGCCCCCCCTCCCTCCCTCCCTCCCTCTGACCCTCTATGTCAGCCCCCTCTGTCCATGTCATCCCTCCCTCCCTCCATGTCAGCCCCCCTCCATCCATCCACCATCCTGCCATCCATATCAGCCCCCCTCCCTCACTCCATGTCAGCCCCCCCTCTGTCCATGTCAGCCCCCCTCCCTCACTCCATGTCAGCCTCCCTCTGTCCATGTCAGCCCCCTCCCTCCATCCATGTCAGCTCCCTCCATCCATGTCAGCCCTCCCTCCCCTCCCATCCATGTCAGCCCCCCTTTGTCCATGTCAGCCCTCCCTCCATGTCAGCCCCCCTGTCCCATGTCAGCCCCCTTCTCCCTCCATCCATCCATCCATCCATATCAGCCCCCTCTCTCCCTCCCTCCATGTCAGCCCCCCTCTCTCACTCCATGTCAGCCCCCCTCTGTCCATGTCAGCCCCCCCCATCTGTCCATGTCAGCCCCCCCTCTCTCTGTCCATGTCACCCCCCTCCCTCCCCCATGTCAGCCCCATTGCAGGTTCCTTGGCCCCCCCCTCCCCTCTTCCCCCATGTCTGCCTCCTTCTTCTGCAGCCGTGACTCCCTGTCTCTTAGGGAACCGCGGCTGTGCAAGTGAAGCCATTGCGGAGCCTTCCTGTCTCTAAACTGGCTCCATGAGGCATTGTCCCGCCTCCAAAGGAAGTGGTAAACAACTTCATTTGGAGGCGGGACAATGCTTCACGGAGCCCGTCGAGAGACAGGAAGGCTCTGCAACGGTTTTACAGGCATAGCCGCGGTTCCCTAAGAGGCAGGGAGCCGCGGCTGCAATAGAAGGGAGGTGGTGAGTTTGCCGCTGCCGAAAAGCGGACTCGGCAGCGGCAGCAACTTGTGCACTTTTTAAAAATGTTTTTTAACTTGGCGGAATGAGGCGACCCCCGCTAAATCCTATGGCGACCCCCATGGGGGTCGCGACCCACAGGTTGAGAACTACTGCCTTAAACCCACCTCTCCTCTCCTCTTCCTCTTTTTTCAGTCTCTGTGGATGACCCCCAAGGTTGCAAGCTGAGAAAAGTGGGAAGAGTAGGACATCTGATTCCTCCCTCTCCTCCTCCACACATTCAACTGATAGCAAAAAACTGTCATTTCTTTACCTAGAACATCAGCAAAATTTGCCCTTCCTTTCTGAACTACTAAGACACTCATCCACTCTTTAGTGACCTCCTGTTTAGACTATTGCAGCATCCTTGCTGGTCTCCCTTTGAATCTCTCCCCCCTTCAATCCGTTCAAAACTCAATCCGTTCAAAACTCAGCTGTGTGGCTAACCTGCCACCATCCTCGATATGCTCATAACCCCTCTTCTCAAGTTGCTTCACTAATCCCCTATCAGTTTCCGTATCCAGTTCCAACTTCTCCTACTGACCTATAAGTTCACTCACTCTGCTGCTCCTCACTACCTTTCCTCTTATCTTTCCCTACATCCCTCCTTGGGAACTCTATTCCTCTGGCAGAGCACTTTTATCTGTGCCCTTTTCTTTTACTGTTAACTCCAGACTTTGATCCTTTCACCTTGCTGCTCCTTATGCCTGGAATAAACTACCCAAGTCTGTCCATCAGGCTTCATCTCTGGCCCTTGTCAAATCCAGGCTGAAAAACCTCACTCTTCAAGACTGCTTTTGATCCTGATCCGCTTAGTCTCCAATGCATTTCCTTACCATTCCCCTAGATGTAACCTTGTCCTCAGCCATTGTGTTGCCCTGGTTAGATTGTAAACTTTGATGAGCAGGGACTGTCTCTTACATGTGTGTGTACAGTGCTGCGTACACCTTGTACCACTATACAATCAATAGTAGTAATTCTGCAACAAGGGGTACACGCTAGTATTCATACTGAAGCAATGTTCCAGAACTCCCAAACTGCACACAACCTCATTGAGGGTAGTAAAGATCAACAGAAAAAAAAAGAGGACCCATAACTACGTACACAGTCTCCAGACAGGTGGTCTGTCAAGTGTTATGGACCCACATGGCTAAAACTACAGAGACTATAGAAGATCAGAGGCAGGTCCTAGACTGGCCTAGCAGGACTCCAGGAAAGGACATTAACTTGCCCTCTTGGTCCAGCAGCACAGTATCACAGCTCATTTCTACGCAGATGATATTATTCTTCTTCACCACACTGACCCCACTACCTTGGACTTAGCTCCCCTCAATTCCTGCTTGACATCGGTGGCTACCTGGTTCTCCTCTAATTTCCTGCATGTAAACCCATCAAAAACTTTTGCCATCTGGTTCACCTTCGGTGCTTCCTGCTCCCTCCCTTGCTCCTCTTTTGTCTTCCACACCTCTCCCTCTTGTTCTCTCCCCTACGTTATCTGGGGGTTATCCTGGATTCTGCCTTATCTTTCAAAGAACATGTTTCCTCTGTGGTGCAACGGTGCTTTTACATTTTGAGACAACTTCGTGCAGTTCGCCCTTTTATATCCGTCCCCACTATGACCACGCTACTCTTATCCCTGGTGGTATCTCGTCTAGACTATTGTAATGTCATTCTGGCCGGCCTTCCCCAATCACAATTGCAGAGACTACAACTGGTTCATCACACAGCGGCACGTCTTTTGATGCATGCTTCACGTTTTGATCATATCACCCCTCTCCTGATTCACTTGCACTGGCTTCCACTTACCTACTGCATACAGTTCAAGGTGCTCATCCATGTACATAGGTCCATCCACACCGGTGTTCCCCTTTACCTCGCAGATCAAATTTGTCTTCACTCCGCCCATCGTTCCCTTCGGTCAGTCCATCTGAACCGCATGCCCCTTCTCTCTCCATCACAGGCTCATCTCAAATCCACCCGTTCTTCTGCTTTCTTCTTTTTAGGCCCTTGACTCTGGAACTCACTTCCCCTTGCCCTCCGTCTAGAACCCTCCTACAAAACCTTCAAGACCATGCTGAAGTCCCATCTGTTTTGCACAGCTTTTAACCTCCCTCCTCCCCCTGCCCTCTCATTTCCCCCACCCCGCTGAATTCAGTCGTTCTCAACCCGCTTTGCCTTGTTGCTCTATTCTCCTCTCTTATTCTATCCTATTTCGTATCTTCCTTTCCTTTTATTTATGGCGTTCCTTTCCTTTTTCAGCAGCCCTATTATTTTTGCTATTGTGAACCGCTCTGGTACCTTGAGTGTGAGCGGTATATAAAATGTATTAATAAAGATAAAGATAAACTGTTAAGTAAAATGTCATCTTCCATATCAACCTGTTAGACCAGTCCAGTAAGTGAGACATATCAGAGCTACAACTTCAGGGCTCCCAGAGGAGCAGATGAATGAAGAGGCATAATGAGATAGTTAACCCTCCCCTGCTGCCAGTGGGGAGATATGCACAAGGGCCCACTGCTCCCCAAGAGGGGAGTGTCATGGCCACAGGCCCTCTATGAGGCTCCTATGCAAGTGATAAAAGCTCTAAAATGGTGACATTTTACTTAACAGTTAATGTTCTTTCCTTGAGTCTTGCTAGACCAGTCCAGACAAGCAGACCAGAAGCTTGGTGGAGACAAAGAACCAATGAAAAACACAGTTTCAACATCACTCCTATGCTTCTATCTGCCTCAGCCACCAGAGGTCTCTTCAGTATTCTTCCCATAGCATATGGGAGAACATAGCAAGCCTCACAAAACCTCAACATGAGCAACAATGTGCAATCAAATAGTGAACTATGTACAGGAAAGCATAAAGAGAAGGCTGTCTGTGGAAGATGGCCCTGCAGATCCAAGTATATAAATCAGAGTGGACCCAAGGGTACCCCTGCAGAAGAACTCAGCAAACAGTTCCTGGTCTAGCAGGATTCAAGAAAAGGACATTAACTGGTAAGTAAAATGTCACCTTCCATATTGTCCATACCATCCTGCTAGGCTAGCCTAGGCAAGGAGGATATGCCAAAGCTACTCCTCCACTGGACGGAAAGATGACAGCAGCTCGCAAAACCTTAGAAACAAAGGCAATGTTCGCCCAAGCATGGACATCCAAGCAGAATGCTTGACAAAAGTGGAAAGTGATGCCCACATTGCTGCCCAACAGATGTCTGCAGGTGCTACTGAGCTCTGCTCTGCCCACAAGGACTCTAGCACTCTAGTAGAATAGGCGCACAAACACTCTGGAACCAGCTGGTTCTGCAACAGATCTGCAGAGGCAACCGCCTCCTTAACTCAGCACCCCAATTCAGCAGACACCACATCCTGTTGTGCAAGCCAGCAAACAGCACAAAAGATGGTCTGACATACAAAAGATGGTCTGACATACAAAAGAATTCATAACCTCTATAAACCAGAGAGACACCCTCTGGACATCCATAAGGCGAAGATCCTGACCATTCCCCCAACACTGCTCCTTAGAGAGGGAGGGCAAGCAAACTACTTGGTTCACATAAAAGAGAAATCACTTCAGGGAAGAAGACAGGCACAGGATGAAAGGAAACAGCCTCCTCAGAATAAAATATGTAAGAATCTTAGCAAGACACAGCTGGCAGCTCAGAATCCGCCTTGAGGAAAAAGTTGCAACAAAGAAGATTATCTAAAGCATCAAACTCTTCAGAGTAGCGTGCTTCAACATATCAAAGGGCTCCAACATCAGAGCCCTGAGCACCAGACACAGATCTCAGAAAGGGACCACAGACAAGTAGGGAAGATGCAGATGCTGAACCCCCTGAAGGCAGCATGAAACATCTGGGTGCAAGGCTAGAGATTTACCAGCCAACAGGCCTTTGAAACAGACCAAAGCTGCCACCTGAACCTTGAGGGAGCTCAGATGAGACCTTCTCCAGACTGCCCTGCAGAAAAGGCCAACAGATATGGCACCTTGGCCACCTCAGGAGCCAGCTGCCATGCACCATGCCAGTGCTCAAGGCACAAGTCCTGCAATTATGCCAGGTTGCAAGACACCTCTGGACTCTGAGCAGAATGGAAAACCACTGCCAGAGAGTAGCCCATATGTGCTAACCATCTCCTTATAGGAGCCGGGTCTTTCAGGACAATTGATCCTCGACACAATAGGCTCTGAGATGAAGGCAAAAGCCAAATCACATGCCCCACCAGGGGCCATAGAGGAAACACAGCAGGTGTTGGTCAAGGTTGAGCCAGGGCACCGACACCCTCAGACCAGTCTCTGTGCAGTGACTGAAGCAGCAGTGCACTGACATAAGAGCGGGTTGCTATCAGATCCCTCTTGGGCTGACCCCAGTAGTGCAGAAACAACCAAAACACTTCCTGACTTAACTCCCACTCTCCAGGAACCAGAGTGTGCCGGCTGAGGAAATCTTGAGACAGTATCCACCTCAGCAATGTGCAGAGCTGACAAACTAGGAGGTTCTTCGCCACCCAGGCAAACAGGAGAGCCATTTCCAAGGATACTTTGGCACTCCTTGTAATGCCTTGCAGATTGACAAACCACCACTGTAGTGTTGTCAGAGAACACACAAACCACCCAGTCCTCGACCAGGGGGTAGAAATGCAGAAAAGCCAATGAATGGCCCTTGCATTCCTGTGGTTCCAATGGCCCTGGGCCATTCGGCCTCAGCAATGGGGGCTCCCCAGCCCAAAAAACTAGCATCAGTCATCAGAAAGGTCCATGAGCAAATGTCCAGCAGCACACCCTTCTTCCAAAGACTGGGCTACTACCACTATCATTGGCAATGGGAGCCTGTGCTTGAACAATCATTGGCAATGGGAGCCTGTGCTTGAACTTCTGAGAACACTGGGACCACTGTATCAGTAAGGACAATTAGAGCAGCCAAATGAGAGCATGCAACTTTGGTACCAGCTTGACTGTTTCTGCCATCAATCCGAGGAGCTAAAGAGCAACCTGCACTTTGGGAGCCTGCTGTGAACAGAACAGCACTAGGCAATCCAACAGCCTATGACTTTCTCCTCTGGCAGAAAGACTCCACACTCTAGCATCAAAACATGCTCCCAGGAGCTCCAGGGACTGGGAATGCAACAACTGGCTCTGTCCAATTGATCACCCAGCTAAGACTCAGAAAAAGGATACAGGAACTACCCAAGACACCTCTGAAGAAAATGGTCTTTGATGAGCCCATAATCCCGATATTGGTGCACATGACTCCCTCGGCACTTTAGCTGCAACCACCATGACCTTTGAGAACATCCTTGGGGCAGTGGAGAGTTCAAAAGGGAGGATGGCAAACTGAAGGGGTGAGGCAAGCACAGCAAAAACAGATATTTTGCTGATACCCTGGATCGATATATGAAAATATGCCTCAGCCAAATGCAGAGATGCCAGGAATACCTCTCAGTGCACTGCTTGAATCATGGATTGTGAAGTTCCCATCCAAGAGAGCATGAAGAGCAAGTGCTCATTTGCACTTGATATCCAGAATGGGCTGGAATGTTCCTTCTGCGTCTGCATCACAAAACAGATGGAATACCTGCCCTTGCCTTGATCTTCCAGGGAAACAGGCACCATTGCCTTCAGGAGAGGCAACTTGTCCAAGGTGATCCATACAACGGCCCTGCTGTTCGCAAACTCACAAAGGAAGAAGATGAAAGCAGCTGGGATCTGCTTTTTGCATTTCAGGACAGTCATACTGAATCTTTTCCTCTCAAATCTTCAGATTTTCTTCAGAGGAGAGAAATCCATACACCATACAGAAAAGACTTCTGGTAGCTGAGGTGGATAGAGGTATGGGAGCAATGTCACTGAAACCTGGGCTTTTCATTGGATCTGTCTCTACCAATTTGCTGGTAGGGGAACACAACCCACTTGTCTGGACTGGTCTAGCAGGATGATATGACAGGATTGAACAAGTTTAAAACTATCAGTTAAGGTTTACATCGGCTAGTCCAGGAAAAAAACAACAACAACAAACACACAAGACAGACAGCTGTATAGATCGGATACACTAAGTGGGGTTAAGAGGGTAGGTTTCATGTTAGCTTGTACTCTACAATTGTTTAGAAAAGGATTAGACAAACCCCAGGCACCAGGTTAGCATGGCGACTAAATCTGCTCTGGTACCTGGGGTTGCAAGGAGAGCACAAGAGCTATAGCACACTTCTAGGGGCTCCACAAACCGCCTGTGACAGTGTTTAAATTGTCACTGGGCAGTGCTGGCACTGTTGTCATCAGGGCAGCACGGTAGCAGGGAGTGGCAGTCAGCTGGCATAATTTTAAGGCAGTGGCAGTGAGGAGGGACAATCTTGAGGAAGCAGCATCAACAGGACTGCTCATGGCAACAGTGATAGTGAGCAAGGCCCAATCACGAGGTAGCAGCTGACAGCATGATTAGTCAGCTTAAAAATCAGCCCTGCTCTCCACCACTGCTTCACAATCTGGCCCTGATCACTGCTCCCACAGCAGTCACTATGATCAAACCTGCTTGCAGCCAACAGCTAAAAAACTTAGCCACAGTGGTAAGCAGGATGGATTTTTGCGGTGGCAGCAGTGAGCACAATTGGTCTTGACAGCAGCAAGCAGGACTGAATCAAGGCAGTGGCAGCTGAAGTAATCTAACCTTTGGCTTTTTAAAATTCTGAGGCAGCAGCAGTATCTAAATAGGATCTTGGATCATTCTAAAAGGGTCTATTTTAGAGGATTAAGAGGGGGGGGGGAGAGGGCGGGAGGTCTGAGAAGAGGCTGCTGTTGGGGGGGGGGGAGGGGTGCAAATTAAATCTGAGATAGGCTACTGTGAAGGGAGAAAAGAGCAAAGAGGCTGCTGTAGGGTGGAGTCGCTCTTAGATTTCTGTGCTGGATCCTAAGAAAATCTGTCGAGGCCTGGTTTAGAAAAACTGAAGAGGAAGACAATATTTACTAAAAAGGTGCTAGTGTTGCCATGCTATAGATAGAATGAACATTAATCCCAACCTCCACCACCATATTAGATTGCCTTTTCTCTTTGGCCACAAAACAAAGTGTAATAAATTAAATTCACATGAGATGTAATCGTTGGGTGAAAGCAATTATTAAAAATACTGATATGATACAAAAGACACTTCTTAATTCTTCAACCATTAGAATGGTTGGTAGGGAATATTCTGCTGAAAAGAAAGCCACCAAGTAAATATATACTTAGGATCAAATGATTACCTTCATAATTTAATTGACCATCATTATGAGAACTCGCTTCCTTGATCATCTCATCGACTTCTTCCTCTGTTAATTTCTCCCCAAAAGTATTCATCACATAACGAAGTTCTGCTGCATTAATATAGCCATCACTATCCTAAATGGAAATTAAATTTTCCAGTTTAAATAATTCCTTAAATCAAATGTAGCTTTCAGATAAATATGCATTTCCAAGTGTGGCTTTCTGGATCCAGTTCCAGTAGAGTTTTGTGATGTTTTGTCTGTTGTTAGAACGGCAGAAGCCTAAAAACTAAACACCTTCAAATAAACAGTAGCAAAGCAAGGGGAAAGAAAGTTATAAACCTGAATTTTCCTTTAATCCTCCTGGACCAGTCCAGACAATGAGGGAGGGGGGTGAGGAGGGAAGTTGGATTCTAATCCCCAAACAGATTCCAAAGTACTGATTGGCCAAAGTTACGGTTGTGTCAGGAATCCTCTCCTAGACAGTAGTGAGATGTGAATATATGGATAGAAGACCATGTTGCAGCCCTGCAGATCTCTTCCCTGGAGACCAAGTGCAAATTGGCCACCAATGCAGCCATGGCTGACATTGTGAGCTGTGACATGATCAAAGCTTAGGCCTGCCTGGGCATAAGAAAAAAAAAAGATGCAGTCTGCTAGCTAACCTGAAGGTGAGCATTAGGAAATGGCAGCACCTAGCTTGAGTGTCCTCTTTCCCAAGGACCCCAAATGGCTTCAAACCAAGTTTTTTCCCTAAAGCCTCTCCACTTTTCTGAGGATAATAGTGAAGTTTTAGGTACCCATGTCTCTAGGGTCCAACTCATGCACATATATCTCAGCCCCTTACAAAGCATAGTTATTCACCTGTAACAGGTGTCCTCTGGGGACAGCAGGAAGCAGTCCTCACATATGGGTGACATCAGCACCGACTGAGCCCTCACAGAAGCATCCACCCAGCTTTCAAAGAAAACCTTTGGAAGATGCTACCACGCATGCGTGGTCCCCTTCCTGCTCAAGGGTGCCATCTTGCTCAGTCAGATGACATAGCTAAAAGACAGCAAAAATAAAAGATGGTAAAGGAACAACTCCAAGGGGAGGAGAGAGTTGTGAGAACCAATTCCTGCTATCCCCGGAGAACACCTGTTATAGATGAGTAACCACCCTTTCTCTGGGAACAAGCAGGAAATCAGTCCTCACTAGGGTTGCCAACTTTTTCACCGAGAAAAACCCGACACCTGTGGCTCGCCATGCTCCACCCATTCTCCGCCCCTAGTCCCACCCCTGCCCCGCCCCCAGCCCCACCCACAAAAATTACCGAGGATACGTGTAGGCTAACTTCCTTGGTCAGATAATAATTAAACTGGGAACCCCAAAATCCAAACATGAAATGTACAACACTGGAGAAATAAAACTATAAAGTAATTTCCTCTTGCACTAAACAAAAACGCAAAGATGTTAGCAATACACACTTCCCAGACCAGACATATTCCAGTTAATAAATTCAAAATAAAAAGTATTTTTCTACCTTCTGTTTGGGCGTTTTATTTTTCAGTTGCAATTGCTCCAGTCACTTTCTTCTGGTTTCTTCGTGTCTTCTGCGAGCTATCCATTTGTCCTTTCTTCTCTTTCAGATGTTTTCCATTCTCTCTCTATTTCTGCTTTAACATACTGATTGTTTCCCTTTTGCTCTTTCCCCCAATTCTTTCCTTATTCCTTTATCATCCGTTTAAATTTCACCCTTCCATTCTCAAGCCCCTCTTACTCTCCCAATACCGGCCCATCATAGACTTTTCTTCCACACAAAATATTTTTTCCCCTCTCTATTCTCATTCCCCATCCATTCTAGTCCTCCCCCCAAATCAGTTCCCTTATAGTTCTAGACCCACCCAGCATCCATTCCCTTCTAGTCCCATTCTCCCATGCCCCACATCAGCCCATTTCCAGTCCTATTCCAGCTCTTCATCAGCCCATTTCCAGTGCTAGCCCTCACATCACAGGCCATTTCCAGTCCTAGCTCCCCCCCCAATCACAGCCCATTTCCAGTCCAAGTCCCCCATCACAGCCTATTTCCAGTCCTAGGCCCCCCCACCATCACATCCCATTTGCAGTCCGAGTCCCCCCGCACCATCACAGCCCATTTGCAGTCCGAGTCCCCCCGCACCATCACAGCCCATTTGCAGTCCTAGCCCCCCTAATCACAGCCTATTTCCAGTCCAAGATCCCCCTTCCTCCACCATAGCCCATTTCCAGTCCATTTCCCCCCCACCCATACCCATTTTACTGTCCAGGTCCCCCCCCCATCACAGCCTATTTCCAGTCCAAGTCCCCCCCCCCCCTAGCCCTTTTCTGGTCCAGGTCCCCTCCACCCCCATCACAACCCATTTCCAGTCCATGTCCCCCCCCCTTAGCCCTTTTACAGTCCAGGTCCCCCCCTTTAGCCCTTTTCCAGTCCAAGTCCCCCCCCTTAGCCCTTTTCCAGTCCAAGTCCCCCCCTTTAGCCCTTTTCCCAGTCCAAGTCCCCCCCCCCTTAGCCCTTTTCCATTACAATTCCCCCAATAGCCCTTTTCCAGTCCAAGTCCCCCCCTTAGCCCTTTTCCAGTCCAAGTCCCCCCCCTTTAGCCCTTTTCCAGTCCAAGTCCCCCCCCTTAGCCTTTTTCCAGTCCAAGTCCCCCCCCCCCCCTTAGCCCTTTTCCCAGTCCATGTCCCCCCCCCCCCCCTTAGCCCTTTTCCAGTCCAGGTCCCCCCATCACAGCCCATGCAGTCCTTGCCCCCCCCCCCCGGACCAGCATCGCGGCTGTCTGAGGCTTCAGAGGGAGCCGGGGAAGCAACCTTTAACCTTTCCCAGCATTCGCGGCTTCACAGGAACAGCCGCCAGCGTGAAGGTAAAGGCTCTTCACGCTGGTGGCTGTTCAGAGGGAGCCGGGGCCTCGCGCGGGCTGCCCCGGCTCCCTCTGAAGCGGAGAAAAGCGGTTTTTTGTGCTCAGGCCGCTCCCGATCTTGCGGCCAGAGCAAAAAAACCGGCTTTTAAAGGGCCGGTTTTGCCTCTGCGCCGGCAGCCGGCCTGGCCGTGGAAAAACCGGCCAGGCCGGCTGAAAACCGGCCAGTTGGCAACCCTAGTCCTCACACATGGGACTACCCAGCTACAGGCTACTGAAAACCCATAGCAAAAAGAAGGGCTTCCTCATGGGGATCCACAAGTAGCAGCAATTTAGTCTGTGTACACAGACTACAGTA
This sequence comes from Ichthyophis bannanicus, assembly GCA_033557465.1. NCBI lineage: Eukaryota > Metazoa > Chordata > Amphibia > Gymnophiona > Ichthyophiidae > Ichthyophis > Ichthyophis bannanicus. The sequence continues at coordinate 760,751,928 of CM066033.1, forward strand.
AAACCCCTGTGTCAGATGAATCAGCACTCCGTTAGCCTGAACACAGAAGGGTCGGATGGTAGGAGTTGCCTAAACCCCGAAAAGGTTACAGAGCACAACCTGGCCGAAGGCACTGTCCCGTTGGGATTTTTTCCAGACAGTAATTGGCTGTGAAGGTATGGACTGAAGACCAGGTGGTGGCATGGCAGATGCCCATTGGGATGGAGCTCAAGTTTGCCAAAGAGGCTGCCATTGCCCTGACACGGTGTGCCATGATGCAGCCTTCCAGTAGGAGCCTTGCCCGCTCATAGGTGAGGGCAATACAGTCTGCCACCCATGGTAGCACTTTCTGCCAAGGGCATCCAGGATGCAGGCCTCCCTGCCGGAGGGCACTGAGGAATAAGTCTTCTGGCTCTTCAACCGATGCAGGGCTGATTCCACCACCATGGAGTTATGCAGCAGCTATGACCTTTGCAAGCCTGGACTCTGGCAGACTCGATACATCGAGTTGAGCCGTTTGCTTCCCACCAGCACTGATGCCGGTGTCTCCCACATTTGGAGCATCAGCCGTTCCAGGATGGAAGGGATGGGCATCGTGAGTGATTCCCATGGAGGGGCCTCGTACTGGAGGATTTCCAACTCATCCACCCAAGGGTCCTCCTCCGGCTTGGTTGGGAACGCCAGGGCCTTAAACGTGTCCTTAACAAAATCAAGGAAGCCCATATCCTTGTCCTCCGTCTCCCACTTGGTGTAGTCCGTTGAGGACTCAATGGAAGGCTGCTCCGTGGGCCTCGGGACTCCCAATGTCCTGCGGCTGGTGCCCGGCAAACTTGCCAGGGATGACTGCAGTTCCACCAAGTGGGACTCTGATCGTGATCTTGGCCAAGGATCGACTTGAGGTTTGGGTGTTGAGGGCCTGGTGATCTGGGTGGATGAAACAGTTGTGCCGGACAGCAGCACCTGCTGCTGGTCCATGAAGGCAGACAAACTGCTCCAGGGCTGCCATTCTGGACTCCAGACCAGAAAGCTCCACAGCCTTTCTCATGGGCACCGAGGGACTCTGGCCCAGTACCAGCTTCCCCAAAGGGGAATCCTCGACGAAGATAGTGTCTGGGGACCAAGGCCAGTCCACACTCTGATCCTTCCAGGAGACCTTTGCAGGCCACTCCCTCTCCAATGCCTCGGACTGCAGGACCGAGCCCAGGGAGCACCTGGCCGGTCAGAACCATCCAAGGATGCTGCCTTCGAGAGTTGTTTCTTCTTCCTGGGTTGCCTCGAGGGAGACCCCCTTTGAGGATGCATGACAAGGTTTGGGCTCAGAGGGTTCCACCCGAGATGTTGGGGCCTCAGATGAGGCCCTGGCCTTTGGAGGCACCGGGGACCTGGGGGAAAAATATTGTGCTGCTGCTGGCAGCTCAAGGGCCTTACTGGACACCTCTTGCAGAGACCAGACGCTGCCGGGCTATGGCCGGGCCCAAAGCAGCAGAGACAGCAGTCATGTGTGTCTGTCAGATGTGATTTTAGAGCACCAGTCACACTTCTTAAAGCCAATGGTAGCCATGGGGGGGGGGGGGAATATCCCTACGAGGTTGAAGACTCTGTGCTGCCAGTGGTAGAAAAAAAAAAAGAAAAGGACACAAAGATGCCAGGAAAATTAATGAACAAAAGACTACAAAATACACCGAACTCGACACCGAGGCAATGAGGTCAGTAGACTGGGAGAGTACCGGTGCAGTACTGGAAGACAGTATGAAACCCTGAAAAATCAACCTTTTCCAGGGACAAGCCAGACAAACATCTGAAGGGCTCCACAGAAAAAAGGACTGAGCAATATTGCACCTTTGGGCAGGAAGGGGATTATGCATGTGTGGTAGCATCTCCCAAAGGCTCTCTTTGAAAGCTGGGGGGATGCTTCTGTGAGGGCTCTGTCGGTGCCGAAATCACCCATATGTGAAGACTGACTTCCTGCTTGTTCTCAGAGAAAGTAACACTGCTTGTTGGAACAATTGTGCAAGACTCAAAATCCCTTTCTGCTCCCATCTATCCAGCACTTTAGAGGGTTTGTGCCCTCCCAGAAACAGGAACTTTGTTTAAGGAAATTTTTATGGGCCAGCAAGTTTGCCCTTAAGCAGCTCCATATCATATGCAGCACAAATGGCTTTCCACCTTTCATTTTCTTCTGACTGACCAGAGTACCCCCATCAAAATTACCACCTTCCATTATACACATACCGTCTGCTTTTCTAAATTGTAGTTGCTCATCTGTAATAGGTGCTTTCTGTGAACAGCAGGAATAAGTCCTCACATATGGGTTCCCATATGCATGGGAACGCTCTACAGCTTCCACCAGAAACTTCTAAGAGTCTCCTCATGTATGCATGTCTTCCTTCCTACCCACCACAATCTTATCCTCAGTATAACACAGACGCTAGTAGCCAAAATTCCATGGGGAGGTGGGAGGGTTGTGAGGACTTTATTACTGCTGTTCATGGAGATCACCTACTACAGGTGAGTAACTATGCTTTATCCATGAACAAGCAGGAAGTCGTCCTCATGTATGGGATGCCCAAGCTACAGGCTACTGAACATGAAAAAGCGTCCAACAGGGGCAACAAGAACAGAGAAACAGCAGATAGAATCCTCCTTTGAGACTCAACTTATTCAATATCCACCAGGCATCAACATCAGGGCGACTTTCAGTAGCCTGGATGGACAGAAGGGCCAGTGGGAAGGAGGTGAATATAAGTCCCAAACAGATGCTGGAATACAGCATGGCCAAAGTTTCTTTCTAACCAGGAATCCTCAACCAGGCAGTAGTGGGCTGTGAAGGCAAGGACAAGTGACCGCATGGCAGCCCTGTAAATCTCCATGGAGAAAGGAGCACAGACTGGCCATAGATGTAGCCATGGCCTGGACACTGTGGACCATGACATGACCTTGAGGCTCAGTCCAGCCTGAGCATAAGCAAAGGATATACAATCTGCTATCCAGAGAATGTACATTCAAGATTACCACATCCAACTTGTTGGTGTCATAGGAAACAACTGCATAAAAAGACAGCACATCTGGTCTGCTCAAGGTAGGTGGCCAGTGCATGCTCACAATCCAATGTGTGCAGCTGGGCCTCTGCCCTGTTGGCATAAGGCCCAGGAAAGAAGGTGGGCAGTACCACCGACTGACTGAGGTAGAAAGCCAAAACCACCTTAGGCAAGAAATACAGGTGAGTGCATAGCACTACCCAGTTATGGTGGAACCTCATGTACGCAGGTTAAACACCAGAGCAAGAAGCTCACTGACTCAGCAAGCCCCACAAAGCAGATTTGAGGCCTGAATTGGAGATATGCAAGAAGTACAGCAGCAAGCCCTCCACAGAGGACAAGAAAGGGTCCAGTGCCCTGTCCGCATACCACAGCAAGAACCTGTACCACTTTAAGGCATAGGAACAGTGAGTGGAATCCCTGTGGGAGGCCAGGACGACAGTCACCTCTCCCAGCAAATTAAGCACAGACAGGACTACCCACTCAACATCCAAGCCGTGAGGGCCATGGACCAAACGTTCCGGTGCAGCAGAGTCCTGCCCTCCAGAGAGAGGAGGTTGGGGCTCGCAACCCTGCCAGTTCAGCTCCTGAAAGGAGAGCTGGAGCATCAGGGAGAACCATGGCTTCTTGGACCAGTACAGGGCAATGAGATCATGGCCCCTTGTCTGTCTGGAGCTTGAGAAGCATCTTCCCCATTAGTGGAATTGAGGGGTATGCATAAAGCAGACACTCCCACAATTCAGGAGGAAGGCAGACAGCAGCCTGTTTGTTGCAGCCACGTGAGAACAGAAGTGGTCCACCTGCACATTGTGTGGTGAGGCAAAGAGGTCCCCTGAGAGTGCCCCACTCCTGAAAAATGCACTATACCATCCTCTTGAGGGTCCACTCATGGGGCTGGAGAACTCTGAGATGGACTGCCAGCGCATTCATCTCCCCAAGCAGGCAGCTCCATGCCATGGGCCACTGCAAATTTCCAGAGGCATTCCACCTCCTAGCAGAGGGGATAGGAGCCCATGCCTGTTTATTTAGACCACCACCACCTGGCTACAGTTCCAGAAAGTTGATTGATGCAGGCTCTCCTGCTCTGACTAGGAATCTGAGTCCGCAGGCTGTCCAGATGCACACCCCAGCCCAACTCTGACCCATCAGTGGTGAGCATCTGGTGGGGTGGCATAGACTGGAAGGGAATACCTCGGAGTGGGTACCATGGATTCAGCCATCACCTTAGAGACTCCACCAGGGGCATAGTAATGACCACTATCCCTGAGGTAGCTCATAGCCTGCTTCCAGTAGGTGGACAGAGTCCACTGTGCCTGGTGCATTCTGAACCAGGCCAAGGGGGGTCACATGCATTTTGGAAGCCATGTGGCCTAGCATGTGCAGCCTCCCCCACGCTGCTGTGTGATGCTTTTAGCAAAAAGTGGAGACCCCTTCCATGAGACACTTCAAGTAGTTCTTTGAGAGGAAGGCTCAGGCCCACGTGGTGTCCAGGAGGGCTCCCGATGAATTCTAGCTGCTGCAACAGTTGCAGATGAGACTTGAGTAGTTGACCACAAACCTGAGATGCTTGAGTACCTGTATTGTCAGGTGCATAAGTGCCACACAACGTCAGGCATGAGTGCCTTTATCGGCCAGTCATCCAAGGGAAGATGAAGACCCCCACAGTGGTCTGGGGCAAGTGGCAACTACTACTTTGTGAAGAAACTGGGGGCAGATGCCAATCCAAAGGGCAGCAACCTAGCACAAAATGCAGGTATTTGCTGTGTGAGGGGTGGATTGGGATGTGTGTGTATGCATCCTTCATATCCAAGGAGCATAGCCAATCACACTTGAAAAGGTACAGGAGCAAGGTCCCCAGGGAGACCATCTTGAACTTTTCCTGAACCAGAAACCGGTTTAGGTCCCTTAGGTTGAGGATGGGCCTGAATCCCGTAGTCTTCTTGGGGATGAGTTAGTAGAGGTAATAGAATCGCCAGCCTATCTGGTCCTTGGGCACTGGCACTTGGGTCTACTCATCAATATAAAAATAGATGAATTTTCTTCATACGTTTTTCAGAATTTTATCTGGGACTGCCCCAGATAATTCTTAGAATAAGGCATTTTTGAAATGATCACCATCTTTATGGCCATGACAGTCTTCAACCCCCAACTGCCAGCTTCCACAGGAGTTTGCCATAATTAATCTCAAACAATTCCCAGTGATGTCATCTTATCTGCACCTCTAGGTAGCGGGTTTGTTTACCCAACCCAGAAGTTTGATCTGGAGGGCACTTTCCACCCAAGTCTAGGCAACCTACAACTACAAACGGTTGTAGTGGGCTCCCAAGCTGAGCTTGGAAGTGTCCATGGTCAGAATGCAATAGGCCAGCAGGTCCTGGAAGGGTAAGCTGGCCATGAAAGTGTCTGCTCTGCCACCAGCTGAGGGAGCCCATCAGTGGCTAGGTGATCCAGACCTGATCATCCAGTTGACCTGTGGCCTGAGTCCATTGAGAGCTGAGGGTCCACTGGGCCTGTCACATTCATAGATGGACATGTGGAAATTACATGAACCATCAAGGTCATCTACCCCAATAAGCGCAGCAGATAATATGAGCAGATGCAGATGATCGACCCTGTACCTGTTTTGCGATGGTCCCCAAACACGGCACCCTGTCTAGAAAGAGGAAGGCTCTGGCTTGTGTCGAGTTGAAAAGGGCTCCTATGAACTTCAAGCACTGGGTTGGTAGCAGAAGCAATTCTGTGAAGTTGATCACGAAGCCCAGATGCTGCAGTACCCTGATGGTGCGATGGGCCACGTGATGTACCTATTCTGGTGAGCTGGCCTTCAGAAGCCACTCATCCAAATAAGGGAAGATGAACTCCCAGCAAGCTGAAGTGAGCAGCAACTACCACCAGGCACTCTGAACATCCAGGGGGCAGACGAGAGGCCAAAGGGGAGCACCTTGTACTGGCAATGGCAGCCTCTGATGATGAAACAGAGGTACTGATTATGCCAGGGATGATCAAGATGTGGGTATAGGCCTCTGAGATATAAGGAGCATAGCCAATCTCCTTATTGGAGGTAGGGCAGTAATGTTCCAAGGTATAGCATCTTTAACTTCTCCTTGACCAGAAAGCAGCTTAGATCCCACAAATCCAGAATGGGCCAAAAGCCGCTTGTCTGAGACAAGGAAGTACCAGGAGTAGAACCCCATGCCCCAGAGGGGCCGAGGGACTGGTTCTACTGCTCGATCCTCAAGCAGGGACTAGAGTTTTTTCTGCAGGAGTTCTCTGTGCAGGTGGTCATGGGAAGTTCTCCTAGGAAGAAGGGAGGGTAACATCTCACCACCTGCAGCACCCAGGTATCTATAGTGATGCCTGGCCAGAGGTGAGCGAAGTCTGCATGAGATCTAGTGCTGATGACTCCACCTATTCAGAATGTATTGAAAAGCTCAGGGAGCAAGTTCTCATTCTCCTGCATCTAGTGGGCATTAGCTGAGAAAATCAGTCTTGGCATTCTCCACTCCCAAAATATGCTGGGCTGAAAGCGCTTATAGATGATACTCTGCCCAGGGAAAGCAGAATCATCTCTAGCACCACCCCGAATTCTTTGTTCATCCCTGTCATTTGACACATGCCACTCCTGTAGCATTTTTTGATAGCACCCTGACAACTTGAATGGGAAGTGCTAGAAAGACGTCAGTGCAAAACCAATCTCCTGAGCCTTGAAACTGTTGATGGCCCAACTCACTTCCAGGCTGGACCAGTTCCCTCTGTTGTGCAACAAAGACAGTGGGCCCTCGAACTAGACTGGCATCTGTAGTCACTACTACCCTTAGAAGGGATTCTTGAGTGGCATCCCCTTTGAGACACTGTTGAGCAGAGCCACCAAAAAGAGGACTGTTCTGAATACCAAGAGAAGCAAATAATCTTGAGAACAAGGGGACCAATGAGACAAAGACCCTTGAAGGGGACACGTGTGCACAAGCCAAGGCGACAAAGTCCACAGTGGCCTCTATCAATCACAAGAGCCATAGACAACCCTATGCCATGGGAAAAAGAAACATGTTGAAAGCTCCTGACCCGATTATGGAACTCTCTTCACTGGTCCTTTTAATAACGCCCCATACATGCCACACATCCAATACTTTCCATAAAGAGCACTATGCAATGCACCAACTTAAAGGAATAGGACTTTGCTCAGATGAGAACCGTCCAGGTATTGATGAACATAGATACTCTTTTTCGAGAGCTGCTGCCACTACCACCATGATTTTTGTAAACATTCTGGGCAGTCACCAAGCAAACGTGCAGGGCACAAAACAGGTAATTCTCACCAAGAAAGCATAGTTACTCACCTGTAGTAGGTGTTCTCCAGGAACAGCAGGAATCAGTCCTCACTTATGGACGATGTCTGCAACGATGGAGCCACACAGTAACCTATCCCTAGTTTTCAAAGAAAGCCTTTGGGAGATCAGCCATGCATGGTCACCTTCCTGCCCAAGGGAGCCATCTTCCCTTAGTATAATGACATTGCTTAAAACAGCCCAAAAAGAAACCAATTCCACGAGGAGGAGGGAGGGAGGGTTGTGAAGACTGATTCCTGCTGTTCCCGGAGAACACCTGTTACAGCCGAGTAACTATGCTTTCTCCAAGAACAAGCAGGAAGTCAGTGCTTCCATCTGGAACTCCCCAGCTACATGCTACCGAAAGACCTGTAAAAGCCAAGGGCAACTCAAAAAATTAAACTGTGAATGGCAGCTGTTGCTAAGCGGAGCAGCAGCAGGAACCACAGCTGTCTGGACCACCAGCATTAGCGATGCTTTGTCCCGGAGGCCTTGAAAATGGTCTTGGTGACCAATGGCATGGACAGAAAAGCATTTAGGAGGCCCTTCGACCATGGGATGAGGAAGGCGGGAATAGAATAGTGTCAACTGAGTGTTGGCCGGACTGGCAAATAGGTCCATCCAAGGGATCCCTCAAAGCCAAAACAGCCATTGGGCTGCTTCTGGGGATCTAGCTGCCATTTGTGCAGTTGGAGGACCCTGTTCAGCCTGTCCATGAGGGTATTGTCCTGAGGGCATTCGAGCTGATCACATACAAGCAGAGGGCTAATGTCTCCTGGTAGAGGGTGTACAACCCTGTACCCCCCTGCTTGTTCAGGTGGACAACCAGGTTGCATGTTCTATCTGGACCAGTACCAGTTGGTGTTGTAGGCAATGGCAGAGGGATTGAAGGGCCAGAAATATGGCCATGAGCTCCAAGAGATGATCTATTGTTGGTTTTCTGCCCTGCACCAGGAGCCATGCATGTGGAGGCCTCCGTGGTGAGCTCCCCAACCCAGTTGAGAGGTGCCCATGGAGAGAACCCACTGGGGGATGGGAGTCTGGAAAGGCATGCCTGCCCTTAGGTGCTGTGTCACTTGCAACCAGATGAGTGACTCCGCCAGCGGGCAGGTCATGTGTACTCTGTTCCTGAGGCAATCGGTGCCTTGTGTCCACTGGGATTGGAGGCACTACTGGGTTGCCCTCATGTGGAGGCAGGCATCTGGTGTAACATGCACCATGTAGCTGAGCAAGTGAAGCATGGAACAAACCAGCACAAAGCATTGGTGCAGTACCTCTGTGGCCAGAGTCTTGAGAATGTGCCATGTTTAGGGGGAGGAATACCTTGACCTGGCAAGTATCCAACTGCACCCCTATGAACTCCAAGCTTTGCGTAGGAGTGAACTGAGACTTGGGCTGGTTTATTACAAAGCCCAGATGTTCCAAGGACCCTGTTGTTGTGGCATGTGGCCTGCTGTATCTTGGTGGCTGTTTCTCCTTTTATGAGCCAGTCATCCAGGTAGGGGAAGACAAAGACTCCTTGGAGGCAGAGATAGGAAACCACCACAGACAGGCATTTGGTGAAGACCCTGGGTGTGGAAGTCAACCCAAAAGTTAGCAGCCTGGGTAGTGGTCACCCTCATCCATGAATCTTAGGTACTGTCTGTGACTAGTATGAATGAGGATGTGGGTGTAAGCATCCTTTAGATCCAAGGAGCATAGCCAATCTCCCTGATGGAGGTAGGGCAGCAATGTTCCAAAGGAGAGCATTAATTTCTCCCACACCAGAGACTTGCTCAGGTTCTGCAGGTCTAGGATGGGCCTGGCCTCCGGTTCTTTTTGGCATGAGAAAGTACTGGAAGTAGAACCCCTTGCCCTTTTGGCAGTGGGGACCGGTTCAACTGCCCTGTCTCAAGTAGATCTGTGAGCTCCTGCAGTAGCAGGGTCTAGTAAAGAGGAATCCTGGAGTGCCCAGGCATTGGTGATGATGGGAAAAGTGGACTAGGTGTCCCCCTGTTGGCAGCTGACCTTCTGAGGGTAGAAGGGCTATGCCCAAGGAGTCAAGAGCTCCCCCCCCCCCACCCATACAAGGCCAGAGCTGGGGCCTTGGGAATCCTCTGCTTACAAGGGCCCCTATGTGTGCCCCTTGGCATGCTTCCCCTGCTGTGAAGCCTGAAAAGGCTGGTACTGATAGCCTTGGTAGGTTGGTCACTTCCTCAGGTAGGGTGGCTTCTCTCCTCTCAACCCCCCCCCCCCCCCGAGACCTTCTGCTTGGGCAGAGTGGTGGTCTTCTTATAAAGTTGAGTTCTTGTCAGGAACTCATAGTTCCGCAGCCTTGTCTTACATGGGCTTACCAAAGAGGTTCTCTCCTTGGCATGGGACATTGACAAGTCTGTCTTTGACCCATTACTCCAGGTCAGAGGACTAGAACCAGGCCTGGCATCTGGCGCTGATGCCCACTGCAGCCACCCAGGCTGTGGATTCTAAGCAGATGTAGGCTGCTTGAGACAAGCTTAGAGCAGTCACTAACACCTTTGACCAGGTTCTGGAACTGTTGAAGGGGTTCCTCGGAGAGGCCAGCAGAGAACCTGGCAAGCTCCTTCCCCAGGTCTCTAAGGTACATACATAGTTGGTATATCTGGGTGAGACAGGCCCGCATCAAGTCCTGGTAGCATTTTCTACCAAGGGCATCAAGGGTTCTGGCCTCATTGCCCAGAGGCACCGACAAATGCATCTTCTGGCTTTTAAGCCGATGCACAACAGACTCCACCACCATGGAGTTGTGCGGGAGCTGAGCCTTCCTGAAGCCTGGACCATGGCAGATACTGTACATGGAGTTGAGTCAATGGCCGACTATGGGCACAGAGGCTGGTGACGCCCACATTTGGAATAGCTGCTGTTCCAGAATGGCTGGGAAGGGCACTGAGTGACTCCTTTGGCAGGGACTCATATTGTAGGATCTCGAGTTCTTCTGTGCGAGGGTCCTCCTCTGAGTCAGTGGGGAATGCCAATGCCTTCGACATGTCCTGCACAAATTTGAGGAATACTGTATCCTTGGGTAGTAACCAGTGCCTGGCCTCGGGTGGAGATTCGTCCAACAGCACATTGTGGTGCTTGAGAGTGTCCAGGGATGTTTTGTCCTCTATCTCCCTGTCTGAGTACTATGTGGAAAGACTATGGTGAGCCGTGCCAGCGTCAGGCCCATGGACCACCAGCCCTGGGCCCTCGAGTCTTTGAGGCTGCGTGGCCAGAACCATGAACACTTGAAAATGCTAGAATGCCCAAGGAACAGGACCATGATAGAGACTGCTGTCAATCACTCGAGACTGTAAAAGCACATGAGGATTGACTTGACAACTGGGGAAGTCCTTGAAGTCAAGGTCCTTGTGGTCTGGGCAGCTGAACCAGCCAAGCCAGACAACTGCACCAAACTGCACTCCAGGGACTCCATCCTGGACGCCAGTCCAGATGATACTGCAGCCTTCAGCATGGACACCAGGGTAGCCGGGCCTGGCACCAGTGAGGAGGGGGGAGTCTGACAAGGATGGCCTTGGGTGGTCTGAGGCTGATAATTCTTTCCTGGGGACCCTGGACAGCTGCACCTGCTCTGATATCCCAGGCCCTCTTCAGGGTCTGAGGGATCTGGCATGAGGCTTGTCCACTTTTGCCAAGTCCCGCAAAGAGGTCCTTGAGGATTTCTTCTTCCTTTTGCGTTCCCGGTCCAAAGAACCCCTGTCAGAGGACCCACGTGCCTGATAGTTGCTCCAGGGTCATTATGCGATTCCAGGGTCTCTGATAGGGCCCTGGATCCTGGGGTCACTGGGGACTCTGGGGCAGAGTCTGACCTGGAGAAAATTTGGTCATGCTTCTGCTGACTAAGTTTGATTGCTTAAGTGGACATCTGCTTGCAGAGGCCACAAACCTCTGGATCATGTTTGGGACCAAGACAACAGAGGCAGCAGTCATGTGTGTCAGTGAGGGACATATTTTTAGAGCACCGATCAACTTTTTGAAGATGCTGGCCATCGGGAGAAAAAGTACCCCAGCAAGGTCAAGGACCCAGGGAACTACCAGCTGGTAGAAAAACGGTGTGAAGTAGTGCTGGGGGAAAAGGAACTTAACTAAGGAAAAAAAAGGATGGTCTGAGACTCACTGCCAAAGCAAGCAAACTCGGAGGCGGGAAAGGAACCATTTGCAGCCGGAGAAATTTAACTGCTTTTTCTGGGGGAAATCAGACACACATCCAGTGGGCTCTGTGGAAAAAAGGAGGTTGAGCAAAATGGCATCCGTGGGCAGGAAGGGGACCACGCATAAGTGGTGCATCTCCCAAAGGACTTCTTTGAAAGCTGGGGAGATGCTTCCGTGCAGGGCTCCATCGGCACCAATGTCAACCATGAGGATTGACTTCTTGCTTGTTCCTGGAAAATGTTTTTAACCTAGTTACACCAGCAGCTTTTACTATATCCTCCAGTAATGAATTCCAGATTACACAGGAAAAAACCCCATTTACTCATGATCTCTCTATAATGCTCTCTATCTCCTTGCACTGAGTCCTGGCTCCTCCAAGAAGACACTGTTTAAGTCACTGCCCTCTGCCATGGCAGCTATCAATTCTCCCACATGCCTCATCCCACTGGCCATAGTGGTGGTGTTGGGCTTCTACTTTCAACTTCCTGTCAGTTTCAACCCCTCCTTCTGCCTCAGTCTCATTCCTTTCCCTCCTTTGAAATCCACTCCATCCAGTTTTTTATGACACTACACCCTACACCCCTCCTCGGGAGCTCAGCTCTTCTGGCAAATCACTTCTACCTGTGCCCTTCTCTTCTATTGTTAACTCCAGACTTTGCTCCTTTCACATCCTTGCTGCTCCTTATGCCTGGAACTACCCGAGTCTGTACATCAGGCTTCATTTCTGGCCCTTTTCAAATCATGGCTGAAAACTCACCTCTTAGCTGCTGCTTTCTAATCTTGATTCACCTGATCTCCTTTGTGTTTACTTACCCTTCCCCCTAGCTGTAGTCTATGTCTACTGCTACTGTGTTGACCGTTTTGACTAGATTGTAATCTGTGATGAACAGGGACTGTCTTTTACATGCATCTGCAGTGCTGCATACATATTGTAGCGTTACACAAATGTTCAGTAGTAGTCTTAAATTTTGCCACACTGTAGCTTCATTGCATGTCCCCTAGTCTTTCTACTTTTTGAAAGAGTAAACAGCTAATCTACATTTACCCGTTTCATCTATTCATTGTTTTATCCCCTAGTCTTTCTACTTTTTGAAGGAGTAAACAGCCAATCTACATTTACCCGTTTCATTTATTCATTGTTTTATAGATATCTATCATAACTCCCCTCAGTTATATCTAAGTTTAAGAACCCTAATTTTTTAAGCCTTTTCTCATAGGGATATCCTTCCATCCCTTTACCATTTTGGTCACACTTCTCTGTAAGCTTTCCAATTCTGCTATATACTTTTTAAGATATGGTGACAAGAATAGCACAATATTTAAGGTGCAACTGCACCATGGAACGATATAGAGACATTATATCATCTTTGGTTTTATTTTCTATTCCTTATTATTCCTAGCATTCTATTTGCTTTCTTGGCTTGACTGCACAATGGGCAGAGGGTTTCAACATATTGCCCAAAATGACACCCAGAACCTTTTCTTGAGTGGCGATTCCTAATGTTGAAACTTGCATCATGTAACTAGTTTGAGTTGTTCTTCCATAAGTGCCTAACTTGCACTTCTCCACATTAAATTTTATCTGCCATTTGGATGCCCAATTATTCAAGGACTTTTTTTGCTTTTTTATAATCCTCTTGTGTTTTAACAAACTGAAGACTTATGTGTCATCTGCAAATTTGAGCACCTCACTCGTTATTCCCATTTCCAGGTCATTTATAAATGTGTTAAAAAACAGAAGGGCCCAGCACAGATATTGTAATGGCAAGCGCTTTGAAAAGCTCTTATTCTATCACTCACCCACAGAAGGAAAACTCTCAGACAGGCTGGAATGCAAACAGGATCTTTAATGTGCACACAGGATCAGACAGAGATACCAGCAACCTCCACAAGGGTCTGAACCCCGAGGGACGGCCTACAATGCCTTATATACAGTACAGTTTTTAAACTTATTCTACAATCCCATTTGCCACAGGTATTTCCTGCCCACCAATCAGCAGCCCCTGGGGAGGTACCTGGGTGACCTGTCCAAACCGGTATGCTCTGGTCTGTTGGTTTCTGGGCTAGGGGATACTGTGCTCAGACCTGGAGTGGGGGGAAGGGTGCCTAGTGAAATCTCAATGCCTTTCTCTTAGCAGGCTGATTACCTCATGGCTTGCGGGGGAAGGGTCAGGCTGATCAGAGCCTCATGGCTTGCCGCATGGCTGGGGGGAAGGGCTACCTACAGCTAAACCTCATGACTGCCTCATTCCCCCCTTTTTAAGTGAGACCTCAACCGCTAGAGGCGGTTGAGGGCTGTATTTGGGACGGGGCCATGACAGTGGTAACCACCTTGCGTTCTACCAGGGTGTCAAGGGTGGAAACAACCTGTAAGGAAAAAGGCACCTGGTTAAAATGTACGGTACAGCAATGGGACAAGTTAAAGTAGAGAGTTACGTATACAAAGGTCTGTCATGTTCAGAGCAGTTTGGGCAAGTAATACTGCTGTGTTAGTAGTCTCTGCACTTGTTTGAAAGCAAGTCCATATCAGCTAAGGCACCTTTTCTCAGTCTGATCCCGGTTCCAGGAAAGGTGTCTGTAAATCAGTCTCTCCGGTGGTCCAGAGTTCGTCGGCAGTCTGTTAGAACCCCGTACTGGGCAGAAGTGTCAAAGCGCAGGGGCTGGTTTGGAACTGTGACAGAAGTCCAGGCTGGAACAATTTCTGGTGCAGCGGCCTTGACACGAGAGTGATGATGGATCCTCAGAGCAACTTCAGCCACCTTGACAGCCGTGGGGGGGGTCCGCAGAACGGTATACGGGTCTCGCCACTGGGGGGTCAGCAGATCCTGCTTCCACTCCTTGATCCATTATCACTGGAGGTTCCTTTGCTGGTAGGAAATATTCCATTATGCCCTTGACTGATCTCCACATGTTTACAGATCAGACAAGTGCACGCGCGTGTTCTGTAATTCTGACAAGTTTTAGAATCACACCAATTTTTTGTCTGTGAGAATTTGTCAACAATTTATCCCCCTTTGCCTCTGCATGCCTGGCCAGGACACACAGAGGAAAAGTAAGGCAAAAAAATCATCTGGAAGTACCACATGGTCAGTGCGGGGTTTTTCCAAAGCTCATCAGGATGCAAGGTGCACCCAGCCTGTCTCCAGGTGCCTACTTACAATCTTTGAGTATTGTGGTGGGGCCTAGATGACTTCCTAAATTGAAGATACTGGAGATGGCATAGTTGAATAAAATGCTCATCATTTTTTTTATATTCATTAGCCAGATACATCACTTCACATCATTAAATTGCCTTCACCAGTTTACTGTCCATCAGAGTCCTTCCACATCATTAAATTTCCTTCATCAGTTTACTATCCATCAGAGTCCTTCCACATCATTAATTACCTTCATCAGTTTACTGTCCATCAGAGTCCTTCCACATCATTAAATTTCCTTCATCAGTTTACTGTCCATCAGAGTCCTTCCTCTTAATATATCACTTTATCCCTCACAACACTTTCCACCAACTACATACATAGGTCCTTCAATTTTTCTTTTTTTTTTTTCTATACCATACTAATGTATCCTTATCTGGCAAGGCTGCTAAAACAATTGTTAGAAACATAGTATTGTTGTAAACAGTGTCCATTTCCCACTAACTTAATTGGTGCAGTTCTAGATTGGCATGGGTGCTCATTCTAAATAGCGACTGTCTAAACAATCTTCAATATAAAACTATACATCAATTCCAATAGAAAGAAATATGGCTCCTAACATGACAACCACATATCTCTCATGTATGACTAGAGTCTATTGTATACCTGGTTCCCAGTGAGAGTACTGTAGGAAACTTAAAAATACTTGGACTGATCTTGAAAATGCAGTGTCCACAAGGATTTATGTAAGCTATCCATTAATTATGGTGTCAAAAGAAATCCTCTTGAGGTGAGAGACTAAGAGGGTACAAGGCATTGGTGGTTGGGCCTCATGGCGATACTCCTTCTGGTTCTTCTTGGCCTGCAAGGCATTTGTGAATAGGCCTCATGGCAATACTTCCTCGGGTTCTTCTTGGCCTATTCCCCCCTGCCTATTCATGTCTCTTCAGAGGCATAAATGTACAAGGTTCGTGTTTTCTCAGGCCTTGTGGGTCCTCGAGGAGTCTTAGAGCAGTCAGAATTCCGGTGGCCCAGATCATCACACTTGGAGTAGCACGTTTTATTGCCTTTTTCCTAGGCTGTCATCTCACCTTCTGCCCCTCTCTCTCTCTCTCATTCATTTTCTCAAAGCTCTCCTGGATCATTGCTGACAAGTAAGATTTAGTTTTATCCAATCAACTCAAGTTAATGTTATCATTATATTTGTAAATAATATTTTTTACAAATATTTCCATATTTCTGGGAAACACAGTTCCATCTTTCCACTAAATTTGCTCTATATACTTGGGAACCAAGCGATTTCAGATCAGCCCCTTTCCAAAATTTAATATTTACTCATCTTATTGCTGTGTATACTGGACCTCTACATAATGTACTCCTACCAATGATCGCCATATTCTTTGGGGGTTTTGCTTCTTCTCTAAGATACGTTGGTACATACTTTTCAATATGGGGTGTATTAGCTAGAATACTCGGTGATTACGACATTGTTGTACCGCTTCTGCTTATGTTCTATGTTATTAAGCGCCCTTACCTAAAATGTCTTCTACCGACTGATGGCACCATGTAAGATTTTTTCATTGAACGTAAAAGGCATCAATAATCCGATAAAACAGAAGAAAATCCTAAGCTGCCTTAGTTAGGAAGCAGCGGATCTGCTTTTCTCCAATAAACGCATTTAAATTCGAAGGAAACTCTTGAACTTATCTTAAACCTTACATGGTGGCCGCTAATTCCCCTGCAGTTTCTAAGAAATGTGGGGTTGCCAAACTGGTTTGGAAATCCTTGCATGCTAATGTTGTTGCGACTAGCTCAGATACAGAAGGTAGATGGTCTAGAGTTCTCCTCAAGATAGGTTGTCTAGAAGTTACATGTATATGCCTTTCCGCTCCTAATGTTGATGACCCTGCCTTTTTCTACCATTGCTCAGGTTGTGCAAGCTTCTCCTAATACTTCACTGATCATTGGGGGGGATTTCAATTTGGTCCTTGATCTCCTGATAGACAAATAGCCGTCTAGGACGAGTGGTCCCCCCAAGAGTCATGCTACGCTTCCCTCCCTGATCAAGGATTTTGCTTCAGTTGATCTATGGAGATTACTACCCCTCAATAAGTTTGACTTCACCTTCTTCTCCTCCCCTCCTAAACCTCAGTCTCGCATAGACTTCTTTCTACTCTCAAAACTGTTAGTTCCTCAGGTGGACACTGCAAAGATTCACTCCCAACATATTTTAGATCATGCTGCCATTTCCTATCAAGGGGCTCTGGACACCCCAACAGCTTTTCTCTATAGCTCGTTGGAAAACCTTTTCGGATTTACAAGAGGTATTTGCGTTACCAGCGAAACACTACTTTCAATTGATGCAGCTTCAACACTGCCTCAAAAGTGCTCGAAGCATGCCGCCCTCTGCCCCTACTGAGGATGGGCTATTAGAGCTGGTTCACTCCCTTAGTGGTTCACGTGGGGTGGCCTCTAATTTCTATAAACACTTTGTCAGGGTACAGATGCGGACACTTTTAGAGCTCAACAAGCCTGGGAGCGCGAATTGCAAACCACTATAACCCCTGTGCAATGGAGCGTTTTGGAGTAAAGTGGTGCGGGTTTCCCAGTCTGCCTCTGTTACCCAGACTCTCTTCTTCTCTGCACACAGATGCTTTTATGCCCCAGAAAAATAGTCAAATGGAACCCAAATGCTAGGGACCTGTGTTGGTCTTGCCATACTGATGTGGGATCCTTCGTTCATGTTCTATAGGAATGTCCTCAACTGCAGGTCTATTGGGGGCGGGTCTGGGGTCGTATTCAATCTATCTTACACTTTTATGCACCTTTTCTTGGAAGGTCGTGGGACTCCGCTCCGTGGCGGAGGTCCCCTCTCTTCCTAAGAAGGGTCGCTTTCTCCTTGATTTCATGCTGGGTATAGCCATATGCTTGATCACGAGGAATTGGAAGGATAGCTCTCGACTTACTGTCCATGAATGGTGGAACCTTATCTGCTTATATAGTAAATATGAGCAGATACCTCGGAGAGCTATTCCCCATGTCCAAACTTACTCCTGCTTGTCTAAATGGCAGATCCCTAATGATTATGTGCAATCTGCTTATTGCTCCAACATGCCTGTATAATGTGCACTCATCATGTTTTGGGTCACCGTTAGGTTTTGTAATGCAATCATGTAAGTACACGCCCGCTTTGGGACTGCTTAGTTTTCTAGAGAAGAAGCAGGGGGGAGAGGGGTGGTAGGGGTTTACTTTGGTGTATGTATTACATGTTATGTATTTGTCTTTTGCTGTATGTCTTCCTTTCCTCTGTTGTTATAAAACGAAAATAAAGAATTAAAAAAAAAAAAGATCCTCTTGCAATTTTCCACAATCCTCTTGGGTTTTAACAACTTTAAATAGTTTTGTGTCATCTACAAATTTGATAACCTCACTCGTTATTCCACTTTCCAGGTCATTTATGAATATGTCAAAAAGCAGCGGACCCAGCCCAGATCCCTGGGGTACACCACTATTCACTTTTCTCCATTGGGAAAATTGGCCATTTAGCCCAACCCTCTGCTTTCTATCTTTTAACCAGTTCTTGATCCACAGTAGTACACTGCCTCCTATCCCATGACTCTTTAGTTTTGCCAAAAGTCTCTGATGAGGGACCTTGTCAAAGGCTTTCTGAAAGTCCAGATACACTATATCAACCGACTCACCTTTGTCCACCTGTTTATTCACACTTTCAAAAAAAACCATAATAGATTAGTAAGACAAGATCTTCCTTGTCTGAAACCATGTTGGCTGTCTCCCATTAGGCCATGACTATCTACATGCTGAGTAATTTTATTCTTTATGATGGTTTCCACCATTTTTCCCAGTACTGACCTGAGGCTCACCAGTCTGTAGTTTCCCGGATCACCCCTGGAACCCTTTTTAAAAATTGGTGATACATTGGCGATCCTCCAATCTTCAGGTATTACAGATGATTTTAATGAAAATTCACAGATTACTAATAGGAGGTCTGCAATCTCATATTTCAGTTCTTTCAACACACTTGGATGTATACCATCCGGCCCAGCTGATTCGCTACTCTTCAGTTTATCTAATAGTTGTAATACATCTTCCTGATGTATCGATATTTCCTTCAATTCTTCCGCACCTTTAAATACCACTTCAGTCATGGGTAACATCCCTACATCTTCCTCAGTAAAGACCGAAGCAAAGAATTCATTCAGTCTCTCCGCTATCGCCTTGTCGCCTCTTAGTGCCCCTTTAACTCCTCTATCATCTAATGGACCAACTGACTCTCTCACAGGTTTTTTGCTACGAATGTACTTGAAAAAATCTTTATTTTGCGTTTTTGCTTCCGCAGCAAGCTTCTTCTCAAATTCTCCCTTTGCCTGCTTTATTATCAATGCCTTGCATTGGACTTGCCAGTGCTTGTGCTGTTTCCAGGTTTCGTCGTTTGGCTCTTTTTTAAATTTCCTGAAAGATGCTTTTTTGTCAACCACAGCCTCTCTGACCTCATCTTTAAACCATGCTGGCAGTTTTTTGGACTTCCTTCTACTTTTCTTAAAGCATGGAATACAGCTGGTCTGGGCTTCCAAGATAGTATTTTTCAACAACACCCAAGCTTGATGTAAGTCTTTAACCTTTGCAACTGCTCCTTTTAGTTTTTTCTTAACTATTTTCCTCATTTTATCATAGTCTCCCTTTCGAAAGTTAAAAGGTAGTACTGTGGATTTCCTTACTATCCCTCCTCCACTAATTAAATCAAAGGTGATTATGCTATGATCACTATTGCCAAGTGGCCCCAACACCTTTATCTCTTGCACTAGATCTGGTGTTCCACTAAAGACTAGGTCTAATATGGCTTCCCCTCTGGTCAGTTCATGAACCAGCTGCTACAAGAAGCAGTCATTTATGTCATCTAGGAACTTTATCTCCCTAGCATGTCCTACCATTACACTGACCCAGTCGATACCGGGGTAATTGAAATCACCCATTATTATTATTACTGCACTATAACTTTTGTTAGCTTCCTTGATTTCTTTGAGCATTTCATCATCCATTTGTTCATTCTGGCCAGGCGGTCGATAGTACACCCCCACTGCCATCGCCTTCCCCTTTTTACATGGAATTTCAATCCATAGAGATTCTACAGCAAATTTTGTTTCCTGCAAAACTTTAATCCTTTCTGACTCAATGCCCTCTCTAACATAGAGCGCAACCCCTCCACCAATTTGATCAGCTCTATCATTACGATATAGTTTGTACCCAGGTATCACAGTGTCCCACTGGTTGTCCTCCTTCCACCATGTCTCTGATATCCCAATCATATCTAACCTCTCATTTAGTGCTATATATTCTAACTCTCCCATCTTATTTTTTAGACTTCTAGCATTTGCATACAAGCATTTTAGAGAATGTATTTTATTCATATTAGTTTGGCTGTTGGAAGACATGGGTAATTTGGGATGTTTAAGCTCTGTCTGCTCCATACTCGAGGGCATTTGGGCTACTTTACTCTTTTTTGGAACCTCTCTGCTTTTGGTAGTATCCTTCAAGGATACATTCTTCCGAACCATCTGCTCTTGGGCGACGGTCGGCTTTCCCCTATTATCTAGTTTAAAAGCTGCTCTATCTTCTATCTGAGGAATGAAAAACTTTTTCCGAGGGACGAGGACATTCATCTGAAGGACTCCATGGAAAAAAGGGAGACTGAGCAAGATGGCACCCTTGTGCGGGAAAAGGACCACGCATGCGTGGTAGCAATCCCAAAAGCTCTTTGAAAGTGGGGAATTGCTCCACGCGGGCTCTGTCGGTGCCTACGTCACCCATAAGTGAGGTCTGACTTCCTGCTTGTTCCTGGAGAATAAGTCGTTAAACTTGAACCAAACCATTCTATATCCTAAGCAATCTAACTTACCCTTCAGCGGAGAAGAGATCCCCCTCCTCCGAGTGTGGAGGCTTAACTGTGGCTCGTCCAGATGACAGCATGCATTCATCACTGAGCAATGAACAAACAATACATCGGTCCACCCTCAACACAGACTGCCCCGCACATCTTATGACCCCTGGGATCCTTCCTTAGACCTTGAAATCCCGCTTCAGGCCCCGGTATAGACAACCGGCATGCAGGGAGGGATCCGTGACTGAACTGGAGTTCCTCAAGGAACAACAATTAGCAGGTAAGTAATTTCACCTTCCTTATTCCTCTAGTACATCCCAGAGGTGTGGGACTGGAACAGAGCAATTAATTTAACAGGAGGGGCCTGCCAAACCAGCCTGAAGCACTGTTGATCCAAACATGCACTCCCTGCTGCCTGGACATCCAGGCAGTAATGCTTAGCAAAAGAATGGATGTGAAGACCAAGTTGCCGCCCTACAAATTGACTGGTGGCACCAAGCTATACTGCACCCATGAGGCCACTTGAGCTCTCGTGGAATGAGCATGCAATCCTGCTGGCACTGACTTACTCTTCAAGATGTATGCCGATGCAATTGCTTCTCTGATCCATCTGGCAATAGAGGCCTTAGCTGATGCCTCCCCCCTACGCGAACCTCCATACACTAATAAATGATCCAACTTGCGGAATCCTGCAGTCTTCAAATATCATCACAGAACATGCCACACATCCAGGAGGTGCAAGTGTTGGCTGGTGGATTGTCCGCACTCCTGAGGACCGGCAGGGAGACTGCCTGGTTCAAATGAAATGCCGAAACCACCTTAGGCAAAAAGGACAGTACCAGCCTCAGGACCACTTTCTCATTAGAAAAGGACAGAAACTTTTCCCAGCAAGACAAGGTGGTACTATTGTCTTCCTCGGTAGACGCAGAAGTGCCACTGCCCTCAGGAATCTTCCAATGTCCAGGTGCATACCCAACACTACCCCTTGGACCTTTCCTCAAAAACAGGAAATAGCTGTCAGTTGTACTCTCAAGGAACTAGCTAACAGGCCTTTATTGAAACCAGCCTGCAAAAATGCTAAGATGTCCGAAATGGAGGCCTGGGACGGTCATGTCTGTCCGCACACCATGCCTCGAAGATGTGCCAGATCTGCATATAGGTGAGAGAGGAAGATCTCTTCCTTGCCTTCAGCAAGGTCAAGATTACCATGGCCGAGTAGCCTTTCCTCCTTAAGGAAAAAAATAAGAGAAATAAAAGTAACTGACTAAAAACTCCTCAGTTGTCCCTCTAATGAGTCCAGCACTCTGGCTCCTCTGGTATTTGTACTGGTGTCATCTATTTGCCTCTCTGTGTTCTGGGAAGAGCAGTGCCCTCGCAGGTGCTCTGCTAGACAGGTGAATTTTTAACTCTTGTGAGCGAATTTGCTGGGAGTTCTGTCTGTCTGCACACTATTTATCTGTTTGTTTGTCTTTATTGGTGTGCTCCCTCATCTCTGTCCCCTTTATTTTTGCACTTTTGTTCAGCTTTCTCAGCTGTATAACTTATACCCCACCCCCCTCTGCCCACCCACCCCATGGCTTGCTGTCTCTTATAGCTGTCATCTGCTCATTACCTACCTCATACACAGGTGCGGCCAATCTCTTTGACTCTCCCACCTTCTATATCCTCTTGCCTTTGTTCTCCTCTCTATTCCTTCTCTGTGGCTCCTCATCACATTATCTACCTCTTCTTTATAATCCCTGTTTGTCTGTCTCCCCTCCCACCAGCACCTTCACTTCTCCCCTCCTTTTCTCACATTTACCATCCTCCCTTCCCCCTCCATTCTGTCTTCTACCCTATCATCGGCTCTTGAGCTGCACCACTTTCTCCCTCTAATTCATTCATCTCCCCTCTCTCAAAGGCAGCCTCACCCTCGTTTCCACCGTACTGTCTCCTCTCTGCCCCGTACTCTGCTGCTCCTTCTCCTTCTCTCATCTGGAGATATCAACCCCAACCCTGGCCCCCCTAGACTTCTGTCACACTCTGAGAAGAGATCTTCATGCAACACATCTAATCGTATTCATATCCCTCTCCTTTCCCCTTCCACTCTCCCTTTCTCATGTGCCTTGTGAAACACACACTGTCTATAATAAACTTGCTTTTACTCATGATCTCTTTATCTCTAATGGTCTACATCTTATTGCTCTGAGGCCTGGCTCCTCCTAGATGATACTGCATCTATTGCTGTTCTCTGTCATGGGGGCTATCAGTTCTCCCACATGCTTCGTCCCACTGGCCGTGGTGGTGGTGTTGGGCTTCTACTTTCTCCCTCCTGCCAATTCCAACCCCTCCTGCTGCCTTAGTCTCACTCCTTTCCCTCTTTTGAAGTTCACTCCATCCACCTTTTCACTTCACTTCCTCTCCGGGTAGCTGTTATTTATCGACCTCGAGACAAGTCTGCTTCTACCTTTCTCACTGACTGACTCGTGGCTTTCCTTCTTTCTGGATTCCTCTTCCCCCACTCTTATTCTCGGGGATTTTAACATTCATGTTGATAACCCCTCTGATCCCTATGCTTTAAAGTTCCTCTCCCTTACCTCCTCATTTGACCTCCAACTTTGCTCCACTGCTCCCACTCACCAGCATGGCCATTGCCTTGACCTGGTATTTCTCTCTAGTTGCTTACCCTCAAACTTCTGTAGCTCCCCCTTATCTGACCATCACCTTTTAAGCTTCAACCTTCATCACCCCTTGCCTCAACCTCACCCTATCTCCTCCAACCTATTTAGAAATGTTCATGCTATTGATCCTTTGGTTCTCTTCCACCATTTCTTCATCTCTTTCTTCCACTATGTCATCTAAGTCTGTTGACGAAGCAGTAGCTTCCTATAACACTGCACTCTCCTCTGCTCTGGATGCTCTCGCTCCACCCATGCCACATACTGTGAGGCATTCCGCACCCCAGTCCTGGCTTTCATTCACTAACCGCTATCTACATTCCTGTGCTCACTCTGCTGAGCGTGCTTGGCTCAAATCCCGCTCCATTGCTGATTTTCTACACTTCAAATTCATGCTTGTCTCTTTCCAGTCAGCCATAGCTCTGGCCAAACAAGACTATTATGTCCATCTGACTAACTCTCTTACTTCTGACCCTCGACGTCTCTTCACTACTCTCAATTCTCTCCTCAAAGTGCCTCTGCCTCTTATCCCTCCCTCCCTTTCTGCCCAAACCCTGGCTGACTATTTCCATGACAAAATCCTCAAAATCATCCTCCAATTCACAACAAAGTCAGCTACTTCCCCTCCTCCCCCTCTTCACCCTCAACTTTCCTCCCCTACCTCTGCTACCCTCTCTTCCTTTCCTGTGATCTCTGAAAAGGAAACTGCCCACCTTCTTTCTTCCTCCAAACTCCTCTGATCCTATCCCCACCCATTTCCTAAGCCCCATCTCCTCCACTGTTGTCCCTTCCATCTCTCATATTCTCAATCTTTCGCTCTCCACTGCAACTGTCCATGCAGCCTTCAAGCATGCATTGATCACACTTCTCCTCAAGAAACCCTCACATGATCCCGCCTGTCCTTCTAATTATCGATCCATCTCCCTCCTTCCCTTTGTTTCTAAACTACTTGAATGTGCTGTTCAGCACCGCTGCCTCGACTTCCTCTCCTCTCATGCCCTCCTGGATCCTTTACAGTCTGGCTTTCGTCTTTTACACTCTACTGAAACAGCTCTTTCCAAAGTCTCTAGTGACTTGTTCCTGGCAAAATCCAAGGGCCTTTACTCTGTCCTCATCCTTCTTGACCTCTCGGTTGCTTTTGACACTGTTGACCACAACCTTCTCTTCGATACCCTGTCCTCCTTGGTTTTAAGGGCTCTGTACTATCCTGGTTCTCCTCCTATCTCTCCCATTGCTCTTTCAGTGTGTGTTCTGTTGGCTCCTCCTCCTCTGCTATCTCACTTCCAGTTGGTGTACCCCAAGGATCTGTCTTGGGTCTGCTCCTTTTCTCTCTCTATACCCAGTCCCTTGGTGCACTTATCTCTTCCCATGGTTTTCAGTATCATCTTTATGCTGATGATTCCCAGATCTACCTCTCTACGCCTGAAATCTCTCCGGATATCCAGAACCGGATCTCTGCCTGCCTTTCTGACATTGTTGCCTGGATGTCTTACAGCCGCTTGAAATTGAACATGGCCAAGACTGAACTTCTTATCTTTCCCCCTAAAACCTCCCCTCCTCTTCCTTCTTTCTCCGTCTCTGTGGATAACTCTGTACTCCTTCCGGTTTCCTTGGCTCGCAATCTTGGGGTTGTTTGACTCTTCTCTCTCCTTCTCCACACACATCGTCTGATAGCTAAGACCTGCCTTTTCTTTCTCTATAACATCAGCAAAATCAGTCCCTTCCTTACTGAACATACTACTAAGACGCTTATCCACTCCTTAATTACCTCCTGTCTTGTCTACTGTAACCTACTCCTTTCTGGTCTCCCTTTGAATCATCTTTCTCCCCTTCAATCTGTTCAGCGCTCTGCTGCACGGCTAATCTTCCGCCAGCTTTGTCATGCCCATATTACTCCTCTTCTCAAGTCACTTCACTGGATCCCTATCTGTTTCCGCATCCAGTTCAAACTTCTCCTATTGACCTATAAATGCATTTACTCTGCAGCTCCTCACTACCTTTCTTCTCTTATCTCTCCTTACAACCTCCCCTTGGGAACTCCGCTCTTCTGGCAAAGTGCTTCTATCTGTGCCCTTCTCTTCTATTGCTAATTCCAGACTTCGCTCCTTTCACCTTGCTGTACCTTACGCCTGGAACAAATTACCTGCGTCTGTACACCAGGCACCTTCTCTGACCCTCTTCAAATCCAGGCTGAAAACTCACCTCTTTGCTGCTGCTTTTGGATCTTGACTCGCCTGATCTGCTTTTCTTTTCCTTTCCTTTCCCCCTTGTTTTATCCCAGCCTACACCTTCTGTGTTGTCTGTCTTGACTAGATTGTAAGCTCTTTGAAAAGGGACTGTCTCTTACATGTCTGTGCAGCGCTGCGTGTGACTTGTAGCACTCAGTAGTAGTAGTAGTAGCATTAGTAGTGTCATCAAAAGATGACATGCTCAGTCTCCAAGCTGCTAGAAGAGGTACACTACCCAGAGGTGTGGGGCTGGACTGGAGAAACAATAAGAAAAGAAAATTTATTTAAAAAGCTGAAAATTCAGAGCAAGCAGATAAGGGCTGGGTCAAACTTAATCCCCCTCAGAGGACCCTGTGGTCTGCTCTGGACAACAAGTGCTGGAACCCATGGAAAGTGCAGACACAGGGCAGCTGTTGGCTTGAGGAGACAAAATATACTTAAGCTCTGAGGAAACACTGGACCTACATGTATCAAATCAGGCCACCGGGACCATGGTCTGGGCCAGGGGAGACAGGCCCAGTCTGGACACCTTGTCACCTGCTGGAGGTTGGCAATACTGGCTTCTCAGTGCAGCACCACATCACAAATGCTGCTCTAATCTGCCTCTACCTGTTTGCTGGAGAGCATAGTCCACTCATTTGGACTGAGATAGCAGGATAAGGAGACATCAATTAAAAACTTTTAAAGTGCTACCCATTTGCATCCTTCCTATGACTTAGGTCTTACCAAAATCACTAAACAAAGCCACAAACAAGTTTCAAATCAATAGATCAGAACTCCCCCCCCCCCCCACCGAAATCCTGGGGGAAGAGGGGGAATAAGGAATATCTTTCCCTCAGCCCTGTTGTCCCCCGGGTTCTCTGTTCCTTCAGATTTTTTTTACACACTTCTGCCTTTAAAAACAAAGAAACCTGCACCTTAACAGGGGAAATAAAACAAACTCTAACTAAACCTATCTCCTTAGTTGTCTCTTCAGTGAGTCCAGCACCCTGGCTCACAACCTCCTCCAGCTGCTTGGAGACTGAGCTTACTGGAGCTGGTGGGCGGTGCCAGCTGCATATGTACACTAGTGTCATCATAAAGATGACATGCTCAGTCTCCAAGCTGCTGGAGGAGGTGCACTACCCAGAGGTGCAGGACTGGACTAGAGGAACAATAAGGAACACATCTTCCATTTAATGATTACAGCACTCTCCTACTGTGGGAATACCAATAGGCTCAATTAGGTCCATACACAAACTTCTGGAATAGTTCCTCCAAGGTCTACAGCACTCGGAGGAATCGCTTCAACAGCCTGTTTTCAAAAACACTTCAGAAGGGAATAAAAAGGGTGAAAGGTTTGTTTGGGATTCCCTCCCACTCGCACTCAAACACAGTGGAGACCCATTCCAGTTGACCCACTGAGTCAATTTTCCAACTCTAACAATATGAGTTAACATCCCTGGCTTAAGACTGTCCAGTCAGTTTCCAGATACTTGCAAAAAAGAAAATCATAAAAAGTTGGCAAAATGATTCATTTGAATCAAAGATGAAGTATGCTACTTGTGCAGTTCTATACCTACATGTTCATAGGCTTCTTACCTAGAGGAGTGATCAAGTTAACGAGAGGCAAACTACACTGTAATGTACTGTTATGCTATGTTAGTCTACTTTAGTGGTTAAGAAATATTTATGATCTATTTATAATTTTGCTCTACTATGTTAAAGATTCACCCTCCACAGCAAATTGCATGATACCTTGTCAAATGCACGAAATGCTTCTCTGATTTCTTTTTCACTGTCTATGTCCTTCATTTTTCTTGCCATCATTGTTAGAAATTCAGGGAAGTCAATTTTGCCATTACCTAGAAGGCAATTTGTATTACAATTTAATGTTGTTGTTTAGGGTAAGAGAAATTAGCACTATTTCCACCAATATACATTTTCTATCAGCATCTACTTCATTGATCATATCCTGCAGCTCAGCTTCTGTTGGGTTCTGCCCCAGTGACCTCATCACAGTTCCCAACGCCTTTGCTATTGTGCCATCTCCATCCTTGTCAAATAGTGAAAAGGCTTCTTTAAATTCTGAAACAAAAATAAATTATTGCAATTTCCTGATGTGAAACATAGTCTTATTCCTAGAAAGGATTGTTAAATTCCTTGTAAAGTCATGTGCAAAGTGAAATTTTACTTAACTATAATTTCCTTTCCTTTAGTCATGCTAGACTAGTGGGTTATCTATACCTGCCAGCAGATGGAGCCAGAGAAAAACACACCAGAATCTTCCAGTATCATCACTGATATTAAGACCAGTGCAGCTAGGGGTACCCTCCAGTATTTCCCTAATAAAGCATATGGGAGACCCTTGGCAAACCTTCCAAGGAATGCAATGAACTAAATTGCCAAATAGCACATTTCCTTAACTATGTACTGCGAACAAGACATCCAGAGCACACAAACTATGTATAGAAGAGTTAAGAGAAGAGCCCATTAAGTAATAAATTTTGCAAGACAGGCTGACTCAACAGCAGACAGAGTGAGTGGTTGGATTCTGGACAGTCAAGCAGGACTACAGGAAAGGAAATTTTTAAGCAAAATTTCACCTTCCAGAGCATCCTGCTAGACAACTCCAAATACCAAATACCAAAAGCACCTAAAGCCAAAGTGGGCTGACCATGCATGCAGGTTTAAGCTTTAAGCAATAATATCTCAAAGGTAGACAAGGATGACCAGGTAAGCTGCTCAAAAAGATGTTCATTGGGGAGACATGAGACTGTCCACTCAGGATGCTGCCACCTCAGCCCTGGCAGAGTGAGTTTTACGCCCTTCCCTAACAGATTTACCCCACAATTAGGGTTGCCAACTGGCCAGTTTTCAGCCGGCCTGGCCGGTTTTTCCATGGCCAGGCCGGCTGCCGGCGCAAATGCAAAACCAGCCCTTGAAAAGCCGTTTTTTTGCTCTGGCCGCAAGATCGGGAACGGCCAGAGCAAAAGACCGGCTTTTCTTCCGACCCGAAGTAAAAATAAAACCCACCCAGGGCCGGCCCACACACCGGAGGGCTTCAGAGGGAGCCGGGGAAGCCCGCGCAAGGCCCCGGCTCCCTCTGTACAGCCACCAGCGTGAAGATCCTTTTCCTTCACGCAGGCGGCTGTTTCTGTGAAGCCGCGATTGCTGGGAAAGGTTAAAGGTTAACCTTTCCCAGCATTCGTGGCTTCAGAGAAACAACTGCCAGCGTGAAGGAAAAGGCTCTTCACGCTGGCGGTTGTACAGAGGGAGCCGGGGCCTCGCGCGGGCTACCCCGGCTCCCTCTAAAGCCCCTCAGACAGCCGCGGTGCTGGTCGGGGGGGGGGGAGGCCAAGGACTGCATGGACTGTGATGGGGGGGGGGCTAGGACTACAAATGGACTGTGATGGGGGGGACCTGGACGGGAAAAGGGCTATGGGGGGGGGGACTTGGACTGGAAATAGGCTGTGATGGGGGGGACCTGGACTGTAAAAGGGTTATGGGGGGGGGGGCATGGACTGGAAATGGGTTGTGATGGGGGTAGAGGGGACCTGGACTGGAAAAGGGCTATGGGGGGGGGGAACTTGGACTGGAAATGGGCTATGGTGGAGGGAGGGGGAACTTGGACTGGAAATAGGCTGTGATTAGGGGGGCTAGGACTGCAAATGGCCTGTGATGGTGGGGGGGGGGGCTAGGACTGCAAATGGGCTGTGATGGTGCGGGGGGACTCGGACTGGAAATGGGCTGTGATGGGGGGAGGGCTAGGACTGGAAATGGCCTGTGATGTGAGGGCAAGCACTAGAAATGGGCTGATGAAGAGCTGGAAAAGGACTGGAAATGGGCTGATGTGGGGCATGGGAGAATGGGACTAGAAGGGAGTGGATGCTGGGTGGGTCTAGAACTATAAGGGAACTGATTTTGGGGGAGGACTAGAATGGATGGGGAATGAGAATGGAGAGGGGAAAAATATTTTGTGTGGAAGAAAAGTCTATGATGGGCTGGGTATTGGGAGAGTAAGAGGGGCTTGAGAATGGAAGGGTGAAATTTAAACGGATGATAAAGGAATAAGGAAAGAATTGGGGGAAAGAGCAAAAGGGAAACAGTATGTTAAAGCAGAAATAGAGAGAGAATGGAAAACATCTAAAAGAGAAGAAAGGACAAATGGATAGCTCGCAGAAGACACAAAGAAACCAGAAGAAAGTGACTGGAGCAATTGCAACTGAAAAATAAAATGCCCAAACAGAAGGTAGAAAAATACTTTTAATTTTGAATTTATTAACTGGAATATGTCTGGTCTGGGAAGTGTGTATTGCTAACATCTTTGCGTTTTTGTTTAGTGCAAGAGGAAATTACTTTATAGTTTTATTTCTCCAGTGTTGTAGATTTCATGTTTGGATTTTGGGGTTCCCAGTTTAATTATTATCTGACCAAGGAAGTTAGCCTACACGTATCCTCAGTAATTTTTGTGGGTGGGGCTGGGGGCGTGGCAGGGGTGGGACTAGGGGCGGAGAATGGGTGGAGCATGGCGAGCCACAGGTGTCGGGTATTTCTCGGTGAAAAAGTTGGCAACCCTACCCACAATAGATGAACTGAAGCAATCTCTTAATGCAAGGCACGATAAATCACAAGCACCAGGTTACCATGGCAACCAGAAATTTGCACCTGGCGCCTAGGATTTTCTTGCCATCCCCCACCCTTATATGATTTTGTCTGCCCACGGGGAACTGATCTCCTGCAGGTAGAAGAGCAGCAAGCTACAGTTGCAGCAAAGTCCCCTTCTGTTTCCCTGCAGGCAGAACAGAAGGGGGGGAGGGGAGATCGTGGCTTGGAGGCAGAGGACAATTGGATTGGGCCCTGGAGAGGGAAAAAGTGGTTAGATGGGAGGGAGATGAGGCATCAAAAATGTAAAGGGACAATGGCTTTAAAAAGGATGGGAGAAAGGAGGGCAGAAAGTGGGAGTGTTAGGTGGGCAGGAGGAGGAGAATGTGGGGAAGGGATGAAGGGCAGCAAGAAGAGTGCAAGGTTGGGGATTAAAGAAATTAATGCATGAGGGACCAAGGGACAATCTGTATATTCCAAAAGGTATATTTCTATTTCTCCCCTCACTCCCGAAAACCCCCCCACACACATACCCTCCTCACCTAAAACAGACACACATATTTATTTATTTATTTTATTTATTTATTTAACTGCATTTATATACCGCTTTTCACCGGGTCAAAGCGGTGTAACATATAACGAAAGGGGGGGGGGGTCAATTTTTTAAAGGGTAGGGCCATACATACATACATAGATACATACAGGCACTCCACTTCTCATGACAAGAAACACACCGTAGACCTGCATCCTATCTACAAAGTCACCAACCACCACATCCCAGACAAGGATGGGAGTGAGATAAAAAGGTAGTTGCACATCTGTAGCAGGTTTTCTCCATGAACAGCAGGAATGTCCTTATGTATGGAGAACGCCCCCCAGCTTCTACTGGAAGTTTTTGGGAGGTTCTACCATGCTTGCATACCTCCTTCCTTCCTGCCACCGCTGTGCCATCTTGATTCAGTCTGATAACATAAATGTAGCAGAAGACAACTTCTGCGGGAGGTGTGAAAGGGTTGTGAGGACTTTTGTGCTGTCCATAGAGAACACCTGCTAGAGATGAGTAGCAATCCTTTTCTCCATGGACAAGCAGGAGTCCATATGTATAGCATTCCCAAGCTACAGGCTACTGAAAACCTAGGCGCCCACCGAGAAGTCCAACAGGGGCAAAACACAAATGCAGGATGGCAACAGGCCATATGGCCAAGAAACCAACTATGTACAGCAATAGTAATTCTCACTTTTTTTCCCCTTTGTTAGCATGGACAGAAGAGAACAGGCTGGGGGGGGGGGGGGGGAGGGAGGGGAGGGGTGGCGGGATGAAGTTGGATTCTAATCTCCAGATTCCAGAGTACAGATTGGCCAAAGTTGTCGTGTCAGAATCCCTGTCTAGGCAGTAGTGAGACGTAAGTGTGTAGACTGAAGACCACACTACAGCCCTGCAGATCTCTTCCACGGAGACAGAGCGTAAGTTGACCACCGACAGCCATAGCTCTGACACTTGAGCTGCAACATTACCATCAAGGCCTGGACATAAACGAAAGACATGCAGTCTGCCAGCCAAATTTGAAGAAAATTTGGAAATGGCAGCCCCTAGCTTACTGGAGTTAAAAAAAAAAGGAGCTGGATGACTTTCTATTGGTTTTTTTCTGCTCCAAGTAGAAAGCTAAAGCTTGCTTGCAGTCCAGCATGTGCAACACAGCTTCCCCTTTATGGGCGTGTCTCGGGAAAAATTTTGGAATAGTTGACTGATTAAGTTGGAAATCAGTACCACTTTTGGAAGCAATTTAGGATGATTATAAGGACCACTGTCATAGTGGAATTTGGTGTAAAGCGGATGAACCACTAGGGCCTGAAGTTCGCTCACTGTGTGCTGAAGTAACTCAAACAATACCTTCCATGTCAAGAACTTCAGGAGAACAGGAGTTAAGCAGCTCAAAGGGATCTTTCATGAGCTGCACAAACCACATTGAGGTCCTAAGACACTA
Source organism: Ichthyophis bannanicus (assembly GCA_033557465.1). Taxonomy (NCBI): domain Eukaryota; kingdom Metazoa; phylum Chordata; class Amphibia; order Gymnophiona; family Ichthyophiidae; genus Ichthyophis; species Ichthyophis bannanicus. The sequence goes on from CM066033.1 coordinate 760,783,924, forward strand.
CAGGAGACTTCAAGAGAAGCAAGCCCTGCATAAAGCAGGCAATTAAATGCTGTACTGAGATGGACTTTCCTTTCATACCTTGATAAGCTCCAATTGAACAGAGGTGGACCTTGAAAGAGTTGGACTTAATTCCAGATTCAGATGTGTATAAGATTCAAGCAGTTTTTGTGAAGGACAGACTAAGGGATCTAGGGCCTGGCCCTCACACCAGACAGCAAACCACCTCCATTTGCAACAATGAAGACTCTTGTTGAAGCCATCCTAGAGGCCAAAAGGACTTCAGTCACAACGTCTGGCAGGTTGAGCTTAGACATCAGCCTCTCAACATCCACACTGTGAGGGCCAAGGACCAGATGTTGGGGCACAACATCATCCAACTCTCCTGCATTATGAGATCAAGCATATGACCAAGGCATACAGTCCCTTGCGAAATCATTCATCTCCTTGGTTTTTGTCCTGTTGTCACATTACGTACAACCTGGAATGAAAATGGAGGTTCATTTGGATGTTAGGTAATGGATCTAAAATATAGTCCAAATTGGTGAAGTGGAATAACAAAATATCTTGTGTGTGTATATATATATATATAAAGTAAATACTGAAAAGTTGCAAGTGCATACGTATTCATCCCTTGTGCTATGAAGGCCCTAAATAAGATCTGGTCCAACCAATTAACCTCAGAAGTCACAATTAGTTCATTAGGGTCCACCTGTGCGCAATCAGTGTCACATAATGCCTGTATAAATATACCTGTTCTGAAAGGCCCCTGACTCTGCAACACCACTAAGCAAGCAACTTGAAGACCAATGAGCACTCCAAACAGGTCAGAGAAAGTTGTGGAAAAGTATAGATCAGGGTTGGTTATAAAAACATCCAAAATTCTGAATATCTCACAGAGCAACATGAAATCCATTATACCAAAATGGAAAGAATATGGAACCACTACAAACCTGACAAGAGAAGGCCACCCACCAAAACTCAGACCAGGGAAGGAGGTATTAATCAGAAATGCCACAAAGGTACCAAGGATAACACTGAAGGAGCTGCAAAGATACACAGTGGAGATGGGAGTATCTGTCCATAGGACCACTTTAAGCAGTATATTACAGAACGGGGCTTTATGGAAGAGTGACTAGAAAAAGCAGTTGCATAAAGAAAGAAATAAGAACACACGTTTGGATTTTTCAAAACAGCATGTGCTGAACCCCAAAAAACACATGGAAGGTGGTTCTCTGTTCAGATGAGAGAAAAATTGAACTTTTTGACCATCATGGGAAACACCATGTGTTGCGCAAACCTAACACCATTCCCACAGTGAAACATGGTGGTGGCAGCATCATGTGGTGGGGATGTTTTTCATTGGCAGGGACAGGAAAACTGGCCAGGATTGAAGAAACGATGGATGGCACTAAATACAGAGCAATTCTTGAGAAAAACCTGTTTCAGTCTGCCAGAGATTTGAGACTGGGACGAAGATTCACATTACAGCAGGACAATGACCCTAAACATACTGCTTCAGTGGTTTAAAAGGAACCATTTAAATGTCTTGGAATGGCCTAGTCAAAGCCCAGACTTCAATACAATTGAAAATCTGTGGCATGACTTGAAGATTGCTGTACACCAACGCAACCCATCGGTTGGGGCAGTTTTGCCTTGAGGAATGAGTGAAAATCCCAATGGCCAGATGTGCTAAGCTTATAGAGACATTCCCCAAGAGACTTGCAGCTGTAATTGCAGCAAAAAGGTCTCTCTACAAAGTATTGACTGGGGGGAGGGGGGGAGGAAATACATATGCACCGATTTTAGGTTTTTTTTGTCTCATTGTGTCACAATAAAGGCTGTTTTGCACTTTCAAAGTCATAGGCATGTTGTGTATATCACATGGTGCTAACCCCCAAATCTCAATTTTAAATTCAGGTTGTAATGCGACAAACAGGACAAACAGAGGGGATGAATACTTTCACAAGGCACTATAGCAGTGCTAGACTGGAGAGCTGCATTAGGAGGGGAAACTAAGGCTGTCTGGACCAGTGCGGAACAATGAGAATAGTTGTGCCTGCGTCCGTTTTGAGTTTCAGGAGGGTCTTTTTAATAAGAGATATTGGAGGATAAGTGTACAGAAGACACTCCCCCCAGTGAAGAAGGAAGCATCCGACAATAGTCTGCTGTGTGATCTTAGTAGCAGAACTGATTCACCTGAGCATTCTGTGGGATGGCAAACTGATCTATTGAGGGGGTGCCCCACACAAAAGATTTAATTGTTTTTTTATACCACCTTATCCTTCAAAGATGCCTTTCTTACCCAGCATACACTCGTGTGGCTGGAAAACTCAACTCAGTTCTGTCTGCTGGGGTGTTATGCTTACCTGTCAGAACGAGAACGCTCAAATCCATCCAGTGTGTGATTGTGAACTTCCACAACCTGACTGCTTCCCAACAAAGGCAGTACAAACCTATTAGTCTCTGCTTGTTGATGTAGAACATGGCAACCTGATTGTTGGTCTGAATCAGAACAACTTGGTTAGCCAGTCAATCTCCGAACCCATAGAGCATTCGTCCCTGCCTTTAGTTCCAAGAAATTGATCTGATGGATCAATTGTCCTGAATGTGCAAACCCATCAAGATGGGCTCCTCACCCCAGCTTGGATGCATCTGTTTTCCAAATTGTTCCATTCCAAAAGATTCTGACAAGGAATACCATTGCTAAAATTGTGGTGGACTGTCCACCAGTGTAATGACTTAATGAGAGGGACAGCGACACAGATGATCCGAGTTGACCCATGGCCTAGGTCCACTGAGTCAGAGTTCACTATGCTTGCCTCATTTGGAGGCATGTATGTAGTGTGGCAAGTACTGTGGAACCAGGGGCGGATCAAGGGGGGTGCGGGGCCATGTGCGGAGACTCGGTGCGGGGCCTCATTTGCATAAGTTGCCTTATTTGCATAAATATTTGCATAATGTTACCATACACTAACTTTTAGTAAACATGTCTCTTAATGAGTGTATGGATAAAGAAAGACTAAAAGATTTCTACATTACTATAATCCAGTGCCAACCGCCAGGCACATTAGGAACTACTACAAACGCTGCCCATTTAGAACCCATAGCAAACCCGCCGTATCCTGACAGCATTACCAGGACTCACAAAGCACCATACCCTACCTATCAAAAGGCAACACTGCAAATATTAAACCAATACATTTCAGAGAATACTGGGGAAAGAGAACAAGTGGCAATGTCAAATAGGAATTACATAAATAGAATACCTCAGCTCAGTTACACATGCAGAACATAGACCATCACCAAACAAGGAATCACAATTTAGAAACAGGAAGGCAATAATTAAACTGGGAACCCCAAAAGCCAAACTTGGAATGTACAACAACATTGTAGAAATAAAACTATAAATTAATTTCCTCTTGTACCAAACAAAGCGCAGACGTTAATGATGCACATTTCCCAGAGCTTTCATATTCCAGTTAATAAATTCAAAATAAAGAGATATCTTTCTACCTTTTGTGCATTTTTTTCAGTTGCAATTGCTTCAGCCACTTTCTTCTGGTTTCTTCATGTTTTCTGCTAACTGTCCATCGTCTGCTGTCCATTTGTTCTTTCTTCTCTCTTCTAGTTTTTTTTTCCATTCTCTCTCTACATCTGCTCTGACATACTAATCTTTCTCCATTTGCTCTTTCCTCATTCCTATTTCATCCACACAAATTTTACCCCTCCATCCTCAATCCCCACTTACTCTCCCAATACCCGGCCAATTGTAGATTTTTCATCCCTTCCACACAAAATATTTTTCCCCTCTCCATTTTACTCTCCCAGCCCCATCCCATTCTAATCCTCCCCCAACATCAGCTCCCTTCTAGTTCCAGTCTCACCCAGCATCCATTCCCTTCTAGTCCCTGCATCAGCCTATTTCCAGTCCTAGCCCCCCATCAACCCATTTCCAGTCCTAGCTCCCCCATGCATTTTCAGTCTGAGTCCCTTCATCAGCTCATTTCCAATCCTAGCCCCCATCAGCCGATTTCTAGTCATTTCCTAGCCCCACCATCAGCCCATGTCAAATCCTAGCTCCCCTCCACTCAGCCCAATTCCAGTCCAAGCCCCCCATGAGCCTACTTCCAGTTCTAGCCCCTCCATGAGTCCATTTCAATTCAAGTCCCCACCACAGCCCATTTCCAATCTTAGCTCCCCCCAACAGCCCATTTCCAGTCCTATCCTAGCTGCTCCATCAGCCCATTTTCAGTCCTAGCTCCCTTCCCTCACAGCCCATTTCCATTCCAAGCTCCCTCCCCATCAGCTATTTGCAGTTCAAGCCTCCCCTTCCACTCAGCCCATTTCCAGTCATAGCAACCCCCCAACCCATTATCAGTCCTAGCCCCCCATCAACCCACTTCCAGTCCTAACCCCCCATCACCCCATTTTCAGTTTAAGCCCCCCTATAACCCATTACCAGTCCTAACCCCCCATCAGCCCAATTCCAGTCTTAACCCCATCAGCCCATTTCCAGTCAGCCCCCCATAGCTCATTGCCAGTCCTAACCCCCCCATCAGCCCACAGCCCATTACCAGTCCTAACCACATCAGCCCTCCTCAAGTCCTAACCCCTCCCCCTCCGCCCATTTCCTGTCCTAGCCCCCCCCCCATAGGCCATTATCAGTCCTAACCCCCCATAGCCCAGTACCAGTCCTAACCCCCCCCAGAGCCCATTACCAGTCCTAACCCCCCATCACCCCATTTCCAGACAGCCCCCATCAGCCCACAGCACATTACCAGTCTTAACACCCTCCCCTATAGCCCATTACCAGTCCTAACCCCCCAACAGCCCACTACCAGTCCTAACCCCCCCAACAGCCCACAGCCCATTACCAGTCCTAAACCCTCCCCATCAGCCCATTTCCTGTCCTAGCCCCCCCATAGCCCATTATCAGTCCTAACCCCCCCATAGCCCATTACCAGTCCTAACCCCCCATCGCCCCATTTCCAGACAGCCCCCATCAGCCCACAGCCAGTCTTAACCCCTCCCAGCCCATTACCAGTCCTAACCCCCCCCCCCCCATCGGCTTATGGCAAAACTAAAAAAAAAAAAAAAAGCTGGCTCTGGCTGCTGCCGCTTCTGCCGTCGCGGCAGCGGCAGAATGAAGTGTCCCGCGGGGCCTCCTCTGCTCGCTGAGCCCCTCTGCAAGGGCTTTCAGATTCGCGAAGGGAGAGTGTCTCCCTCGTGTCTCTGCTAAGCCCGCAGGGGCTAATGGGAAATTTCCCATCTGCCCCTTTAGACGCGAGGGACTGATGGGAAATTTCCCATTAGCCCCTGCGGGCTTTACAGAGACGCGAGGGAGACACTCTCCCTTCGCGAATCTGAAAGCCCTTGTAGAGGGGCTCAGCGAGCAGAGGAGGCCCCGCGGGACACTTCATTCTGCCGCTGCCGCGGCGGCAGCAGCCAGAGCCAGCTTTTTTTTTAAAATGTAATTTTTAAAAAAGCAGAATGTTCTTTGTGCGGGGCCCCCTGAAACGCAGGGCCCTGTGCAAAAAACATTCTTGCTCAATGGACGGGCCGGCCCTGTGTGGAACCATGTGGCCCAGCAGTCAGCATCTTGCTGTGCTTGCTGACTCAATTGAGTTTCCCACATAAGCAGGGCCGGCCCGTCCATTGAGCGAGAATGTTTTTTGCACAGGGCCCCGCGTTTCAGGGGGCCCCGCGCAAAAAACATTCTGATCCATCATCCAACATTAAAATTAAAAAAAAAAAAAAAGCTGTCGCTGCCTCTGCCGGGGCCGGGGCCGCCGCGGCAGAATCGAGTGTGCCGCGGGGCCCCCCTGCCCAGCAGAGCCTGCCCTCCCCGGTATCACCTCTCTCAGCTGCCTCCCTCCAGTCACACGCGCCGGCTTTCAGAGCGCGAGGTAAGTTTCTCCCTCGCTGTTCTGTTAAGCCCGTGGGGGCTGATGGGAAGTCCCATCAGCCCCCGCTGGCTTAAACAGAGCAGCGAGGGAAAAACTTTTCCCTCGCGCTCTGAAAGCCGGCGCGTGTGACTGGAGGGAGGCAGCTGAGAGAGGTGATACCGGGTAGGGCAGGCTCTGCTGGGCAGGGGGGGCCCCGCGGCACACTCGATTCTGCCGCGGCGGCCCCGGCCCGGCAGAGGCAGCGACAGCTTGTTTTGTAAAAAAAAATTCGGTGGGCTGGGGGGGGGGGTAGGAGTGGTAATGGCTGTGGGCTGTTGGGGGGTTAGGACTGGTGATGGGCTGAGGGGGGTTAGGAGTGGTAATGGCTGTGGGCTGGGGGGGTTAGGACTGGTGATGGGCTGGGGGGGGTAGGAGTGGTAAAGGCAGTGGGCAGTTGTGGGGGTTAGGACAGGTGATGGGCTGGGCGGGGTTAGGAGTGGTAATGGCTGTGGGCTGGGGGGGGGGTAGGACTGGTGATGGGCTGGGGGGGGTTAGGAGTGGTAATGGCTGTGGGCTGTTGGGGGGGTTAGGACTGGTGATGGGCTGGGCTGGGCTGGGGTGGGGTGGGCTGGGGGGTAGGAGTGGTAATGGCTGTTGGCTGTTGGGGGGGTTAGGACTGGTGATGGGCTGGGGGGGGTAGGAGTGGTAATGGCTGTGGGCTGTTGGGGGGGTTAGGACTGGTGGGCTGGGGGGTTAGGAGTGGTGCTGGGCTGGGGGGTAGGAGTGGTAATGGCTGTGGGCTGTTGGGAGGGTTAGGACTGGTGATGGGCTGGGGGGGGTTAGGAGTGGTAATGGCTGTGGGCTGCTGGGGGGGTTAGGATGGTGATGGGCTGGGGGGGTTAGGAGTGGTAATGGCTGTGGGCTGTTGGGGGGGTTAGGACTGGTGATGGGCTGGGGGGGGTTAGGAGTGGTAATGGCTGTGGGCTGCTGGGGGGGTTAGGACTGGTGATGGGCTGGGGGTTAGGAGTGGTAATGGCTGTGGGCTGTTGGGGGGGTTAGGACTGGTAATGGGCTATGGGGGGGTTAGGAGTGGTGATGGGCTATGGGGGGGCTATGGGCTATGGGGGAGCTAAGTCTATATGGGCTGATGGGATTAGGACTGGAAGTGGGTTGATGGGGGCTTAGGACTGGTAATGGGCTATGGGGGGGGCTTAAACTAAAAATTGGGTGATGGGGGATTAGGACTGGAAATGGGCTGGTGGGATTAGGACTGGGAGTGGGCTATGGGGGGCTAGGACTGGTAATGGGTTGGGGGGGTTGCTAGGACTGGAAATGGGCTGGGGGATTAAGACTGGAGGTGGGCTGATGGAGTTAGGACTGGTAATGGACTGTGGGCTGTTGGGGGGGTTAGGACTGGTAATGGGCTATGGGGGGCTAGGACAGGAAATGGGCTGATGGGAAGGGGTTAGGACTTGAGGTGGGCTGATGGGGTTAGGACTGGTAATGGACTGTGGGCTTATGGGGGGGTTAGGACTGGCAATTGGCTATGGGGGGGGTTAAGACTGGTAATGGGCTGTTGGCTGATGGGGGCTGTCTGGTAATGGGCTATGGGGGGTTAGGACTGATAATGGACTATGGGGGGGGGCTAGGACAGGAAATGGGCTGATGGGGAGGGGTTAGGACTTGAGGTGGGCTGATGGGGTTAGGACTGGTAATGGACTGTGGGCTGATGGGGGGGGGGTTAGGACTGGCAATGGGCTATGGGGGGCTGACTGGAAATGGGTTGATGGGGGTTAGGACTGGAAGTGGGCTGATGGGGGGTTAGGACTGGTAATGGGTTATAGGGGGGGCTTAAACTGAAAATGGGGTGTTGGGGGGTTAGGACTGGAAGTGGGTTGATGGGGGGGCTAGGACTGGTATTGGGTTGATGGGGGGGGGCTAGGACTGGAAATGGGCTGATGCAGGGACTAGAAGGGAATGGATGCTGGGTGAGGCTGGAACTAGAAGGGAGCTGGTGTTGGGTAGGATTAGAATGGGATGGGGCTGGGAGAGTAAAATGGAGAGGGGAAAAATATTTTGTGTGGGAGGGATAAAAAATCTACAATTGGCTGGGTATTGGGAGAGTAAGTGGGGATTGAGGATGGAGGGGTAAATTTTGAGTAGATGAAATAGGAATGAGGAAAGAGCAAAAGGAGAAAGATTAGTATGTTAAAGCAGATGTAGAGAGAGAATGGAAAAAAAAACAAGAAGGCAGAAGAAAGGACAAATGGACAGCAGATGGAGAGTTAGCAGAAGACACGAAGAAACCAGAAGAAAGTGGCTGGAACAATTGCAACTGAAAAAAAATGCACAAAAGGTAGAAAAATATCTCTTTATTTTGAATTTATTAACTGGAATATGTCAGCTCTGGGAAATGTGCATCATTAATTTTTGCGCTTTGTTTAGTACAAGAGGAAATTAATTTATAGTTTTATTTCTACAGTGTTGTATATTCCAAGTTTGGCTTTTGGGGTTCCCAGTTTAATTATTGTCTTCCTGTTTCTAAATTGTGATTCCTTGTTTGGTGATGGTCTATGTTGTGCATGTGTAACTGAGCTGAGGTATTCTGTTTATATAATTCCTATTTGACATTGCCACTTGTTCTTTCCCCAGTAGGTCATGTATTGTTGTTCTCTGAAATGTATTGGTTTAATATTTGCAGTGTTGCCTTTTGATAGTTAGGGTATGGTGCTTTGTGAGTCCTGGTAGTGCTGTTAGGATATGGCGGGTTTGCTATGGGTTCTAAATGGGCAGTGTTTGTAGTAGTTCCTAATGTGCCTGGCGGTTGGTACTGGATTATAGTAATGTAGAAACCTTTTAGTCTTTCTTTATCCATATACTCATTAAGAGGCATGTTTACTAAAAGTTAGTGTATGGCAGAGCTACTCAATTCCAGTCCTGGTGGTCCACAATCCTGCAGGTTTTCAGGATATCCCTAATAAATATGCATGAGATATATATGCATTGGAGATATCTGCCAACCTGACTGGTTTGTGGCCCTCCAGGGCTGGATTTGGAGACCCCTGCCTTACATCTCTGTCATTTACGATTGTGAGTGGGCAAGGTGCAGATGTCCAAGACATCAAAAAAGTTAGATAGCATTTGTCACATTCCTCCTCGCTTCTCACCACCACCAAAATATTATCTATTAGACAACGTTTTGGTGGTGGTGAGAATCGAGGAGGAATGTGACACATTCTATCTACCCTTTTGATGTCTAGGATATCTGTACCTTGTTCACTCACAATCTTAAATGACAGAGATGTAAGGCAGGGGTCTCCAAATCCAGCCCTGGAGGGCCACAAACCAGTCAGGTTGGCAGGATATCTCCAATGCATATATATCTCATGCATATTTATTAGGGATATCCCGAAAACCTGCAGGATTGTGGACCACCAGGACTGGAATTGAGTAGCTCTGGTGTATGGTAACATTATGCAAATATTTATGCAAATGAGACACCTTATGCAAATGAGGCCCCGCACCGAGTCTCCGCACATGGCCCCGCACCCCCCTTGGGCCGCCCCTGCACATAAGTGCTGTCAATTGGTGAAGTCTGTTGTGCAGTAGGAAGGCTCTTGTCTGAGTTATGTTGAACAGAGCTCTGATGAATTCCTGTTCTGGGTGGGCTGAAGGTGGGACATAAGGTATGTTGTAAATTACCCAAGTAGTTCCAGCATCAAAAATGGTAATATAGTGTTTATTCTTGGACTACTTCTGGAGTGGTACCCTTGATCAGCCAATTGTCCAGAAAGGGAAAAACAAACGTTCTCAGTGTCCAGAGGTAGGCCGCTACTACAAGGCATTTTGTGAAGACATGAGGTGCGAAGTTAGGCCAAAAGGTAATAAAGTGTTGTCCTCCCAGACGAATCTGAAGTACATACTACTCACAGGCGGTATCTGTATGAGGTAAATGCATCCCTCAGATTCAGGGAGCATAGCCAATCTCCTTTTTAAAGGCAAGCAAACAAGGTTCCTAGAAAAAACATTCTGAACTTCTTACCAAGTAGGCATTCAGATCTCTTGTGTGAGGATAGGACTATCCCCCTGTTTTCTTGGGGGATCAGGAAAGTATAGCAGGAACGGTAGAAATAAGTCTTCACACATGGGTGACATCCCCCAACGGAGCACTGCACGGGAATGCTCTCCTCCTTCCACTGGAAGCTTTAAAGAGCCTCCTTTGCGCATGCACATCTGACTTACCAACTGCCACGGCACCTTCTTATCTCCAGTAAGATAAAAAGCCAGTAGCCAAAAACTCCTCGATTGGAAGGTGGGAGGGCTGTGAGGACTTATTCCTGCTGTTCATGAACACCTGCTTCAGATGAGTAACTACACTTTCTCTGCAAACAAGCAGGATGTCAGTTTTCACATATGGGACTCCCAAGCTACAAGCTACCGAACACAAAAGAACAGCCCAACCAGGGCAACAAGAATTTGGAGAAACAGCATTTGTAATCCTTCCTTGGGACTCAACTGATTCAACGTCCACAGCATACATCCACATGGGGAAGACTTGATAGCCTGGACAGACAGAAGGGCTGGTGTTAAGGAGCTGAACAGATACCAAACAGATACCAAAAGTACAGCTTGGCCGAAATTACTGTCACACTGGGAATCCCCATCCAGACAGTAGTGGGCTGTGAAGGTGTGATCAAAGGACCACATAGCATCCCTGTAAATCTCCATGAAGACAGCACAGGTTGGCCACAGAAGCAGCCATGGCTCAGGCCTTGAGAACCATGACATGACCCTCTAGACCCAGACCTGTCTGAGCACAGGCAAAAAAAAAAAAAAAAAATGCAGTCTGCCACCCAAATGGACAGCGTGTTTGGAGATGGCCATGCCCAGCTTGCTGGGGTCAAAAGAGATGACGAGCCGAGTGGAATGCCAATGTGTTCTCATCTGCTCTAGCTATAAAGCCACAGCATGTTTACTATCTAACATGTGCAGTTGAGCCTCTGCCCTGTTGGCATAAGGCCTGGGGAAAACCAAAAAGGTAGGCAAGACAACAGACTGATTCTGGTGGAAAGAGAAGACCACATCAGGCAAGAAACACAGGTGCATATGCAGCACTACCCAGTTGTGACGGAACTTTGTTTATGGCAGGTGAGCCATCAAGGCCTAACGCTCACTGACTCGGCAAGCTGATGCGAGCGCCAATGCTCAAAGAAATCAGGGAAGCTGCCCCAACACCACATCCCAATGCTTCCATGTAAAACGTGGAAGAGGAAGGAGATAGCAGTGGTGGGTGTACTTTCGACTGCCTAGCCAGAATGAACAAACAGATGATGAAATGCTCAAATAAATCAGGGAAGCTAACAAAAGTTAGAGCACAGTAATAATGGATGATTTCACTTACCCCGACTGCACCTCGGAGTAGCTGGTTCATAAACCGACCAGAGGGGAAGCCATTTTGGACCTAGTCCTTAGTGGAACACAAGATCTGGTGCAAGAGATAAGGGTGTTGAGACCACTTGGCAATAGTGATCATAACATGATTGCATTTGATTTAATAAATGGAGAAAGGACAGCAAGGAAATCCATAGTCAAACCTCGGTTTTCGTTTGCCCCGGTTTTCATACGCTTCGGTTTTCGACGTCTTTTTTGACTGAGATTTTGTCCCGGTTATCGTATATCGCCTCGGTTTTCGTAAAGTATGTGGAATTAGACGAGCCAGTGCATAAAATGAGACTTTGGGGCTTGTTTACAAAGCCGTGGTAGCGGTTCGCGGTCGTTATCGGAGCTGCAGCCCCATTGAAATCAATGGGGCCGTGGCTCCGATAACGATCGCGAACCGCTACCGCAGCTTTGTAAGCAAGCCCCTTTGTCAGATCTGAAAACCTATACAGTATACAACTCCTGAAGAAGTGTCATGGGATAGAAGGCAATACATACACCCTCGCGCTGCACACCGGTCTGTATACACTGCCCGCCCAGTCCCGACAGCACTGCCCCCCGGACTCACTGATCGCCAGCGTGATGAGAAGCGAAAGTCAGCTGAGCATGTACAGAGATGCAAGGATTGCACAGAGAGGAAGGCCCCGATCTCGTCCACCGCCTGCCCGTTCTCTGGAGCGCCCCCTCAGGCTTGGAGGTAGCAGGGTAGCTGTCAATGTAAGCAGGAGATGTTGCATGAATGTGGGAGGCAGTTCTTTCTCTTGCAGGGTTTGCTTGCAAATTGCTGTTGAGACGGAGTCAGCGATCAGATTACAGTGCCGTACAGTACAATATCTGTGTGTTTGCTGTCCTGTGGACGATTGGGCAGGTGAGAGAAGTGACAGGAGCTGTTCTACTGAGACTTCGGGAGCTCGTGCTGCTGCAGCCATTGCCACATGGCTCTGGAACACATGCTGAGCTCTGCGTTCCAGGTTTCCTGAGCGGGAGAGTGGTGTTTCCGGTGGTTGTGGCTGGTGCCTTTTCTTTTTTGTGGATTCTTCTTGTTTTTTTCTGTTTTCTTTAAAAATTCCTGTGCCCGATCTCCTTTCTGGGTGTTTTTTTGCTGAAGATTTGCATCTTGACCGTGCTGTTAATCTTTCTCCCTTCTTAGCAGTTTAAACAATCTGTCTGCCAAAAATACCTCTGGAGCACCATCTTGTGGCCAGAAGTGGGATTGATTCTCTTCCTGATTGCAAATTGCTAAAATGTATTTTTTGTGATTATTTTTGGGTGTCTGGAACGGATTAATTGAATTTACATTATTTCTTATGGGAAATATTGCTTCAGTTTTCATACGTTTCGGTTTTAGTCAGACTTTTTCGAACGGATTAATCATGAAAACTGAGGTTTGACTGTATTACCTTTTAACCTTCAAAAGGGAGACTATAATAAAATGAGGAAAGTAGTTAAGAAAAACAGCACCTGTAGCTCTAAAATCCTCCTGGCCGAACAAATAGCAACCAGAAAGACAGACAGTCTTCAAATCTCAGTACTTGACTGTACAATAGACTAACTGCTCAAAAGGCAGTTCTGTCGGCACGGCTAAAACCAAATTAAGATCCCATGGAGGGATAACAGAACAAACAGGTAGTCATATCTGCTTCACTGCCCGCAGAAAAAAAATTGCCCAATATCTGGATGTGAGGCTAAGGTTACACCACCAACCTTGCCTCTATAGCAGAAGAGAGCTGCCATCTGCACTTTCAATGAGCTGCAGGCCATGCCCTTCTCCAGCCCTGCCTGGAGAAAAGCCAGGATGTCTGGCACAATGCACTTCAGCACGGAAAGGCCTTACTCCCAACACCAGTGCTCAAACACTCTCCATACCAGCGAAGTCGAGTGCCTCTGAGCCTTGAGCAATGTCGCTATTATTGCAGACGCTTAACCCCTCTATCCTAAAACATGCCCTCTCAAGAGCCATGCCGTAAGTGAGAACTGATCCACCCGTGGCATCCGGATTTGGACCCTGAGTCAATAGGTCCTCCTGCAGCAGCAGCCTCCACAGCCGCCTGACCGTCATGAGTTTCAGGTCTGTGTCCCACAGCTGCTTCTGGCAATCCGGGGCGATCAGAACTCGAGCCCAGCATGAGCTTCTATTCTCTGTACCACTCTCCCAATGAGTGGCCACAGAGGAAAAATATATAGTACCCCCTGCATGGGCCATGGTTGCACTACGGTATTGAGCCCCTCTGACATCCACTCTCTCCTGCTGTAAAATCGGGTTACTTTTGCCGAGTTAAAGGTTGCCATGAGGTCCATGATGGGCTGCCCCCACCTGCTGACCAACTGAGTGAAAACAGAGCATCCATTCCACCGGATCAATCTTCTTTCTGCCAAGGTAATCTGCCTCTCTGTTTTCCCATCTGGCCACGTGTGCTGCTGACAGAGCTACGAGATACTGCTCTTCCCATTTCATCAGCGTAGGTGCTTCCTCCTCCAGTTGTACACTGCCTGTCCTACCCTGCCGGTTGATGTATGCTACCACTGCTGCGTTGTCCGAAAACATCCTCACTGCTTTTCCCTTTCAACCAGTGCTGAAATCCCTGCAGAGCCAGAAATACAGCTTGTAACTTCAACCATTTTATGGGCCATTGCGTTTCCTGTTCTGTCCACTGTCCCTGCAGAAACTGTGCCTTGCAATGTGCTCCCCAGCCGACTAGACTCTAGTCTGTCGTGAGGTGCACCCAGTGAGAAATCTACAGCGGCATACCCTTTAGCATATCGCTCCGCAACCACCGTGCTAATGCAGTTTGCAATTCTGTCGTACAGGGCAGGTAGCAGGAAAGAGTATGAATCTGCGCCGACCACCTGCACCAACAGCTCCCTCTGCAACAGCTGCATGTGTGCCTGTGTCCACGGCACCATCTCTATTGACACTGCCATGGACCCCAAGACCTGCAAATAATGTCATGCTGTCAGCTGCTGCAGTTGCAGAAACTGCTGAATCTGCTCCTGCAGTTTGTGAGCTCTTGCTTCCAGAATCAACATGCGTCCTACATCTGTCTGAAACCGCACACAGATACTCCAGATCTTGTGACAGTGTAATGTGACTCTTGGCAAAGTTTACCACCCAGACTAAGGACTGGAGGAAGGTGATGACTTGGTCTGCCACCCTCACATTCTCCTCTCGAGATTTCACCCATATCAGCCAATCATCTAGGAAAGGGTGTACCAGAATGCCTTCCTGTTGCAATGCTGCTGCCACTACTACCATGACCTTGGTGAAAGTCTGTGGCGCAGATACCAGCCCAAAGGGCAAGGTCTGAAACTGGAAATGTCCGCCTGGCACTGCAAATCCGCGGAATTGCTGATGTTCCACTTGTATTGGAATGTGGAGAAATGCCTCTGCAAGATCGAGGGACTTTTAAGAATTCCCCTCTCACTATGCCACTATAACAGATCACAGCATCTCCATGTGAAAATGCGGAACACGCAAGGCTCGATTGACATACTTGAGATCCAGGATCAGTTGAAATGTACCCTTCTTCTTTGGCACCATAAAGTAGATGGAGTATCGATCACACTCACATTGGCTTTGGGGTACCTCTACCACCACCTGCAGTTCCAACTGCTGCAGGATTACCTCTGTGGCCTTCCACTTCTTTCGAACATTGCAGGGTGAGTTGATAAAGGCATTGGAAGGGCTAGGCAAATTCTAGGGCATATTCTTCCTGATGACCTCTAGCACCTAATGGTCAGTTGTGATCCGGGTCCAGGTGTCGTAAAACTCCTGTAGCTGACCCCTACAGGAACTTGATCTGCCTGGCCTGCCCTCACATCATTGCTGCTTCTTGGGTGCAACAGAGGCAGAAGAGTAGAAACCTTTTCTTGAACCCCTGAAACCTTGAAAGGATGGTCCCCTCAGCGGAAAACACCACTCTGGTATGGCCTGAACCTTGGTGACCGGAATTTCTGAAACTCTTTTGGCTGACCTCTTCCTAAGCTTGATGATAGAGTAAACTTTAGCTTATCCTCAAGCAAAATGGCCTTCTTTAGTTTCTCCCAGGTCCTTGGCCAGTTTCTCTAGATCTCTTAACAGGAGCTTACCTCTGAATGGAGGTTTACTGAGACTCGACTTGGAGGACACATCTGCTGACCAGTTAAGGAGCCATAAGTAGTGCCTTACCACCACCAAGGCCATACCCTTAGATATACACCTGATCAAGTCAGAAGGTATCTGCCATCTTCGCTGCCCTCGACTCTAGTTTCGCAACCTCTGGCGGATGCTCCTTATGTGCTTCAGATTCTCCACTGGCTTCTTGCGTCCACCGGAGACAGTCCTGGGCCACAAAGGCTCCACATACCGAAGCCTGCAAGGACAAGGTGTGCCAAAGGCCTGCTTCAAGAGCATCTCCAACTTCCAGTCCTGGACATCCTTAAGGGTCATACTACTCTCTACAGGGATCGTTGTTGTCCTAAGTCACTGCCAAAACCGCCATGTCCAGCTTAGGAGTATAAAAGAGTTCCCCGTCTCGATCTGGGAGAGGGTACAGTCGAGCCATTGGGCACATAACCCTTAACGGCCATTCTGGAACATCCCATTCCTCCTCAATCATGCGCCTCATGAGCCTATGGAGAGAGGGAAACTGTTGACCAAACATCCTGGAAGAGCGGGTCCTCTAGAAGCACCGCCTCCTCCGGCACCTCCATTCGATAGTTCAAATCTTGTGCAGAGTGCACTATTAAAGCTGCTAATTCTTCTCTGCCGAAAACCTGGATAAATGTGAGAATCCTCCACCTGTGGAATCTTGCCTTTCTCCAGGTCTGCCTCCGGGAGGTAGTCTTCTTCCATATCTACGCCTCCAATGGGGCCCCTTCCCAGCAGCTTTCCTCAACCCATCGCTTACTAGGCCCAGGCTCCTAATCCACCCCCTCAAGTGCTGAACCTGCTTCTGCATGGCGCTTAGCTCCACTCCTCAGAGCTGCTGTCTGTTCGGTCATACTCTGCTTTAAACAAAATGCTTTATGCAGCAGAAGCACAAACTCCGGTGAGAAGGCCCCCTGCATACTTAACACCATCTGCTCCTCAGAGCTTTTCACTTTTGCTATCTTCTTGCCTTGGTCCTTCACCTTTGCTGGCAGACTCCTTTACCTCTACGGTAGCCTTTGCTGTCCTTAGCGCTGATGCAGCCCCTCCTGCTTTGCCCTCAGTGGCCACTTTTGGAGACCGGTCCGGCCCGTCTTCATGTAATTTGGCCTCCACTGACCAGGACTAGTCTTGCAACCTCTGCAAAACCTGGCCACAGACATTGAGCCCCTGTGTGAACCACAGGCCACACATGTCTGGCTGGCTGGCATCTCCGTAGGGAGGTTTTTTTTTTTTTTTTTTTACTCTGAGGCTGAGGACTTTCCTGCCAAGTGCCTGCTTTTCCAGCTCATAAAGTGCCAGCCCCACACAACTGCTGTCCTGCAGGCTGCTCCAAGGACCCAGAGGCCTGCTACCATGTTGTGGGGCTCCTGTGGTTCCCATGTTGCTAAAATGGCCACTGTTCTGTGTACTCTACTCTCCTGCAGCATTGCTCACCACACAGCCCCACTAATACAGTTACATCTAGTCCCGAAGCGGTCACGCTGCAGAATCAAACCTTTTCGGACCTCTGCAACAGGTGGGAGAGCCCCAAAATACCTGGTGTCCTGTCAGCACGAACGAACATCCCTCCTGCACTCTGGGGTCATCGCGCCATGGATCCTAGGCTCAGATTAGCTGTACGCTCCTTCACACTGGCTCACAGCTGGGCCCTCACACTACAATCACCTACTACTTAGTTGCCCTCACCACAGGGCAGCACCGCAGCTCTGGCCTCTGGGGGTTTTTTTTCTTTTTGTGGCCTCAGTCTATTGCTGATGCTACAGCTATGAGGGCTGCCCAATCTGCCCTCTCAGCTGTTCTTATGTAGTGCTCTATGTGGCGAATTCCAATTAAATTAATAAGGGTTAACCCCCCCCCCCAAAAAAACCCCCTCATTCCTTCAGTGAGCCTAAGTAGTGGGAATCATCTCTCCAGCTGCTTGGAGAAACACTGAAGGCTGGGGGTGGAGCCAACTGCCTATATGCGGGGAGGTCATGAAGATCATGACATGCTCAGTCTCCAAGCTGCTGGAGGGGCATGAATACCCGAAGATGCCGGGAGGACTGGAGGAATGAAAAGGAACTACCATTAGGTACCATCAGCCAGTAGGCACAGGGAGGCAGCCTCTAGACCTCTCAAATGTTTCGATGATGCACATTGCTTCAGTAGTGCTAACACTGAATAAGCCCATCCATTAGGAATATAGTTGTGATCAACATTGAGCTATATTGTGTACAATATCTTGAGAAATATTTGAAAATATTCTAACATATGTCATAATATTTTAATAGTTATGTTCAAAGGTATAGAACAAAAAAGAGAGACATCTGTGCAATTTAGAAGTAGTAATTTGAGAAAATACACAAAATATAGCCTGGACAGGATTTATGGCACCTTTCACTAATATTTAGTTGTACAACCCTTGCAGCCATATATAAAAGTTTCATACATGTGTCTACTAGTAGTTTCTCCCACTCTTCAACTGCAATTTGTTCTGGCTCATGATTGTTTCCAGGGTTCCTTTTACCAATGGCAGATTTCAGCTCTTTCCAAAGGTTCTTGATTGGCCAGCAATGAGTTCTGATCTCAATCCAGTTTTAAAAAAATAGTCCATTTGTTTCTTTTTAACAATTCTTGACATTCAACCCAGACCTAGTTTCCTGGCACTAGGTGCTGAAAGGACTTGAAGTGGGGTATCAGGGCCTTCTGAAAGAGTTGAAATGAATGGCAGCTTAGAATTTGCTAACAGTCTAAAACCTGGCAGTTTGGAATCCACTAGCTGCCTAGAGAGATGTGTATAAAAGCCAAGGCAGTGTTTAGCAGAACACCACAGGATTAGGGTTACCAACTTTTTCACCGAGAAAAACCCGACACCTGTGGTTCGCCATGCTCCACCCATTCTCCGCCCCTAGTCCCACCCCTGCTCCGCCCCCAGCCCCACCCACAAAAATTACCGAGGATACGAGTAGGCTAACTTCCTTGGTCAGATAATAATTAAACTGGGAACCCCAAAATCCAAACATGAAATCTACAACACTGGAGAAATAAAACTATAAAGTAATTTCCTCTTGCACTAAACAAAAACGCAAAGATGTTATCAATACACACTTCCCAGACCAAACATATTCCAGCTAATAAATTCAAAATAAAAAGTATTTTTCTACCTTCTGTTTGGGCGTTTTATTTTTCAGTTGCAATTGCTCCAGTCACTTTCTTCTGGTTTCTTCGTGTCTTCTGCAAGCTATCCATTTGTCCTTTCTTCTCTTTTAGATGTTTTCCATTCTCTCTCTATTTCTGCTTTAACATACTGATTGTTTCCCTTTTGCTCTTTCCCCCAATTCTTTCCTTATTCCTTTATCATCCATTTAAATTTCACCCTTCCATTCTCAAGCCCCTCACTCTCCCAATACCCAGCCCATCATAGACTTTTCTTCCACACAAAATATTTTTTCCCCTCTCCACTCATTCCCCATCTATTCTAGTCCTCCCCCAAAATCAGTTCCCTTATAGTTCTAGACCCACCCAGCATCCACTCCCTTCTAGTCCCATTCTCCCATGCCCCACATCGGCCCATTTCCAGTCCTTTTCCAGCTCTTCATAAGCCCATTTCCAGTGCTAGCCTTCACATCACAGGCCATTTCCAGTCCTAGCCCCCCCCCCCCCACATCACAGCCCATTTCCAGTCCAAGTCCCCCATCACAGCCTATTTCCAGTCCGAGTCCCCCCCACCATCACAGCCCATTTGCAGTCCTACCCCCCCCCCCCCACCATCACAGTCCATTTGCAGTCCTAGCCCCCCTAATCACAGCCTATTTCCAGTCCAGGTTCCCCCACCCTCCACCCTCCACCATAGCCCATTTCCAGTCCATGTTCCCCCCCCATAGCCCTTTTCCAGTCCAGGTCCCCATCACAACCCATTTCCAGTCCATGTCCCCCTCCCCCCCCACATAGCCCTTTTTCATTTCATTTCGCCCTCACCATCAGAGTCTTTTTCTTTCCAGTCCAATGCCCCCCATAGCCCTTTTCCAGTCCAGGTCCCCCCCTTCACAAACCATTTCCAGTCCAAGTCCCCCTAATCACAGCCTATTTCCAGTCCAAGTTCCCCCTCCCTCCACCATAGCCCATTTCCAGTCCAAGGTCCCCCACATAGCCCTTTTCCAGTCCACGTTCCCCCACACCATAGCCCTTTTCCATTCCATGTCCCCCTCCCCATAACAACCCATTTCCAGTCCATTTCCCCCCCCCCTAGCCCTTTTCCAGTCCAGGTCCCCCTCCCCATCAAAACCCATTTCCAGTCCATGTCCCCCCCCCCACATAGCCCTTTTACAGTCCAGGTCCCCTCCCATCACAGCCCATTTCTTTCCAGTCCAATGCCCCACCATAGCCCTTTTCCAGTCCAGGTCCCCCTCCCCATCAAAACCCATTTCCAGTCCATGTCCCCCCCCCCCCACATAGCCCTTTTACAGTCCAGGTCCCCTCCCATCACAGCCATTTCTTTCCAGTCCAAGTCCCCCCCCCCTAGCCCTTTTCCGGTCCAGGTCCCCCCCCCCATCACAACCCATTTCCAGTCAAATTCCCCCTCCTAGCCCTTTTCCAGTCCAGGCCCCCTCCCCCCCATCAAAGCCCAGGCAGTCCTTGGCCTCCCCCCCAAAACCGCGGCTGTCTGAGGCTTTAGAGGGAGCCGGGGAAGCCCGCGCGAGGCCCCGGCTCCCTCTGAACAGCCGCCAGCGTGAAGAGCCTTTTCCTTCACGCTGGCGGCTGTTCCTGTGAAGCCGCGAATGCTAGGAAAGGTTAAAGGGCATTGCCTTTAACCTTTCCCACCAATCGCGGCTTCACAGGAACAGCCGGCAGCGTGAAGGTAAAGGCTCTTCACGCTGGCAGCTGTTCAGAGGGAGCCGGGGCCTCGCGCGGGCTTCCCCGGCTCCCTCTGAAGCCCTCCGGGTTGGGAGAAAAGCCGGTTTTTTTGCTCTGGCTGCTCCCGATCTTGCGGCCAGAGCAAAAAAACCGGCTTTTCAAGGGCCGGTTTTGCCTCTGGCCGGCAGCCGGTCTGACCATGGAAAAACCGGCCAGGCCGGCTGAAAACCGGCCAGTTGGCGACCCTACACAGGATGCTTTTATTTTCAGAATGCTTGAGCTGAGAAACGTCTATGCTTTGACCTAAAACATGTAGATAAACAAAAATGACACTGAAGCATAACATAGAACGATAATTGTAGAATGTAGTAGTATTTTCTTAATAAAAAAGTGGTGCGATGGCCTGGCTTAAGTCATATGGTTTTATATAACTATGTGTGCTTCCTGATTTGCATTTGAATTTAGAGAATTGAAGTCAAAGAGCTGAGGTTGAATTTTGCTACCTGGTCAGGAGTGGCATAGGCAAAGACACTCTCACTAGGAAGCACATTTTGCTCCAAAATCCCTTGGTAGTCCTCAGACTTCACGAGTCCTTTAATACATTGCAGACATCCAGTTTCTGAGGCAGCCCCACAACATTATGGAACCACCACCATATTTAACTGTAGGGAGGGTGTTTTTCCCTTAAAAAGCTTCATTTCTTCACCTGTAAATGTATCACTGGTCTGCATTGCTGAAGAGCTCAAGCTTTGAGAAAGCATAGTTACTCACCTGTAACAGGTGATCTCCGGGAACAACAGGAATTTTGTCTTCACATATGAATATCGTCGGTAGAGACGGAGCCTGCGCGGGAATGCCCCCCAGCGTCCAATAGGAAAGTTTTTGGGAGCATCCCACAGCGCCTGCATGCTGCTTTCCTGCCTTTCCAACTGTCCCTCTCCAGTTGAGTTTATAGCTGAGACAAAAGAGAGAGGGAGAGAGAGAAAGAGAGAGAGAGAGAGAGAGATACAACTCCTAGGGGAGGTGGGCGGGTTGTGAAGACTAAATTCCTGCTGTTCCCAGAGATCACCTGTTACAGGTGAGTAACTATGCTATCTCCAGGAACAAGCAGGAATGTAGTCTTCACATATGGGGACTCCCTAGCTGCAGATGCCAGGGAGATGGCCCCAAGAAGTTGTCAGCCCTTGCGAAAGGGCCCCACTCCCCCCATGGATCTCTGGCATCCTACCAGGGACGGTGGGAAGGAGTTGATTAAGTCTGAAAAAGGTGTTGGAAAACAGCTTGGCCAAACAAGGCATCCCAGCGGGAGTCCTTGTCTAAGCAGTAGTGGGCTGTGAAGGTATTTACCGAAGCCCAAGTAGCTGCACGACAGATGTCATTGATAGATACAGAGTGAAGATGAGCCATTGAGGCTGCCATGGCTCTCACATTGTGAATGGTGACATGGCCTTCAAGAGGAAGGTTCTTACTCTCATAGGCAAAGGATATGCACTGTGCAATCTACTTGGACAGTGTTCTTTTGGAAACTGGAAGTCCCAAATGACTAGGATCAAAAGCAGCAAAGAGTTGAGAAGATTTTCTATGTTGCTGTGTCCTTTGCAAGTAAAAGGCCAAAGCTCTTTTACAGTCCAAGGTATGAAGGTTCCTTTCTGCACTAGAGGTATGAGGCCTCGGAAGGAATACAGGAAGGTAAACCGCTTGGTTTAAATTGAAAGGCGAAACCACCTTTGGCATAAAGTGCGGATGAGTCCTAAGAATTGCCTTATCATGGTGGAACCTTGTATAAGGAGGATCAGCCACTAACGCTTGCGGTTCACTGATGCAACATGCTGATGTGATTGCAATGAGGAAGATGACTTTCCAGGAAAGGAATTTCAAAGATGTAGTGGCTAATGGTTCAAAGGGCGGTTTCATGAGCTGCCCGAGCACCAGATTTAAGTCCCATGCCACCAGTGGTGGCTTAATGGGAGGCTTTGTTAAAAGAAGGCCTCTCATAAATCTCGCTATGAGAGGATGAGAGGAAATAGGTTGTCCACTTAGAGGCTTGTAAGAAGCTGCAATAGCACTAAGATGGACTCTTACTGAATTTGTCTTGAGACCCGCATTTGACAAATGAAGGAGATACTCCAGTATCGATTCCAGAGGTATCGCAAGAGGGTTAAGATCCTTCTGTGAGAACCATATGGTAAACCTTTTCCACTTAAAGGCATACGAGCATCTTGTGGAGGGTTTCCTAGAAGCATGAAGGATATCCTTTACCTGTTGGGAAAGGTTAAGATCCTGAAGTTCTAGGCTTTCAGCAACCAGGCCCTGAGATGCAGAGACTGGGGATTGGGATGCCACAACATCCCATCCTCTTGGAGAGAAGATCTGGAGCGGATCCCAACTCCAGAGACAGAGCTTGAGAGAGATGTAGGAGCAGAGGGTACCATGTTTGCCGTGGCCAACGTGGAGCTATGAGGATCATATGACCTCTGTCTCTCTGAAGCTTGAATAGGGTTTTGGGGATGTGGGGAATGGGTGGGAAGGCATATAGGAAGTCCTGACCCCAGTGAAGGAGGAAGGCATCCCTTACCTGACAACATTGAGCCGGAATTCTGGAACAGAACCGGGGAAGTTTGGCATTCAGCGGACTTGCAAAGAGGTCTATGTCCGGGGTTCCCTAAATCTGAAATATTTGGGCAACCTGGTCTGCATGGAGAGACCATTAGTGTGGAAGCAGAACTCGACTGAGTTTGTCTGCCCAAGAGTTTTGAATGCCTGGAAGATACACTGCAAGGAGATGAATCTGATGCTCTCTGGCGAGGGCCCATAGTCGCAAAGCTTCATTGCATAGCGACAGAGAGCCTGTTCCACCCTGCTTGTTCACATAGAACATGGCTACCTGATTGTCCGTTTGAACTAGGACTGCCTTGTAGCTGAGCTGGGCGTGAAATACTCAAAGAGCAAGGAAGATTGTTCTGAGCACCAGGAGGTTGATGTGAAGACAGGCCTCCTGTGGAGTCCGGGTACCCTGGGCAGAGAGATCGTGCAGGTGGGCTCCCCATCCCACCTGTGAAGCATCTGTTGTTAGGGTGGCTTGGGATAGGGGTTGCTGGAAAGGAGACCCCACCAGAAGGTTTCTGGGTGATTACCACCATTGGAGGGATGAAATAAGATGGTCTGAGTTTGTTATTTTCTCTGACAGGCAACCTGAGGCATGTGTCCACTGAGGTGGATAAAGTCCCCTGGGCTGCTCACATATGGAGGCGAGCATATGGAACCACATGCACGGTGGATGCCATTTGGCCTAGCAATTGTAGCATTTCCCGAGCAGTGAGACAAGGTCTGAACACTGCTTGGGAAGCTAGTTGTACTATGCAAAGACAGCGGGGATGCGGAAGGAAAGTCCTTGTCTGTCTGGTATCCAGATGAGCTCCTATGAACTCTAGGGACTGAGTGGGAGCATGATTGGATTTTGGGAGGTTTATGACCAGTCCCAAATACTGAAGGATTTGCATTGTGCAAGACAGAACAGAGCTGGCTTCTGGCACTGTAGGGGCTCGAATGAGCCAGTCGTCTAAGTAAGGAAAGACGAATATTCCCAGAGTGCGGAGAAATGCTGCTACCACAGCCATGCATTTTGTGAACACTCTTGGTGCAGAAGCCAGGCCAAAGGGAATAACCCTGTATTGGTAGTGCTTTCCTTGAAACAGGAATTGGAGGAATCTCCTGTGATTTGGATGGATGAGATATTGTCAGCATCTATCTCATTAGCCTTCTCCTGCCAATTCTTGCCAGAGAGATTTTCTCCTGTGCAAGGAATGTTTCCTAATTTATCCTATACCCAAATTTCCAAATCAGATGCCTGAAGCCAGGAGATCTGACGTGCACCAATGGCAATAGCAGAGGTTCTGCTTATGCACTCAAAACAGTCAAAGGCTGCACGATTGACAAACTTGGAAACATCCTGAGCATGTTTGACAAGAGTGAGATAGTCTTGTCTTTTGTCATCAGGAAGAAGGGGGCTCATAAGCTCCAAGTCTCCAGTGACCTCTTTAAGGAATATTCCCATATACAAGATATAGGAACTGATCCTAGCTGAGAGCATGGAAGCTTGGAAGCATCGACACCTAAAGGCATCGAGAGTCCTACATTCACGACCTGGAGGATTGGATGCATGTCTCTTTGCACTTTTCATCCTGATATAAACAAATGTGATATGTTATTTTAACAATGTAATATAATGCTTGTATTCCATTCATTCACCATTCTGTAATATAATTTTGTATGTCTGCATCCTGGAAGGAAATGGCAAATGGCTAATAATACATAGCCTGCCACAGGTGCAGAGGTACAGAGCTGATTCACCTTTGTTGTATGTCTGCATCCTGGGAAGGGAAAGTCTACATGGTTAGTAATACATAGCCTGTCACAGGTGCAGAGGTACAGGGCTGACTCATCTTGCTGTATGTCTGCATCCTGGAAAGGAAAAGTCTACGTGGCTAGTAATACATTGCCTGTTGCAGGTGCAGAAGTACAAAGAGGTGGAGTGAGATAAGTATTAACCAATGAAATATTGACATGCTGGAGTAGCATGTAATGATTTTCTGACTTCCTTTACTGTATGTCTGCATTCTGGGAAGAGAGACTACGTGGCTGATAACACGTAGCCTGATACAGGTGTATAAGTATTAACGAATGAATTATGGGCATGCTGGAAGTGGGCAAGGACATAGTGTGCTATAAAAGAACTGTGAAACCGAGGATAGGTGTGAAATGCTCACTGAAGCATTCTACCCTTCCTTGCAAGAAAGTGAATGATTAAACTAATTCTGCATCACTGAGAAGTCTCTTATTGTGTAAAAGTTATGTTTCTTACAGATTGGGGCCTCGTGTCCAGGATTGTGTCATCGCTGGAGGAGACCACCGCCACTGAGGATGGGAAGACACGTCCCGTTGAGTTCAACGGCCTCATGCATCAGCGACAGGGGGGGGGGGAAGGGGGCTCTCCAACAGTGTACTGACAGCAGAATCCCAAGACCATGAAGGAAAAATCAATACAGACTCGGTGAAGCAGACCAGGTATTAATCAGGTACAAACACGTCAACCAAGTAATTCTGTGCACAGACCAAGGTAAGAAACAAGACTGTAAAGTATTGCCTTGGTGGTTGGGTATTGAGACAGACTGTTGTGTGTATGAGACGTGTCCTAGACACGAAGTGAGTGCGGAGTCTCAATCCGCGGTTCCAACACATCTGCGAGGGTGCGGCCAGAGAGAGATGAAGTGAAAAGCATATTGGTGAAACAGGTCTCAATGGGTGTCAGGAATTCTAAAGGAAACTCAAGTAAAGGTTGGGTCAGGGATAAGGACCCCGGGGACATTCCTCCAGACAGTCAATTAGGGAGGATGTTGAAATATTGGAAGGATAATAAGAGTACTCAGGATAAAGATAAAACTAAGATTTTAAGAATTCCTGTGTTACATAGAAAAGAGAAAGTATAAAAGCTAGCTGCAGTCTTCTAGCTGACATTTGGCACAGATGAAGGGTGATTTTGTCAAATCCTTAACTTATATGTAAGCAGTGAAACAAGTGTTTGCTACTGCCAAAAAGGAATAGCAGTGGTGCATGAAAACGGTCATTAAGCAGAGAATTCTTTTGAAGCCAGAGAAACATAGATTAGCAGATGAGACTGCTAAGGGAGCTGCCTTAGAGATAGACTTAACGCCTATATACAATTTGACCCCAGAAATAGGGAGTCAGGCAGCAAATCCTCTTATCTTAAAAAGGATATAGCATTATTAGAAAAGGTAAAGAGAAGAGCCACCAAAATGGTAAAGGGGATGGAAGGATACTCCTATGAAGAGACGCTAAAAAGGTTAGGGGTCTTCAACCTGGAAAAGAGACAGTTGAGGGGAGATATGATAGAAGTAGTATTTTTAGTAGACACAGGAGCTGCCCAGACATCCTTAAATTATATACCACAGGGAATGAGATAAGCAAATCAAATAATACTATTAAAGCTTTGGAATTACAGAGCTTAAAAGGGAGAGAGGAGGCATTGTGGGTTAAACTAGAAAGAGGGTAAGAGAAATCTATTTGCATTGGCGTGATATACAGACCTCCCTCACAAGAGGAAGAGGTGGACAGAGAGTTAATTGAAGACATACGCAGCATTGCTAGGAAAGGGGGAAGTGCTACTGATAGGGTATTTCAATATGCCAGATGTTGATTGGCAAATTCCTGCTGCAGTATCATCTAGAAGTAAAGAGATCCTGGATTCTCTACAGGGAGAACTATTCAGGCAATTGGCAACAGACCTCACAGGTGAAGGGGCCATACTGGACTTGATGCTTACCAATGGTGAAAGTGTTTCTGATGGTATAGTGGGAGATCATTTTGCATCCAGTGATCACCAGATGGTGTGGTTCAGTATTAGGACTAGGGCTGTTAGAATCCATTCAAAGGTGAGGGTCTTAGACTTTAGGAAGACTAACTTTGCCGAGATGGGCCAATACCTCAGGGAGTCATTAGCGGGATGGGAACAACTGGGGGATGTAGAAAAAAGTGGGCAAAACTGAAAGGGGATATTTTAAGGGCAACCAACCTTTTTGTTAAAATGGTAAATAAAGATAAAAGGAAAAGGAGACCGCTATGGCTTTCAAAAGAAGTAGCTGAAAAGGTAAAGAAAAAGAGGGAGGCCTTCATGAAATACAAGAGATCACAGAGAGAGGAAGACAGGCATCTATATTTGGAAAAACTTAGAGAAGCTAGCAAAGTAGTCAGGAAAGGAAAGATTCAAAAAGAGGAGGAAATAGCCAATGCAATAAAATGGGGGATAAGACATTTTTCAGATATGTTAATGAGAAGAGGAAGGGCAAAAGTGGTATTGTCAGACTCAAGGGTGAAGGAGAGGAATATGTAGAAGCTACATGAGGATAAAGCGGAATTAGGATAAAGCGGAATTGCTTAACAAATATTTCTGTTCTGTGTTCACAGATGAAGAACCAGGAGCAGGACCTCAAAAAATACCCACAAACAAGAACAGAAGCGAGGGACATCTTGAACAATTTTCATAAGACTGTGTTCGTGAGAAACTAGCTAAACTTAAAGTAGACAAAGCTATGGGACCGGATGGGATACACCCTAGAATACTGCGAGAACTTGGGGATGTTCTAGCAGCTCTACTGACTGACCTTTTCAATGCCTCGTTGGAGTCAGAAGTGGTGCCAAAGGACTGGAGAGAGGCTCATGTGGTGCCTTTACACAAAAGTGGAAGTAAGGATGTGGTTGAAAACTACAGGCCAGTTAGTTTAACTTCAGCAGTGAGTAAATTATTGGAAACACTGCTGAAAGAGAAAATAGTGAGGTTTTTGGAGTCCAGCGGATTACAGGATCAGAGGCAGCATGGATTTACAAAAGGCAGGTCTTGTCAGACAAATCTCATTGATTTCTTTGGCTGGGTGACCAGGGAGTTGGACCGAGGGAGAGCCCTAGATGTGGTGTATTTAGATTTTAGTAAAGCCTTAGACACTGTTCCTCACAGGCAACTTATAAACAAACTGAGCACCCTAGGGATGGACCCTAAAGTTACTGCTTGGATTAAAAATTGGTTGGGTGGGAGGCGACAAAGAGTACAGGTAAATGGAGCTCACTCTGAGGAGAAGGATGTTACCAGTGGAGTGCCCCAGGGATCTGTCCTTGGTCCGATTCTTTTTAACATCTTTGTTAGTGACATAGCGGAAGGGCTGTTGGATAAGGTTTGCCTCTTTGCAGATGATACCAAAATCTGCAATAGAGTAGACACCCAGGAAGATGTAGATAACATGAGGAGGGATCTAGGTAAGCTAGAACTTGGCAGCTGGGATTTAATGTTAAAAAATGTAAGGTTATGCATTTGGGCTACAGCAATCCAAGGGAGCAATATAGTATAGGGGGTGAGGTACTTTTGTCCACTAAAGAAGAGCAGGACCTAGGCATGGTTGTGTCTGATGATCTTAAAGTAGCTAAACAGGTAGAAAAGGCGACAGCAAAAGCTAGAAGGATGCTTGGGTGCATACAGAGAGGAATAGCTAGCAGAAAAAAGGAGGTGATAGTGCCTCTGTATAAGTCTTTGGTGCGACCTCATTTGGAGTATAGTGTTCATTTCTGGAGACCGCACCTTCAGGATATAAACAGGATGGAGTTAGTACAGAGGGTAGCTACTAAAATGCTTAGTGGTCTTCATTATAAAGCATATGAGGACTGACTTAAGGATCTTAATATGTACACCTTAGAGGAAAGATGGGATAGAGGTGATATGATTGAGATGTTTAAATACCTCCGTGGCATAAATGTACAGGGGGAGAGCCTCTTTCAATTGAAAGCAAGTTCTGCTATGAGGGGACATGGGATGAGGGTGAAGGGGGATAGATTCAGGAGTGATATGCGGAAATATTTCTTTACAGAAAGAGTGGTGGATTCATGGAATAGTCTCCCAGTGGAGGTGGTAGAGATGAGGACAGTATCTGAATTCAAAAAGGCATGGGACCAACACAGAGGATCTCTAAAGGAAAAAAGGGGACTGTTGTAGTTGTTGATATGGAAGGACAGACTAGATAGGCCATGTGGTCTTTCTGTGATCATATTTCTGTTTCTATGTTTCTAGAGGATAGTTGTGTTCGAAGGGCTCCACGGAAATAAGGGAGACTGAGCAAGACTGAGCAAGATGGCACCCTTGGGCAGGAAGAGTATTACGCATGCATGGCAACAATCCCAAAGGCTTTCTTTGAAAGCTGGGGAATTGCTCCGTGTGGGCTCAGTCATTGCCGATGTCACCCCATAAGTAAGGACTGACTTCTTGCTTGTTACTTGGAGAACACAAAGCACTCAGGCAGGGTTCTGGGTCTGGACTGGAGTTCCTCAAGGAACAACAATCAACAGGTAAGTCTATTTTCTCTTTCCTTATTATCCTTCCAGTCCAGTCCATTCCCACACCTCTAGGATGTATCAGAGCAGTTAACCTAATGGGAGGGACCTGCACAACTGGCCTGAAGCACTGCTGATCCGAAACAAGCATCCCCTGCCGCCTGGACATCCAGACAATAATGCTTAAAGAAAGTATGCAAAGACAACCACATTGCCATCCTACAGATCTCCATCAGCGGAATTAAATTATAATCTGCTCAGGAGGCTGCCTGAGCACTCGTGGCATGTGCCCACTACCCTGCTGGCACTGCTCTACCCTTCAAGGTATGTGCCAACGCAATTGCTTTTCTGATCCATCTGGAAATGGAGGCCTTAGCTGCCGCCCCACCTTTGCACGGCCCGTCAAACAGAACAGACAGATAGTCACGATTTTAAAAAAGAGACTGTCCTTTTCACATAACTTTGCAGAGCTCTTAACATCCAGGCGGCGCAGCTGCAGAGTGTCAGGGCCCACGTCCATGCTAGTCAGAGCCAATATGGAAACGTCCTGATTTACATGAAATGCTGACACCACCTTGGGCAAAAATGAAGGTACTGGACACAGGACCACTTTCTCCTTAGAGAAGGAAAGAAATGGCTCCTGGCATGACAGGGCCTGAAGCTCCGAAACCCTGCATGCCAAGCAAATTGCCACCAGGAATACCATTTTCAGTCAAATCCTTCAGGGAAGCTCAACTTAATGGCTCAAAAGGGTTCCCCAGACAGCGCCATCAGCACCAGATTGAGATCCCAAAGCAGTACCAGTTGAGGCAGTGGAAGGGCGCGCCTGTCTGTCTCTCTGCACCATTATCCAAAAATGCACCATACGCATCCGCTGGTACAACAGGTTTATAAACTTCCTCCAGGCCTGTAGCAAAGTGGCTATCACCGAGCCCCAATATCATTTTTTCTTCAACCTCATCCTTTTCAGAGCTATGTAGTAAGTGAAAATGGATCTGCCTGGGGCATGTGAAGCAGCCTCTGCGTCAAGAGGACCTTTCAAACCGGAAGCCACCTCAGTCGATCTGCCAGTATCCAAATCAGGTCAGCATACCATGTGCACATCTGCCAGTCTGATGTCAACAGAATTACTAATCCCCGGTGTGCCTCTATCTGTTGCACTACCTGGCCTATGAGCACCCATGGGGGAAAAACAGCACCCATGGGGGGAAAAAAGCACCCATGGGGGGGGGGAAAAAAAAGCACCCATTGTGGACGACTCTTTGGGCCACCGCTGAATTAAAGAATCCAGGCACTCCGACATCCTCTCTCAACTTCTGCTGAAAAAAAAAACCTGGCAGGCCTTGGCCAACTCGAACATCGCCATTGGGTCCATGACCGGTGTGCCCCATCTGTGGGCCACCTTCTTGAGCTGCCACTCTCCAGGGTCCACATGCACTCGGCTGAGGTAGTCTGCCATCACATTGACTCCCCCCCAGTAGTGCGCTGCCAACATCACCTGGAGATGAGTCTCTGCCCATCCGAACAGCCTTTTAGCCTCCTCCCCCCTCCAGGGCTGCACTGCCCATGTCTCCTTGCCGGTTGATTTAAGCCACTGTGATTGTATTTTCTGAGAGGACTCGGACTGCCTTCCCCTACAACCATGGCTTGAAACCTTTTAGCACCAAGGACACTGCTCTCATCTCGAGCCTGTTGATTGACCACAGGGCCTCCTACAGACTCCACTGTCCCTGAACAAAGCGTCCTTCACAAAGGGCTTCCCAACCTGATAGACAGGCATAGTCATCAGCAGAAACCTCACTGGGGACTCGAGTGGCATGCCCCCTTCCAGGCTCCCCGGATGCAGCCACCACTTGAAGGCTCTCCTGGTGCTCCGCAGGCAGGGGAGTACTTGGGACAGGGGTAGCCTCTGATGGGACCACAGCTGGTACAGAGCCCCCTGCAGCAGTCGTATGTGTATCCTTGCCCATGGACTAGCTCGAGAGTGGCCGCCATGGTCTCTAGAACATGCAGATCATGCCATGCCGACTGTCTCTCCATCTTCAGGAACTGTCGTATCAACTGTCGTAGCTCCTGCACCCAGAGATCCGGCAAGAAAACCCTGCCCACACTTGTATCTAAGCACGCTCCCAAATACTCTAGCTCCTAGACCGGCCATAACTGACTCTTGGCCAGGTTGACCACCCAACCGAGACTTTGAAGAACTCCACCATGCGTGTTGTTGTTCTTTTGCTATTGTCCCTGGGCTTCGCATGGATCAGTCAATCATCTAGGTACGGGTGGATAAAAACCCTTTACTTGTGGATAGCTGCCGCTACCACCACCAAGACCTTGGTGAAGGTATGGGGGCCAGTCGCCAGACCGAAGAGCAATGCTTGAAACTGGAAATGGCCCCTTGGCACTGCAAAGTGGAGGAACTGTTGATGTTCTAGATGGATGGGAACATGCAGATACTCCTCTGCAAGGTTAAGAGATGTCAAGAACTCTCTGTTCCTTACCACCACTATTACTGATCTAAGCATTTCCATGTCGAAATGTGGTTACCGGTGACAGCGGTTCATGCCCTTGTGGTCGAGAATCAAGCAAAAGGAACCTTTCTTTTTGGGCACCACAAAATAAATGAAGTATTGACCGCAGTCGTACTGGTCTCGCGAAACTGGTTACACAGCTCTTAGCTGCAGGAGACGAGTCAAGGTCATCTCTGCCACAGACACCATGTGTCCACTTTGGGTGATCAAAGGAGCTCTTGTTCTTGCTCCAGTAGCGGTTACAGGCATGTCATGGATCACACCCCTCTAAGGCCAGCCTTTGGCAGATCCCACTCATCCTGGATCATGTGTCATACTATTGTATGTATTGGGAAGACCTTCCACGATTTCTGACTGCCTGGAGCAGTGGATCCTCCAGTGCCTCTTCCTCTGCTGGAAGATTAGCAAGTATATTCAGAGCCTTGAGGGACTCCAAAATGAGCACTAGCAGTTCCTTCCAGCAGAACACCCGAACAACCTGGGCCTGATCCTCCTGGTTCTGGAATCTTTCCTTCTTCCAACTTCTCCTGGAGATCTAGCTCCATGTTAAGGTCTTCCCCATCCAGCCATCTGACAATGGCGATTGCTGTCACTCCTGAGCATCTAGCCCGCTTAGTTGCCACTGCCCCTAACTTGTGCTCTTTTGCGTCCGACGCCCTCTTAGTCCTGCGTTCCGGGGCTGTGGAGCCACTTGCCAAGCCCTGTTGATGTAGCAAAACGCTTTATGTAAAAGTAAGAAACTCCAGTGAGAACTCGCCTAGAAGCTCTATTGCTTCCTGGGCTGGAGGTGTGGATGGTCCGGGCATCACACAGGGACTGGATCTGTTGAAAGTAACATGGTACCCCCCCGTCTCCAGGGTCTCATGACCAGGAGAGACTCTCTTGCCTTGTCTCATCCTGCAGGCCCTGCTCAAATGACCCAGCCTCTTGTGTGCAATCTAGGCAGACACCTGCCTCCGAGACCGCTCCTTGTCAGGTCCCATATATCTTGAGAATTTTTAGATTGATTGGATCAGTGGGTGGTCCATTTTATATCTTTGGAGGTACGACATGACAGTGCAGACTGACACCGTCTCAGAGTAAACGTTTACGTTTTTATTATAAGCAATACCAATGGGCTGTAAATACAGCTTCCCTTACAAGCAATATCACAAATTTAGTAGGTGCAGAGTCTGGGCTAAGAGACAAAAGATGATCATGTCAGGTTACTCACTGACCATACTCAGATGGATGAATTTCATTTGTCTCCTACCCAGACTGTCTCAGTCTTTCCAGTTATATACATTTCTTGTATGCAGGTGCTTCCTGATTCACAGAACCAAAAAAACACCAACTTTTTCTACACAACTATTCAGCACTTTTTCCTGCTTATAGTGAAATTAGCCTTATCTGCTAATTGCTGTTCATTGAGGAATTCCAGTCCAGTCCCGCACCTCTGTTTAGTGTACCTCTTCCAGTAGCTTGGAGACTGAGCATGTCACTGATGACACTAGTATAAATACCACCGGAACCGCCCACCAGCTCCAGTAACCTATTGACAAAGCAGACTCACAAGAGCAACAAATAAGTGGATAACCTTTATACAAAAGACAGTTCTTTCCTGAATCCACTGCTATCAGATATTCCACCCCCGGAGGATGGATTCCACCCCCTCCCCCTGCCTCACACAAGATGTGGAACTGATCCATGGCACACCAAGGGAAGGATAACCTCGCAGAGTGCAAACCCGAGAAAACAGCGGTCTGCATCCCCTACCATCCCTACACCTATTAGTGGACTTACCCCGATCCACCTTCAGACCGCGATATCATGCCAAACAGTTCTAAGGGAGGGATTCGGGACTGGACTGGAGTTCAAGGAACAGCAATTAACAGGTAAGTCTAATTTCACTTTCTTTATTGTCCCTCCAGTCCAGTCCCACACCTCTGAGGATGTAACAGAGCAGTAGAACTATTGGGTGGGGTCTGACCCAGTGGCCTGAAAAACCGCTCACCCAAAGCAGGCATCCCGCGCCGCCTGGACATCCAAGTGATAATGCTTAGCAAAGGTATGAAGAGACAACCAGGTCGTCACCTTACAGATCTCTACTAGTGGAACCAAAGTATATTCCGCCCAGGAGGCCGCCTGCGCCCTTGTGGAATGCGCACACAGCCCCTCCGGCAGTTTTCCCTTTAAGGATGTAGGCCAATGTGACTGCCTCCTTAATCCATCTAAAAATGGAAGCCTTCACTGCTGCCTCCCCTTGCACGGTCCCCCAAAGAGAACCACTTACTGATTGGACCACCTGAATGCTTCGGTCCGCTCAAGGTAACACAACAGGATGCGCTTGACATCCAGAAGTCACAACAGAGCCCATGGCCAATCCCTCTACCCTGTCGAAGACCAGCAAGGAAACGGCCTGATTCAAGTGAAAGGCCGAGAGCATCTTGGGAAGAAAATATGGAACCGGCCACAGGACAACCCTTTCCCTAAAGAAGGAAAGAAATGGCTCCCTGCAAAACAACCCTTGAAGCTCCGAAATCCTGCACGCTGAACAGACAGCCACGAGAAACACCATCTTGAGCTTCAGATCCTTCATGGTGGCCATGCTTATTGGCTCAAAGGTCGGCAGCACCAGAGCCGATATAACCAAGTTTAAGTCCCATGAAGGCACGACTGCCCTCCTGTGATGCCTGCAAGAGTGTTACCACCCTAGGGAACCGTGCTACATCCACGTGAGCACCCAGTGAAACACCCTGCACTTTTCCATGATAGCAGGAAATAGTTGCCAGTTGCACATTCAAGGAGCTAGCCGCTAACCTCTTATTGAAATTGACTTGCAGGAAGGCCAAGATGTCCAGAAGCAAAGTTTTGAAAGATAAGATCCACCTATCCACACACCATGCTTTGAAGATACGCCAGACGCGAACATAGGCAAGCGACGTTGAGCGTTGTCTAACCCTCAAAGTAGAAATTACATGCGGTGAATATCCTTTCTTGCTCAATCTCACCTTCTCAAAGGCCAGGCCTGCAGCAGCAGGTCCTCTCAAGCTGGTAGACGCCACTGACGGCCTACCAGAAGCCATACCAAAGTCAGCATACCACGGACACCTTGACCAATCCAGAGCTATCAGGATGACCAAGTCCAGATGTGCCCTGATCCTTTGCACTACTCAGTCTATCAGAACCCAAGGGAGGGGAAGACATACAGAAGCCCCTGCTCAGGCCACTTTTGCAACAGGGCATCCAGCCCCTCTAACATCTGTTCCTGCCGCCTGCTGAAAAAGCTGCTGACTGGAATGTCGCCATCAGATCCATCACCGGTGCACCCAGCGGAGCACTACCTGGGCAAACACTTCCTGGTTGAGAACCCATTCTCCCAAGTCCACTCTCACCTGGCTCAGATTTTCAGTGGCGCATGTGGCGAGAGTCGACAACATGACGAGAGACTGAGCATGAAGATGTCATTTTGCCCAACTTAGCAGGGTATCAGCCTCCTCCTCTAACTCTACGCTGCCAGTGCCCCCCTGACGATTGATATAGGCCACTGTGGTTGCGTTGTTCAAAAGGACTCATAGCTCTTCCCTACAACCTCGCTTTGAAACTCCAGAGCACCAGGAGCACCGCTCTCATTTCCAGCCTGTTGATATACTAACTGGCTTGCTCTGCACTCCAGAGACCTTGAGCAAAGCCCCCCTCCTCATGGTCCCCCCCAGCCAGCCAGACGGGCATCGGTCGTCAACGGAACCCAGGAAGGCGATTCTAATATTCCCTGTAAAATAGTTATCTCCAAGTTGTAATGCCCTGTTCAATGTAATTTCAATTTGTTCAATGTATACCGCCTTGATATCATCAAAGGCGGTATATAAGAAATGTTAAATAAATAAATCCCTATGGCCAGATTCTCTGGGAGAAGCCACCATTGGAGAGCTCGCCTGGCGGCCCCAGGACAAAGGAGCTTCTGAGATAAAAGGTAGAGTCTGGTGAGACCACCGGAGTAACGCTTTCTGCAGAGAACACATATGCACCCTTGCTCACAGCACCTGCTCAAGGGTAGATGCATGGTTCCTAGGAGTTGCAGATAATGCCAGGCTGTTGGCTCCACCCTCTCCAGAACCGACACACAACCGAGCACGTTGCGCTGGGAGAAAAACTCCCTGTGTGGGTGTCAAACCGCACCCCCAGGTACGCCTGGGATGCCTCTTGGCCAAGTTGACCACCCAGCCTAAGCTCTGGAGGACCTGAACCACTCGAGCCATTACTCTCTCACTTTCTTCTCTGGACTTGCTTGGATTAGCCAGTTGTCGAGATACGGGTGGACCAGAATCCATTTGAGGGAGAGAGCTGCTGCCACCACAACCATGATCTTTGTGAATGTTCATGGCACTGTTGCAAGACGGAACGGAAAGGCGCAGAACTGGAAGTGCCCCATCTGTACCGCAAACCGGGGGAACTGCTGGTGCTCTGGATGTATTGGGATGTACAGATATGCCTCCATCAAATCCAGAGAAGTCAGGAACAACTCCTCCCTGACTGCCACTATGATGGAGCGCAGAGTCTCCATATGAAAATGCGAGACCCGCAGGCAGCGGTTCACTCGCTTGAGAATGAGAATCAGTTGGGAGGAACCCTCCTTTTTTGGTACGATGAAATAAATGGAGTATCAACCACAACCGCACTGGTTTTGCAGCACCGGCACCATGGGCCTGAGCTGCAGCAGACGCTCTAAGGTGCTCTGAACTGCTGCCATTTTGGCCTGTGTTTTGCAAGGGGACTGAACAAAGGAGTCTCCCACTGGGCCAGCAAACTCTAGAGCATATCCTTCCCAAATAACCTCCAGTACCCACTGGTTTTATTTTTTTATTTACATTCTCTTATATATTGTGCTATTCTGCATCAGTGAGGTTTACATTGAACAAACTGAAATTACATTGAACAGGGCATTATAACTTGGAGATAACTATTTACAGGGAACATGGACTATGGAGGGTTAAGTGGCTTGCCCAAGACCACAAGGAGCACCTGTGGGACTAGAAACCCCAGTACTTCCGGCCCAAGGTTGCTGTCCTCTAGTGGGATTTGAACCACTGACTTTGTGGCCTGAAGTACCTTGCCCCCAACCACTAGGCCACTCCTCCACTCCTGGTTGGAGGTGATCTGGGCCCAAGCAGGTTAAAAATCCCGCAGTCACCCGCCCGTGGGCTGCACCTCCACCTGGACCCTCCTCGCTTCATCGTGCCTTCTTGGGTCCAGAGGCTGAGGCAGCAGCAAAACCTCTGCCTCTAGGGGGCAGGGGTTTTGAGGCTTCTGTGGTTCAGGCAAACCGGCCCTTCTGAAAGGGGGTAAAGCACGGCATACGAAAATGCTTAAGTCCCTCATCTGGATACAAGGAGACTCTGCTTTTGCTTGTCCTCGGGAAACCGTCCCCCCTTAGACTCCCCTAGGTCCTTCACCAAGCCTCCAGGTCCTTGCCAAAGAGCAGTTTCCCCCTGAATGGGCGCTTGCTGAGCCTGGCCTTAGAGTAGCCATCTACTGCCCAACTGCGCAGCCAAAGATGAAGAACTGCAACTAACAAGGCCATGCTATTCGACAACCCTCTGTTAAGGTCATAGTGGATATCCGCCAGATATGCTGCACCTGACTCCAGCCTGGCTGCCTCCCCAGCCTGGTCTGCCATTGTCCCCTCTTGCTCTGAACCCGCTGAGACTAGCAGAGGCAGGCCTTGACCACCCAGACACCGCAAATGGAGGCCTGCAACGAAAGAGCATTGACATCAAAGGCCTGCTTTAACAAGGTATCCAACCTTCTATCCTGGGCATCTTAGCATCACACTACCTTCCACCAGGATTGTAGTCTTTTTTGTGACCACTGAGACTGCTGTGTCCACCTTTGGAAGATGAAATAGGTCTCTGTCCTGGTCAGACAGAGGATAGAGGCACGCCATAGCCCTCTCCCCTTTGAGGCTGGCTTCTGGCAGATCCCACTTATCCTGAATCATCTGCCGAACCGCTCTATGTACTGGAAAAATCTACTGTGATTTCCGAACCGCCTGAGGCAAAGGGTCTTCCAGCACCTCCTAATCCAGCAACCCACAAGTGGGCATGTTCAGGGCTTTTAGAGACTCCACAATGAGTGCCGGCAACTCCTCCCAGCGGAACACACACTATCTGCACCTGCTCCTCCTACTCGGGAGTTTCATCCTCTTCCTGGTCCTCGGCCTCAATGTCCACATCCAACTCCTCACCTTCTGACACTTCAGACACCAGAGAGTCCACTTGACCCTCCTCTTGGGACCAGAGCTTCTTCACAGGCATGACTCCTGGCTCGCTGTCCTGAGGACTCCCTGCCCTTTTGGTTCTGCCCTGGGCCCCTGCCAGGCCCCCTGTCTTCTACTTGCGTAGGCAGAACTCCTGGTGCAGCAGGAGAATGAACTCTGGCGAACACATTCCCAGGACCCCTGCCTCTCCCAGGCCTGGGAAGGAGGGCGAGACATGGCACAACTGAGGAGCCACCGCTGCCTCCTGCTGTGTTGGGGCACAACCCCCTGGCTCTTGCACCTCTCTGACCGGAGAATGAACCAACACCTGTGCACCAACATTATCTAAGGTCTGCTCCATAGAAATCACCTCTTGTGTGCACCCCCTGCAGACCCTGTTCTCGGATACCACCCCTTGGCGAGTCCCACATACGAGGCACTGGGGTCTCGCAGGGCATACTAGGCCAGAGGGTCCAAAAGCTGAAACAACGGTGCCTTGTGGCTCCCCTCTGCGGCCCCAAGGGGGGGGGGTCCCCCTCACTCACCACCCCTTAGGGCCGCAGGAAACCAGGAGAGAGAGACTCTTTTCCTCTGCCTGCTAAACTGTTTCTGCCTGCTGTTTTTCTTTTTTATCTTCCTTTCCACAGTATCCTGAACCCGCCAGTAAAGAGAAGGAAGGGGGGGGGTCCACGCCGCAGGAGAGCTCCAAAGTCCTACAAGTGGGAAACAAAGCAGCTCCGCCTCCTGGCTTGCTACACCACCACCGACCATGCGGTCAGGCCTTGATACTGCTGCACACTTTTTCCCCTGCCCCCGCACTCTCCCTCATACCTCAAACACCTGCCAGCTGTTGATCCGGCCGCCAGCGACACGTTTCCTTCCCTCCTCTATGGGAACGCTGCTCCTTTCTGTTGTCTCCCCTTGCACTCAGCAGATTGTAGCTTTGGTGCCAAGGAGGACCTCTGGATTCCAATGTTTCCTGTGCACCTGCACTCTCAGTCACGCAGATCCTCACCCTACGCCAAGGATCAGGAGCTGCTCACAACCCCGGTGTACCTTGGACACCGCTAACCTGCCCCCTTTTAATGGGGTGGGAGCAGCACTGAGGAGAGAGAAAGAGAGATAGAGACAGAGAGAGAGAGAGACAGACAGACAGACAGGAATCCTCCAAGTTTTTTTGTTTTTTGATTTAAACTGCTCTACCAAAAACAACCGCTAAGGCAACAATGCCAAAAATATTTTTATAAAGAATGTGAAACCCCTAAACCTGATCTAACTAGACCTCCTTAGTTGTTCCTTCAGTGAGCCCTGCACCCTGGCTCACTACCTCCTCCAGCTGCTTGGAGACAGATTATGGGAGCTGGTAGGCGGTTCCGATGGTATTTATACTGGTGTCAGAGTGACATGCTCAGTCTCCAAGCTGCTGGAAGAGGTACACTACCCAGAGGTGCAGGACTGGACTGGAGGGACGATAAGGAACTCATTTCTGTCTCTGACCATTTTGCCTGATCCTTCTCAGGAAAACAGTCACAATGTTTCAAACATCACATCTCCTGACCCACTTGACCAGGCACAATGGCTCTGAAATCTGCCCAGCAACAAGACAATGGCACATTTAGTTAGGCTTTTGCCACAGGTCTTTCTGCACTGAATATGTTTTGAGCTGTATAACGAATCGTTAAGAATGTGGTATGAAGTGGGATTCACCCCCCCCCCTTGATACTATCACATAACAGGCACTGCGGTCTGGCCGGCATGGTGGGAAGGACTGCAGATACTCCCCGTGAACGCCCTCAATCTGTACCCGGGTAGGTAGAAGGATCCCTATCACAGAGCACCTCCATGGGCTCAGGCACGGAGCACTAGAGTACCTAAAATAAAATAACTGAAACTGAAACCGGCCCCCTAGGAAGAAGCTGCTCTGTCCTGCTCTATTCTCAGATGGCTGCCTCTCCCAGGTGTCCAAAACACAGAGGGGGGTTAAAATGCACACACAGGCCTGAAGAAGTCACACCTAAACACAGCGGGGGGAGTTTCCCTCACCGCTGCAGACTCCCAAACACGCAGCTGCAGGCCACTCTGTCTCATGTTATGGCAGTTGCTAGGGGTCCTGCTGCCCTCCCCCCCCCCTGATGTTCTTAACTTGGAGTCTCTTTGCCTCATGGCTTTTTTACCCCTTGTGTTCAGCCTTCCTTCCCAGCTTCGGCACCAAGGGGGGGCAACTCAAGGCTGCCGCTTTCACTCCTGTCAATCCACTGCTGCCCCCATGGTGGCTCATCACCCGATAATGGGTCGGGAGCCACCAGAGATCTTGGACTGAGGAAGGCCTCCAAAGAACTCCCCCTCCCCCTTGGGGGAGTGGGGGAGAAGGAATATCCTCCCCTCAGCCCTGTTGTCCCCTGGGTTCTTTCTGATCAGCCTGTTTTTCTTTTTCTGCCTTTAAAAACAAAGCAGCCTGCACCTTAGCAGGAGAAATAAAAAGAAAACAAATTAAAGCCATCTTCTTAGCTGTCCCTTCAGTGAGTCCAGCTGGCTCACTACCTCCTCCAGCTGCTTGGAGACTGAGCATACTGGGGCTGACAAGCGGTGCCAGCTGCATAGGTACACTGGTGTCACCAAAAAGATGACATGCTCAGTTTCCAAGTTGCTGGAGGAGGTACACTACCCAGAGGTGCGGGACTGGACCGGAGGAATGATATGGATCAGATAGTTATACCCCACCACCAAACCTAAAAGGTTGAGGATGTGATACTAACAAAAAATGAGGTAAGATACCTTGGTGTGATCCTAGATAGATTTCTAAACCTAACACATCTGAAAATTGCTGGTATAATCTATAACAAAATTAAGGCCTCTTAAACACTTGAGGCCCCTATTACCACACCACAACTTGAGATCTGTAGTCCAAGCTATGGTATTCCCCCATATTGATTTCTATAACTGCATCCCCTCCAAGGGCTCCCAAGACTAGCTATAAGCCATATTAAGCAACTTAAGCTTGCAACTGTTAGACCAATTCCGAAGAAAACAACGCTAGACAAGAATAATCCAGCAGCCTACCAGCCAATTTCCAGCATACCCTTTTTAGCAAAGATCATAGAGAAGATAGTGCAACTTCAACTTCAAGAACACATTGATGTTCATGCACCTCTAGATATTAACCAACATGGTTTTCGCCCAAACCATGGAGTTGAAACTTTAATGATTTATCTTTTTGACTGCATACTCCGCACCATTGATGACATTAAGAAAGGTATTATAATGATTTTTATAGACATCTCTGCAGCATTCGACTCAGTAAATCACAATAGATTATTAAATAGATTAGAGGAGATTGGTCTACATGGGGTCACTTTAAAATGGTTCCATTCCTATTTGACAGAGAGATTTTTACAAGTAAAGATAGGGGGAAAAAAACCTCTATGCCCATAAGAGTAATACAAGGTGTACCACAAGGATCTGCACTTTCATCGCTCCTTTTCAATATTTATATGCAACCAATATGCAAAATTCCTTTGAAAAGTGGAATTAAGTATACAATCTATGCTGATGATATTATGATTTTCACAACTATCACTATTGAGAACCCTGATTTCTCGGGCATTACAGAATGTCTCTCAGAAATGTCCAACTGGTGTAAAACAAACAACATGGAAATTAATTTTAGCAAAACAGAGGCGTTATTTATTTCTCGTAACCATAATTTTGCGCATCCTCCTGACATCAAAATAGATAACTCAACTATTCCTATTAAATCAGAAGTGAAATATCTTGGAGTTACTCTGGATAATGAGTTGAATCTCAGATCACACATAAATAAGACAATTAAAAGCGCTTATTACAGAATGAAGCTCATCAAAAGACTAAGGCCGCTTCTTGATACTGTTCACTTCAGAAATGTTTGTCAAGCATTGATTACTCCATTACTTGACTTCTGTAATCCAATATATCTGGGTTTATCTAAGCAAGCACTTAAGCCTTTACAACTGCCGCAGAATACTGCTGCACGTATAATTTTTGGTCTATCAAGTAGAGAACATATAACTCCCATCTTGAAAGAGCTTCACTGGTTACCTATAGCTTCACGTGTAAAATATAAAACTATAATTTATATTTTCAAGATAAAACAACAATATTCTGCAGAAAGCCTGACATATCTCATACAGTCAGATATTAGCAACAGACCTAGAAGAAGAGGATCTGACAACAGAATCAGCTTATCAAATGATGTCAGAAAAACACGTAAAGACACCTCTGAAAGGGCTTTCTCTTTTGCTGCACCTTCCATCTGGAACTCTCTACCTAATGAGCTGAGAGCAGCTCAGGACATCAATGACTTTAGAAAGCAACTGAAAACATCTTTGTTTATAGAACACTACGGTCATGCAATTAACTAACTTAATTTGTCTGGAATGTAAATCATATACATATTGTATAATAGCTCACATTATAGTATAGCTCACTATGTAGATAATGCAACTCACTCTAACACATTATACCATAACTTTAACTTTTATTTCTTTACATTTTCTCACTAATACTCTTAATATCTTTGTTTGTAAGACCGCTTTGATTGTATGATAAGGCAGTATAGAAATCCAATTAAATAAATAAATAAATAAATAAAATAAATATTAGGATAGTTCATGTTGCTGCTAGGATTATTGTCAAAGCAAACCCATCCAAACTCATTAGCCCTGCCACAGAACTTTATGGCCAACTCCTACTGGAGGTGAGAAGGAAAGGTTTCCTAATTCTTAATTTTGGTTGACTCCTAAATTTGTTTTCACTCCTAACAAATAGAATGGGGTTAAGGACATTCTCACATGTTCATCTAATCCCATTAAGTATGACATGGAACGCAAAGTGCAATTTTACCTGCAATCTGTTCCTCCGTCAATTGATCAGCCTGGGGAAAAAAAGGCATTATAGTTTGAACCCTTTCTGTAATCTAATATTATATGCTCATAATATCTATAAGTACAATTGCATACTAAAAGATACTAAGACAAGCATGTTAAAATCACTTCTGAAGGTGAAACTGCACTAGAGAACTTTGCTCAGGATTTCACTTCTTCCCAGCAGTAAGCCTGACACCTAGCTTTTAATCTATTGTGTTTTAAATCTTGGTTTGCAGAATTCAAAATGCATGGGGCACAAAGAAACCATGCTCACCTCTTTTGAAGGAGAGCACAGTCCCATATCCAGCCACATACATTATTTTGTTTTCTTAGCATATAAATCGGAGGTCTCCCTCAGTACCTTAGCGACTTCCTGATGCATTATGTGCCCGCAAGAAAACAGATCCTCTCAAGAAACTTGCTTGGCTCTGTTGAAATTAACTCCTTTTTGAAAAAAGACTAATTTACCTGTCTATGGAATGCTCTCTCCCAAGATTTATGACTGGAAAGCTCCTATAGGAAATTCAAGTGTGTGTGTGTGTGGGGGGGGGGGGGGGTGTCTTAAAACCTGGTTCTTTTCTAAGGCTTTTAGTGAAGTTCTTTGATTTTTTTTAACTGAGCTCAGAGTTCTTAAACTATTTTATTTCCTTCAGAAGCAGGAGGTCCCTCAATGTTTGTTCATTTGTTGATCCCTGGTAAACATTGCTGTTCTAGTCACCCCCTCTCTTTGTATGAAACTAGCTTAGTGTGTTATACTTTAGTTTTTCTGTGTTTCTAAGGTTTTCTGTATTTTGTTTCATACATGACTCTGCTTTTGCCAATTACTTTGCAAGCTTCCATGCTGTGCAATCTAATGGTGGAATATTTAAGTTTTATTTTAAAATGTAACTAAACTATTTATGGTTTATGGATCCCTGGGAGTCTGCATAGTCGTCCCCCCCCCCCCAACAAAAAAAAAGCTGGTGGGGCGGTTTATTCGATTAGAGAGAGACTTGGCTAGGAGAAGCAGAGGAGAGAAGACTGCTGGGGACTGGTTGGCAGAAGGCCAGTAGAAGCAGGAAAGGGAAGGGGGTCCAGGAAGAATGGCAAGTATAACCACCAAGTTCAGGAACTGAAAAGAGATCAATAAAAAAGAAAGTCCACACAAAGATGTTGTGAATTTCTGACCTGTATTACTACATGGTAACATAGTAACATAGTAAATGACATCAGAAAAAGACCATTATGGTCCATCTAGTCTGCCCAGTATGATGGCAAGATTAATTGCAACTACTGGCCACCCCTCTCCTTGTCATTGCTTAGGTTGAACCCACCACTCCATGTAGGACACCCCTATTTGTTGAGAATTTAGATGGTTCAATTTATTTTGATTTTATCCTGTTGCTGTAAAGGGATCCACTGTGTCTGTCCCAGGCCATTTTGAATTCCGTCACCATGTTTGCCCCCACCACTTCCATTGGGAGGGCGCTCCAAGCATCCACCACCCTTTCAGTAAAAAAGTATTTCCTGACATTGCCTTTCAATTTACCACCTTGCAGCTTCCTGTTATGCCCTCTAGTTTTACAGCTTCCCCATCTTTGGAAGAGGTTTGTTTGTTCATTATTTCTCTTTAAGTATTAAAAGGTCTGAATCATATCTCCCCTGTCCCTCCTCTCCTCCAAAGTGTACATGATTAGGTCTTCTAGTCTCTTCTCATAAGGCTTCTGACGCAGGCTCCAAATCATTTTGGTCGCCTTCTTCTGAACAGTTTCCAGTCTTTTTACATCCTTTGCAAGATATGGTCTCCAAAACTGAACACAGTATTCCAGGTGAGGCCTCACCAGTGACTTGTACAGTGGCATAAGTACCTCTTCCTTTCTGCTGGTAATTCCTCTTTGTATTCAGCCCAAAATCCTCCCGGCTTTTGCCACCGCCTTGTCGCAC
The DNA here is from genome assembly GCA_033557465.1 of Ichthyophis bannanicus. Taxonomy (NCBI): domain Eukaryota; kingdom Metazoa; phylum Chordata; class Amphibia; order Gymnophiona; family Ichthyophiidae; genus Ichthyophis; species Ichthyophis bannanicus. The sequence goes on from CM066033.1 coordinate 760,828,686, forward strand.
TGTTTTGCCACCTTGAAATCTTCAGAAATAATCACACCAAGGTCTTTCTCCTGATCCATGCACACCAACCTCTCTCCTCCTAACATGTACATTTCTCTTGGATTTCTGCTACCCAAGTGCATGACTCTGCACTTCTTTGCATTAAATCGTAATTGCCAAGCATTAGACCATTCTTCCAGCTTTTGTAGATCTTTCCTCATGTTAACCATTCCCTCGGGGGAATCCACTCTGTTGCAAATTTTTGTGTCATCTGCAAAAAGACAGACTTTTCCGTTCAGTCCTTCAGCAATATTGTTCATAAATACATTGAACAGTGCCGGGCCCAGGACTGATCCCTGGGGCACCCCGCTAATCACCTTCCCTTCATCCGATTGAGCTCCATTTACCATCACCTTCTGTCGTCTGTCAGTCAACCAATTTCTGATCCAATTTACCATCCTGGGATCCGTCCCCAAGCTACTGAGTTTATTGATAAGCCTCCTATGAGGAACAGTATCAAAGGCTTTGCTGAAATCCAGGTAGTTGACATCCATCGCATGCCCCTGATCTAGTTCCCTGGTCACCCAGTCAAAGAACTCAATCAGATTTGTTTGGCAGGATCATCCTCGGTAAAACCATGTTGCCTCGGGTCTTGCATCCTGTTGGTTTTGAGAAAGTTCACTATTCGCTCTTTCAGGAGCATCTCCATTACTTTTCCCGCCACCGAGGTAAGGCTCATAGGCCTGTAGTTTGACACTTCTTCCCTGTCACCACTTTTGTGTAGAGGTACAACATCAGCCATTCTCCAGTCCTGAGAAACCTCTTCTGTTTCCAAGGATCTGTTGAAAACGTCCTTTAACGGCCCTGCAAGAACCTCTCTGAGCTCTTTCAGTATCCTGGGATGTATCCCATCCGGTCCCATGGCCTTGTCCACTTTCAGTTTTGCAAGTTGTTCTAACACTTCATCTTCTGTGAATGGTGTGGTATCTACTTCATTCCCATTTTTATATTTGGGAGTCACATGAAATCCTTCTCCAGGACTTTCGTTAGTAAAAACAGAGCAGAAGTATTCATTTAGCAATTTTGCTTTCTCAATGTCACTTTCCATGAGTCCGTTCGCAGCACTTCTGAGTCCTGCAATTCCACCTCTGATCTTCTTCCTTTCCCGAATATACCTGAATAAAGTTTTGTCACCACACTTAACATCTTTAGCCATCTTTTCCTCTGCCTTTGATTTTGCTAACCTTATTTCTCTTTTTGTCTCTTTGAGTTTGATCCTGTATTCATTTCTGTGTTCCTCTGTTTGCGAGCTTTTGAATTTTGTGAAAGCTGTGGTTTTTGCCTTTATTTGAGCAGCCACTTCTTTGGAAAACCAAAAAGGTTTTCTTCTCTTGTTTTTGTTTACTTTTCTTACATATTTATCTGTTGCCACCTTTAGTTTAGCCCATTGCAATTCCACTTCCCTTATCTCCTTCCACCTTGTCAGCTCCTCCTTTTGGTACTCTGACATTTTATTGAAGTCGGTGTTTATGAAGTTTAGGACTTTGAGCTTGCTATGATTGGCCTGTTCCATGGCTTTTATCTCAAACCACACCGTGTGATGATCGCTGCTGCTCACAGGGGCACTCACGCAGACATTCGACATGCTATCACCATTGGGTGTTGTTGAAAAATACTATCTTGGAAGCCCAGACCAGCTGTATTCCACGCTTTAAGAAAAGTGGAAGGAAGTCCAAAAAACTGCCAGCATGGTTTAAAGGTGAGGTCAGAGAGGCTGTTGTTGCCAAAAAAGCATCTTTCAGGAAATGGAAAAAAGAGCCAAACGATGTAACCTGGAAACAGCACAAGCACTGGCAAGTCAAATGCAAGGCATTGATAAGGCAGGCAAAGAGAGAATTTGAGAAGAAGCTTGCTGCGGAAGCAAAAACGCGAAATAAAGACCTTTTCAAGTACATTCGTAGCAAAAAACCTGTGAGAGAGTCAGTTGGTCCATTAGATGATAAAGGGGTTAAAGGAGCACTAAGAGGCGACAAGGCGATAGCGGAGAGACTGAATGAATTCTTTGCTTCGGTGTTTACTGAGGAAGATGTAGGGATGTTACCCATGACTGAAGTGGTATTTAAAGGTGTGGAAGAATTGAAGGAAATATCGATACATCGGGAAGATGTCTTACAACTATTAGATAAACTGAAGAGTAGCAAATCACCTGGGCCGGATTGTATACATCCAAGGGTGTTGAAAGAACTGAAATTTGAGATTGCAGACCTGCTATCAGTAATCTGTGAACTATCATTAAAATCATCTCTAATACCTGAGGATTGGAGGATCGCCAATGTAACACCAATTTTTAAAAAGGGTTCGAGGGGTGATCCGGGAAACTACAGACCGGTGAGCCTGACATCAGTACAGGGAAAAATGGTAGAAACCATCATAAAGAATAAAATTACTCAGCATGTAGATAGTCACGACCTAATGGGAGACAGCCAACATGGCTTTAGACAAGGAAGATCTTGTCTTACTAATCTGTTACGTTTTTTTGAAGGAGTGAATAAACAGGTGGACAAAGGTGAGTCGGTTGATATTGTGTATCTGGACTTTCAGAAAGCCTTTGACAAGATCCCTCATGAGAGACTTTTGGCAAAACTAAAGAGTCATGGGATAGGAGGCAGTGTACTATTGTGGATCAGGAACTGGTTAAAAGATAGAAAGCAGAAGGTAGGGCTAAATGGCCAATTTTCCCAATGGAGAAAGGTGAATAGTGGTGTACCCCAGGGATCTGTGCTGGGTCCGCTGCTTTTTGACATATTCATAAATGACCTGGAAAGTGGAATAACGAGTGAGGTTATCAAATTTGCAGATGACACAAAACTATTTAAAGTTGTTAAAACCCAGGAGGATTGTGGAAAATTGCAAGAGGATCTTGATAAATTGGAAGACTGGGCATCAAAATGGCAGATGAAATTTAATGTGGACAAGTGCAAGGTTATGCACCTAGGGAAGAACAACCCAAATTATGGTTACACGATGCAAGGTTCCACATTAGGAACCACCACCCAGGAAAAAGATTTAGGCGTCATTGTGGATACCATGTTAAAACCCTCGGCCCAGTGTGCAGCGGCGGCCAAGAGAGAAAATAGAATGCTAGGTATGATAAGGAAAGGAATGGAAAATAAAACAAAAGATATTATAATGCCTCAATATCGTTCCATGGTGAGACCGCACCTTGAATATTGTGTGCAATTCTGGTCGCCGTATCTTAAAAAGGATATAGCGATTTTAGAAAAGGTTCAGAGAAGAGCCACCAAAATGGTAAAGGGGATGGAAGGATACTCCTATGAAGAAAGGCTAAAAAGGTTGGGGCTCTTTAAACTGGAAAAGAGACGGCTGAGGGGAGATATGATGGAACTCTATAAATTAATGAACGGAGTGGAACGGGTAAATGTAGATCGATTGTTTACCTTATCAAAATATAGAAAGACTAGGGGACATGCAATGAAGCTACAGGGTAAACTATTTAAGACTAATAAAAGAAAATATTTTTTCACTCAACGTGTAATCAAACTCTGGAATTTGTTACCGGAGGATGTAGTAAAGGCTGTTAGTGTAGCTGGGTTTAAAAAAGGTTTGGACAAGTTCCTGGAGGAAAGGTCCATAAACCATTATTAAGAAGGGACCCAGGATATCAGTGCTTGAACCAATACAAGCATTGTGGAACCTGTGTCCCTTGGGGAAACTGCTAGGTACGTATGACCTAGATTGGCCACTGTTGGAAACAGAATACTGGGCTTGATGGACCTTGGTCTGACCCAGTATGGCATATCTTATGTTCTTATGTTCTTATGTTCATGCAGGATGCTTTGTGCATGAGGAAAATCAACTTGTGGTGGTGGTGGTGGGGGGGGGGGGGGTGGAGAGCCCCAGATCCATATCCCAACGGCTCCTGAGACGTAGAAGGCCTAGGAGAGGTGAGCTCCCTGCTCCGACATTCAAACATTGGTGGCGTGGAGCCAGCCACTCCCTCATCCAGGCCAGTGCTTCTGCCACTGCAGCAGGCGACCCATGACCCCCCTTTGCTTGTGAGCCTAGCTTGGACTCCCCCCCCCCCCAACTCCATTTGCCTAGTCTTTTCAGACCTGTTGTCCTGCAAAACCTTCTCTGCTGTCTGGGCCTCTGCCTCACAGCCACAGCATACCACCACAGCCACAACGGTGCCCCACCGAGCCCCACATGCTAAACATGTGGCTCTTGAAGGCATGGTAAGGCCCTTCCAAAGCCCCTGCTGTCTGCCCTGATCTCTGGAATTTTTCATTATTTTTTTTTTTTTAAAGAACTGCAGATGGCCAAATGAAGCAAAACCAAAATAATAAGAACCCCCCCCACACCACACAAAGGAAGAGCCCCAGTGTGAGCAGGCCCCACCCCCACTTCCTAGCCCTGTGCGATCGGCCAGCTTGAAAGGAAAATAGTGAATTAGGCTTTACATGCTAATTGTCTTTCCTCGAGTATCTCCAGTCCAGTCCCAACATGGATGGGTAGTCATGCCTGTCAAGCAGCTTGGAGACTGAGCATGTCAGACTTCTGACCACAGCATACTTGGGCAGCCGGAAGCACCTCCCTGTCCCCAGTATCCTACTGACAAAGCAGAGTTAGAAAAAAAGAAACAAATGCATCCTGCAACACCAGGCTGATAGTTCTCCAAGTTTAAAATGGATGCCAACAAGGCAAAAAGACCTCCCTGTGAGGAAAAAGAGGCTCCTAGATGAGCCGGAGAGCCCAAGAATTTGGCCTACCCTCTGTTCGGGCACTACATGGTCCAGCCAAGTCCATCTGTTCTCGTTTCCCTTTTTTTTCCTTCAATGGACTAGACCCACTTACCTCCATCTTCTTTGGCCACTCTGCAAGGCCTTATAGGTTTACTTCTTTGAGATCAGATCACAGTCTGAATTAACTAGAATCTAAACAGTGGGTCAGGGACTGGACAAACTCAAGGAAAGAATCAGTAGGTAAGGCTTAATTTCACCTTCCTTATCGAATCCTCCAGTCCAGTCCCAACACGGATAGGATGTAACATAGCAGTACTAGCTCTGGAAGGGACCCGCGAGCCTGGCCTGAATCACTGCTACTCCAAAACTTGCATCTCTCATAGTTTGCATGTCCAAGCAATGCTGCTTTACAGAGGTTTGTAGAGATGCCCATGTTTCAGCTCCGCAGATATCCACCGGTGGAATCAAGCTAGACTCCACCCAAGAAGTTGCCTGCACCCTTGTCAAATGGGTCCACAGCCCTACCGACACCACTTTATGCTTGAGCATATAAGTCAAGCCGATCACCTCCCTCACCCAATGGGAAATGCATGCCTTGGAGGCCACCTCTCCTTTGCAAGGACCTCCAAAAAGAATAGCTTATCGGTCTTCCTGACCAGACCTGTGACTTTCAAGTAACACCGGAGAGTTCAACATACATCCAGGAGTCACAGGAGGGAACCGACTGGGAATCTCCCTCCCCCAAAAACACCAGAAGGGTAACTGGCTGATTAACATGAAAAGCAGAAATCACCTTTGGTAGGAAGGACTGAACCAGCTGCAGTACCACCTTTTCCCTAGAAATGGAAAGAAAAGGTTCTTGACAGGATAAAGCTTGCAACTCAGATCCTCCTGGCTGAACAAATAGCCACCAAGAAAACAGATTTTAGGGTCAAGTCCTTCAGCAAGCACTCGGCCAGCGGCTCAAAAGGCACCATGGTCATTGCTGAAAGCATCAAAGGAAACCATGCAGGAATTATTGACCTTAACAGTGGTTGAAGCTGTTTTACAGCCCGAAGGAAACGCACCACATTTGGGTGGGCCGCTAGCATCTTCCCCTGCACCTTCCCCCAGTAACATGCCAGTGCTGCCACCTGCACCCTCAGGGAATTACACGGCAAGCTTTTTTCCAGTCCACCCTGAAGAAAGGCCAGTAAGTCTGGGATGGGGGCCTCCAGGGGTCTCAGTCCCCTGTCTACACACCAGTTCTCAAAGATCCTTCAGACCCTAATGTGGAGTGCTTACATGCTTCCAGCAGAGTTCAAATGACTGCGCTTGAAGAACCCCACAAACTAAGCACACCTTCTCAAAAGACACACTTTTAGCGAGAATCAATCCAACTGAGGCATCAGGATTGGGGGTCCCTACGCCAGCAGGTCGCTCTTGCTCTGGAGCCACCAGGGATCATCTGCTATCAACCTTACCAGGTTGGCATACCATGGTCTGCATGCCAGTCTGGCACAATTAGGAGGATCATTTCCCTGTGTGCCTCAATATGCTGCACTACCAACCCAATCAGGGGCCATGGTGAAAGCACAAAGCAGACCTGTTGCCGGCCATGGTTGTAGTAGAGCATCAAGGCCCTCTGACATTTGCTCCCTTCGTCTGCCATAGAATAGGCTTGCCTTTGCAGATGCAAGGGTTGCCATGAGGTCCATAATTGGAGGACCCCAGCGGTGGACCAGTTGTGGGAACACCTCATCATTTAATGTCCATTTGCCAGGATCTACAAGGACTCTGCTGAAGTAATCGGCCAACATATTTGATCTTCTGGCCACATGTGCTGTCGACAATGTCTGGAGATTGTTGTCCGCTCAAGCCAGAAAGAGGGCAACTTCATTCTCCAGTTGGACGCTGCTCTTGCCCTCTTGCCTGTTGATATATGCCACTGTAGTGGCATCGTCAGAACACACTCGCACTGCCTTCCCTCAAAAGAAGATACATGAAGCTCTGGAGAGCCAAGGCCACGTCTCTCAACTCCAGTCTGTTTATGGTCCATGAAGATTCTTCCGTCAATCAGTTGCCTTGTGTTACCTGTGCCTGGCAGTGGGCCCCCACCAGCCTGTCAGGTTGGCATCTGTATTGAGTTCAATCCACTCTGGCATCTCCAAGGGCATCCCTGCTAGCAATTTGCTGGGCCTCAGCCACCACCAGAATGCCACCTTGACCTCCCTTGGGCTAGGCAATTGCTTTTCTAATAGTGACGTTGGGCTGACCATCTTCTCAGGAGGGACCTCTGTAGTGGTCTTATATGTGCCAGTACCCAAGTATCAGATCGATTGTTGGTGCCATTGAGCCCAGGAGTTGTAGGTAATGCCAGGCCATCTGAGCTGGCCTCCACAGGAAGAACCTGACCTGAAAATGCAGTTTATTTGCTTAAAGGGTAAGGAGACCCTGCCCTCCTGCGTCCGAAAGTGAGCTCCTAGGTAAATCAACTCCCGAGAAGGATTCATGTTGCTCATGGTTGCGTTGATCAACCAGCCCAGGCTCTGAAGGAACTTAACCACCAAAGCTGTGGCCCTCACACTTTCTTCCCTGGAGTTTGCCTGTATTAACCAATTGTCGAGGTAAGGGTGTACCAGAATTCATAACAAACATAAAATATGCCATACTGGGTCAGACCAAGGCCCATCAAGCACAGTATCCTGTTTCCAACAGTGGCCAATCTAGGTCATAAATACCTAGCAGTCACCCCAAAAGACACATGTTCCTCAATGCTCATCTTGGGTCAAGCAGTGATATTCTGGGTCCCTTTTAATAATGGTTTATGGACCTTTCCTCCAAGAACTTGTCCAAACCATTTTTAAACCCAGCTACACTAACAGCTTTTACTACATCCTCCGGTAACAAATTCCAGAGTTTGATTGCACATTGAGTGAAAAAATATTCCCTCTTATTAGTCTTAAATAGGTTACCCTGTAGCTTCATTGCATGTCCTCTAGTCTTTTTTATATTGTGATGATGTGAACAATTGATCTATGTTTACCCGTTCCACTCCATTAATTTATAGACATCTATCATATCTCCCCTCAGCCTGTCTTTTCCAGGTTGATGAGCCCTAACCTTTTTAGCCTCTCTTCATAGGAGTATCCTTCTGTCCCCTTCACCATAAGAACATAAGATATGCCATACTGGGTCAGACCAAGGTCCATCAAGCCCAGTATCCTGTTTCCAACAGTGGCCAATCTAGGTCATACGTACCTAGCAGTTTCCCCAAAAGACACAGGTTCCACAATGCTTGTACTGGCTCAAGCATTGATATCCTGGGTCCCTTCTTAATAATGGTTTATGGACCTTTCCTTCAGGAACTTGTCCAAACCTTTTTTAAACCCAGCTACACTAACAGCCTTTACTACATCCTCCGGTAACAAATTCCAGAGTTTGATTACACGTTGAGTGAAAAAATATTTTCTTTTATTAGTCTTAAATAGTTTACCCTGTAGCTTCATTGCATGTCCCCTAGTCTTTCTATATTCTGATAAGGTAAACAATCGATCTATGTTTACCCGTTCCACTCCGTTCATCAATTTATAGACTTCTATCATATCTCCCCTCAGCCGTCTCTTTTCCAGGTTAAAGAGTCCTAACCTTTTTAGCCTTTCTTCATAGGAGTATCCTTCCATCCCCTTTACCATTTTGGTGGCTCTTCTCTGAACCTTTTCTAAAATCGCTATATCCTTTTTAAGATACGGCGACCAGAATTGCACACAGTATTCAAGGTGCGGTCTCACCATGGAACGATATAGAGGCATTATAATATCTTTTGTTTTATTTTCCATTCCTTTCCTTATCATACCTAGCATTCTATTTGCTCTCTTGGCTGCTGCTGCACACTGAGCCGAGGGTTTTAACATGGTATCCACAATGACGCCTAAATCTTTTTCCTGGGTGGTAGTTCCTAATGTGGAACCTTGCATCGTGTAACCATAGTTTGGGTTGTTCTTCCCTAGGTGCATAACCTTGCACTTGTCCACATTAAATTTCATCTGCCATTTTGATGCCCAGTCGTCTAATTCATCAAGATCCTCTTGCAATTTTCCACAATCCTCTTGGGTTTTAACAACTTTAAATAGTTTTGTGTCATCTGCAAATTTGATAACCTCACTCATTATTCCACTTTCCAGATCATTTATGAATATGTCGAAAAGCAGCGGACCCAGCACAGATCCCTGGGGTACACCACTATTCACCTTTCTCCATTGGGAAAATTGGCCATTTAGCCCTACCCTCTGCTTTCTATCTTTTAACCAGTTCCTGATCCACAATTGTACACTGCTTCCTATCCCATGACTCTTTAGTTTTGCCAAAAGTCTCTGATGAGGGACTTTGTCAAAGGCTTTCTGAAAGTCCAGATACACAATATCAACCGACTCACCTTTGTCCACCTGATTATTCACTCCTTCAAAAAAACAACAGATTAGTAAGACACGATCTTCCTTGTCTAAAGCCATGTTGGCTGTCTCCCATTAGGTCATGACTATCTACATGCTGAGCAATTTTATTCTTTATGATGGTTTCTACCATTTTTCCTGGTACTGATGTCAGGCTCACCGGTCTGTAGTTGTCCATAAACCATTATTAAGAAGGGACCCAGGATATCAATGCTTTAACCAATACAAGCATTGTGGAACCTGTGTCCCTTGGGGAAACTGCTAGGTACATATGACCTAGATTGGCCACTGTTGGAAACAGAATACTGGGCTTGATGGACCTTCGTCTGACCCAGTATGGCATATCTTATGTTCTTATGTTACCCGTTCCACTCCGTTCATTAATTTATAGACTTCTATCATATCTCCCCTCAGTCGTCTCTTTTCCAGGTTAATGAGCCCTAACCTTTTTAGCATTTCTTCATAGAAGTATCATTCCATCCCCTTTACCATTTTGGTGGCTCTTCTCTGAACCTTTTCTAATAACGCTATATCCTTTTTAAGATACGGCGACCAAAATTGCACACAATATTCAAGGTGCGGTCTCACCATGGAACGATATAGAGGCATTATAATATCTTTTGTTTTATTTTCCATTCCTTTCCTTTTGATACCTAGCATTCTATTTGCTCTCTTGGCCGCCGCTGCACACTGGGCCGAAGGTTTTAACATGTTATCCACAATGACGCCTAAATCTTTTTCCTGGGTGGTGGTTCCTAATGTGGAACCTTGCATCATATAACCATAGTTTGGGTTGTTCTTCCCTAGGTGCATAACTTTGCACTTGTCCACATTAAATTTCATCTGCCATTTTGATGCCCAGTCTTCCAATTTATCAAGATCCTCTTGCAATTTTCCACAATCCTCTTGGGTTTTAACAACTTTAAATAGTTTTGTGTCATCTGCAAATTTGATAACCTCACTCGTTATTCCCTTTTCCAGGTCATTTATGAATATGTCAAAAAGCAGCGGACCCAGCACAGATCCCTGGGGTACACCACTATTCACCTTTCTCCATTGGGAAAATTGGCCATTTAGTCCTATCCTCTGCTTTCTATCTTTTAACCAGTTCCCGATCCACAATAGTACACTGCCTCCTATCCCATGACTCTTTAGTTTTGCCAAATGTCTCTGATGAGGGACCTTATCAAAGGCTTTCTGAAAGTCCACTTACACTCTATCAATCGACTCACCTTTGTCCACCTGTTCATTTACACCTATAAAAAAACATAACAGATTAGTAAAACAAGATCTTCCTTGTCTAAAGCCATGTTGGCTGTCTCCCATTAGGCCATGACTATCTACATGCTGAGTAAGTTTGCTCTTTATGATGGTTTCTATCATTTTTCCCGGTACTGACATCAGGCTCACCGGTCTGTAGTTTCCCGGATCACCCCTGGAACCCTTTTTAAAAATAGGTGTACATTGGCGATCCTGCAGTCTTCAGGTATTACAGATGATTTTAATAAAAATTCACAGATTACGAGTACTAATAGCAGGTCTGCAATCTCATATTTCAGTTCTTTCAGCACCCTTGGATGTATACCATCCGGCCCAGGTGATTTGCTACTCTTCAGTTTATATAATAGTTGTAATACATCTTCCCGATGTATCAATATTTCCTTCAATTCTTCCACACCTTTAAATACCACTTCAGTCATGGGTAACATCCCTACATCTTCCTCAGTAAAGACCGAAGCAAAGAATTCATTTTGCAGGGCTGCTGCCACAACCACATCATGTACATTGTGTGTGGTGCTATACAGCTCTGAGGGTGTGTTATGCATGTTGATGAGCACAGACCTGTGGTATGTGTTGAATGTGCTTTATATTCAGGGCATGTTGTGTGACACTGCACATAGTATATATTTCCTTTATTGAGTATGACTGTCTCTTGAGGGTGAGATGCCATGTTCTCCTGTAGTATACATCACTTTGTAATTTTCTGGGATTTGAACTCACCCTGTGTTGTTGCCTTGTGTTTCTACAAACCACTGAGCTACACACACCAGGCCATGTTGGCTCAGCGCTGTATGTGTCACTGATGCCATATAGGGGGTTGCCTAGGTGTGGTGGTGGGGGGGGGGTGCAAACCAATATCTTCTGGGCAATGGGCTGTCAACATATGTTGGAAGGTGCCTTGGGCGTCTCACATACATTAACGTGACACTGCACGTTAGGGTGACCAACAGGGCATGTTAAGGCTGACAGGGCGCTGTAACGTAAGGCGCCTTATATGGTGCCTTGCATTGAGGTGCTTTATTGGGTGCCTTAGGTTAAGGTGCCCTAGGAATGTTAGTATGCCTTACTTTAAGGTGCCCTGAGAGTTGTAAGGTGCATCAGGTTAACATGCATGACCTGTAAGGCATTTGGTCAGATGTGACCCTCACACTGGATGGTGCACCAGGGAAAGACAATGAACAGGTGATGGTGTGTGGGGGGGGGGGGGGAGCGTTGGGAGCTGATGGACCTGCCATATGTGCGGGAATCCTATGTGGCTGCCGGTAATGTGGACAGACATATTGATGGAAGCTGTACCGATGCACAGGGTGTCAGCAAAGTAAGGTGCTGCAATTAATGTGGGTGGTGGTGGATGGGAATTCTTATCCCCCACTGGTGGCAGATGTGGCAGGGTATTTGCAACGATAGATGGGCAGAGGAATAATGGTGCCATGGAGATTAGGCACAGACAAGGCAGGCACGAACAGACACAATGCAGATAGGGTTCCCAGTAGAGGACATAGGGTAGCAGCCTGCACAGGTGGACAGGACTGTTTGGCAAATGTGATGAGGGTGTTATGGACTGCCGGCACAGATCAGCAGAGATGTGACTGTTCCAGGTATGAAAATGATTTCATTGTGATGGGTATATATATATATATATATATATAACTAGGTTGGTATTGAATCCATGACCCCCTGTTTACAGAGTCATTGTACTAACCAGTTGACCACACCTTCATGGTTCTTGGCACATCAATGGCTGGATACAGATGCACGGCAGGTCACCCCACAGGATGTCAGCTGTGCCTGGCAGGATAGAGTAATCCCACCAGTACCCAAGATGCAATGCACATGCAGACCAGCAATCTACAGCTGCTCACCATATGGAGGATGCACCTCTACAGCACCTCAGCTTGGTATGACGTTATGACAGTGTGAGACTGGCCCAGGGCAGCTATAGACCATGCCACTACGCGGGTTCTGTGTTCACCCTGAGGGTGAGGATGGGCACCCAGCATCAGCCCCGCAGTACCTGTGGTGCAGGTGTTAGGCTGTATTGTGGCTACCCATTGCTACTTGTGTATAGCAGGTTTTTCTTGCAGTGGGACCTAGTGTCACCCTATATATATATGTATATGTCCCAGTTACATCTGGGACAGGTGGGGTGGCATCCACCCAGAACAGTGCATACCCAGTGTTATGATGTGGCTGCCATAGACACCTATTATCAGGGCAGTGGGGATGTCTGGACTCACTTTAGGTAGATGTAGCACTGCCTATGTTACTGCCCTCTTCTGGGTCAGAGTGGTTTATAATATACATGGCTTGTCTCAGGATCTACCTTTTTGTAATTGCGGCAGTGGTGACACATGTGGCACAGCCATGTGGACTAGTATTGCAACCAGCAATCCTGGTCCCCCTGTGCAGAGACTGTTCTCCTAGGGGGTTGGGCCAGATGGATACCTGGTACTAGGACCCTGGCAGACCAGAAGTGATGCTGGGGGTGGGTCTGGATACCCTCAGCTTCTATCCACGGTGGTCTGACATTCACCAACAGAGGGCATACTCAGACTGTACCTGCTGCACCCCACCAGGTGTTCCAGCCATGCAGGTACTAACTGCAGAAAGTCCACACTGCATGTGGTCAGGAAACTATGTGCATCCAGCTTTGAGACATACATCACAGACACCCAGCAGGTATTTCAGTGATTAGGCCCCAGAAACGGGTTCACACCAGTATTGCTGGAGACTAACACTATATTGCACTATGTGGGGACTTAGCCAGGCCATGATCACTGCTCGGTCAGAGTGAGGGTATCCGCCCAGCATGACATGCTGTGGCCACCCTGTCCATGCAGGTGGTGGTGTGCCCCTATGGTTCCCCAGCCATTACCCTACCCCCCATGCAGGCGCAGCATGCCCAACCCACCCTGTCCAGCCCATACCCACAATACCTTGCTCCTCAGTATGCACATTGGCAGGCTCACGCTGGCAAGGGTGTACATATTGTGGGCCCAGTGAGGGGTGGGAGCCACAAAACAATGGATAGACAGACACACACACACACTCCTATTGCAGCATTATGCAAAGTTAGGGGTGGCTGGCAGCCCTGCCTGCCACACTGTTCCCAATCACAGTGCAGGCATTGCTATGGCATGCAGGTGATTGTATTATTTTATTTATTTATTACATTCTCTTATATACCGTGCTATTCTGCATCAGTGCAGTTTACATTGAACAAACTGAAATTACATTGAACAGGGCATTATAACTTGGAGATAACTATTTTACAGGGAACATGGGCTATGGAGGGTTAAGTGGCTTGCCCAAGACCACAAGGAGCACCTGTGGGACTAGAAACCCCAGTCCTTCTGGCCCAAGGTTGCTGTCCCCTAGTGGGATTTGAACCCCTGACCTTCCGGCCTGAAGTACCTTGCCCCAACCACTAGGCCACTCCTCCACTCCACTAATGCTCTGGTGCTCACTGCTGCTCCATGCTAGTGCCCCCAGCTTGCCTCTCCATGCTGCTCTGGATAGTGGAGCCTGTGTGTTGGTGTTTGTACTCCTGTTGGCTGAGGCTTTGGGGATTGCACATGTTGCTGTGGTATGTGCAATGGAGGGACATGCTCTGCAAGGACCTGAACCTGTGACCCTCTGCTCCACAACATACTGGCTATGTGCACTGCACCACACTGTTGCCACAATTGTAATGCAGTCCCTGGGGCTACCTTTGCTGTTCATCAGACAGACCTTTGTTGCACTGCAGACCACATGCTGGAACTGGTCATGGCCATTGTCCGCTACAGGCGGGTGCCACTGCCCCCTCCACCACCAACACCCCTCCTTGTCATGCTGACATGCCCATGTCCTGTTGGTGCTGATAATGTGCGATCCATGGCCATCCTCTGCGCAGGTAGGCACTTGCCTGGGGCTCAAAGTCTGGGGTTCAGGGGCATACATGGACATCCACACATCCCCTTCCATCACTGTGTGGCACTCTTATGTCCCTTCCACATTGCGGAGGGCTGACTGGGGGGGGTGAGGTTGGTGATCTGGCAACTATTGGCGTGGGTGGACCTGGTCGATAGATTGTGTTATTCCAGCAGACTGTGGATAGGCTGGGGCATAATATATGGGTACACTGTATCGTATTTTGACTAATGTTTCCAACGGCGCTTGGTCACACCCTGCACTGCCTTACCAGGGGCTGTTGTGCTGGGTGTTCATTTAGCTGGGTTTACACACTGTTTGAGATGTATCATGTGTGCTCGCTTCAAAGTCACTGAAAGTGTTGCAACTCAAAAGGGAAGAGGAAGGAAAAAGACTACAACTCCAAAAACTGACAGAATGATTGTTAGGCTGGCTTTAAAAAATCGTAAATCATCTGCCAAGGACATCAATCAGGAACTTATGGATCTTGGTGTGTCCGTTACTGATCGAACTGTTCGAAACAGGCTACTCAACGCCGGTCTGAGGGCAAGAATTCTTGGGAATTCTTGCCCTCAGACCGGCGTTGAGTAGCCTGTTGCAACACTTTCAGTGACTTTGAAGCGCGCACACAACTTTTGTACACCAGATGCTGTCACTCCATGGCTCATCTTCTGAGCGATTTCACAAAAGCTGTACCCTCATTTCTCAAAGTAATGGCTGTTGCTCTCTTTTTAGGAGACCAGTCAACCCTCTTTGTTGCTGTCATCATTAATCTACAAAATACAACAACATATTCCAAATTGGAAACTTTTTATTAAGCATTTGCCATTTTTTAAAATATTTTTGCTAATAAATAAAATAAATTTGTAAAAATAACAAAAGCACAAATATGACTTTGATACAGCTTGTATACACCTGGCAGTAGAGCACACATTATCTGAAGCGTCAGCTTATACATGAGATTCTGCATAAAACCTGCTTAAAGTGGATCGACAGTTTCTTGAAAAATATCATTTTCCTGAGAAAAAGACATCAATTACCTTGTCTGACTCCAAATAGAAGTTTTTTTCTGATAAATGTTGCTGATATTCATTTGTAATATGTTCCAAAATGTTATGGCAACAATCTGCATAGAGTATCTAACCAAAGCTTCATACACCCGCCAAACATCAAGATACAAAACACCACTATTCCAATAAAATCAGAAGTGAGATACCTTGGAGTTACTCTGGACAACAAGCTAAACCTCAAGCCACACATAGACAAAACAATACAAAAAGTCTACTACAAGATGCGAATCATCAGGAGACTGAAACCACTCCTTGCCCCAGAACACTTTCGTACCGTCCTCCAAGCACTGATAACCCCAATACTGGACTTCTGCAATCCGATATACTTGGGACTACCGAAACAAGCCCTCAAACCACTCCAGCTAGCACAAAACACTGCAGCACGAATAATATCCGGTACTGCAAGACAGGACCACATCACACCCACCTTAAAAGACTTACACTGGCTCCCAATCGGTGCACGCATCAGATACAAAACTATCATAAACCTATTTAAGATAAATCAGCACACATCAGCCAACAGCCTACACACCCTCATTCAACCAGACAACAGCACTCGTCCTAGAAGAAAACAAACACGCAACCGAGTCAGCACCCCAGGTGAATTCAAACACACACGCAAGGACACAACAGACAGAGCTCTCTCCATGGCTGCTCCAACTATATGGAACAAACTACCAGACGACTTGAGGACAACTACAGACCTCAAAGACTTTAGAAAACAGCTAAAAACCATGCTGTTCATAGAACACTATGGACACATCACATAACCTAAGAGAATGTATAACAGCACATATTGCTGCCTGTACAGATAATGTTTTACAGCACCACTGTATATAGCCCACACTGTACATAGCTCTAACCATTCTAGCACGCAACACACCACACCTTGTACATAGCTCACCCCAATCTAGCACACGATACAACACACACTCAACTAAATTGCACCCTCTCTGCATGATTAACACACTCACTTTACCCGATTGTTTGCTGTGATACCACCTTGATTAATAAGATAAGGCGGTTTAAAAATACTGTTAAATAAAATAAATAAATCTAATATACAGAGTACTTAATTAACGTAAGTAAGACAGATATTGCGGAGAGCTCAAATTTTACAGGCGTATCCACAATTTTTTCTGCTAGTGTATATAGGGACAGACAAAGATCTCAATATGTATACTTTAGAGGAAAGACAGGACAGAGGAGATATGATAGAGACATTTAAATACCTTCATAGCATAAATATACAGGAGGAGGACCTTTTTCAATTAAGAGTAAGCTCTGCAATGAGGGAATACAGGGTGTTATAGATTTCAGTGCTGTGATGTATCATGGTTTCCAGTCAAATTTGAACTGTTTGGAATATAGAATTAAGAGGTCACGAACTTCCCACTTTTACAAATTTATAGCAGAGTCCAGTATGATGAGTCTGGGATCAGCCTGTGGACACCAGGAAGGCAGCAGGTATTGTAGCATTTTTCACTTTGTTTTCAGATCATTGGCAGATTATTTGGCTGACTTTCAGACATTTTTTGGCTTGTTTCAGAAATTAATGTATGAAATATTTCAGTTAAGCATGTAATAACTTCTTCATGTGAGTACATTGATTTTACTCACATTAATTTAGAGGTTACATGAGGATATTTTGTGTTCATTCTTCATATTCATGAAAATTTACACTGCAAAAATGGCAAATCTACAGTATAGAGGTGTGAACACAATATGAGATATTCTATAAACAATAACCTATATTCAAGATTGTTTGTTCCATCTTACCTCAGTGTTCTTCCCCAAGTGCTTGCGAGCATCAGTAACTGGAAAAGCAAAGAGAAAATTTGGGACTGAAGCCATTGAAGGGACTGAGCAGTCACAGAATATCCAAATATTTTTCAGGAGAAAATTGCAAACATCAAAGCTAGAGACATCTAGCTCCTAGTTCTAGACTTTTCTAAGTGCTACTAATATAGGAGACAAGAATGATAGATTTATGTGGCAAACAAGAGCTTCACTGCATGTCACTGTGAATAATATATTGTACATTGCAATTGTCTAAAATTTCTCATGCTAGCAGGAACTCTGTATTCAGAAAATAGAGACCAGCCTTACACGCTGTGCTATAACACACTCAGACAGTCTCTTACCAAAGCAGCAGCTGAGAGCCACCGATAGAAAGGCAACTGTGAGCTTCATGGCTGACATGATCCTCGAGTTCCCTGTTACAACTAGAATGCAAACACTGATCCTGTCTGTAAATGAGCTGATGGTACATGCCTAAATAGGTCCGGCATGGTTATGAGAGCTTACGTAGCATTAAGGCAAAGCTGTTTGTTTACCCATGTCACAGGACTGTGTATATGTGCCAATATTCTCTGCTTTATCATGGTTCCTTACTTTCAGTACTTGATGTCACATCACTTAAGAAAATACATGATCCTTGAACCCTGCTAATGCAGCCCACAGCATGCCTGGTTACCTCTGAGTTTTAATACCCTTATGCCTACCCCTCTTTACTGTATATACTTTCCACTGTATATCAGTCTCATGTTGTTTTGTTATCATTGTTAATTATTCGACTCTTTTTAATTTAACAGTTAACTTTATGATATCTTCACTCGTTTTACTATATAAAAGATTCATGTTTAATGTAAACCGCTTTGATTAACGGATAAGGCAGAATAAAAAAAAAGGTTAAATAAATAAATAAAATGTCTCATTCAAAGTAGATACATCCAATGACTGCAGGACTGAGGCAGGGAATGGAGGTGAGAAAGGGAAGAGGAGAGGCCAGAGACAACAATAAGAAGAGACAGAAGAGAGAAGGAGAGGGACAAGAATGAGATGATAAGATAAGGAGGGACAGAAGAGCATATTGAGGGGGCTTAAACAGAAAGAATATACTACTCACTCTGTCCTCAGCATTTGAAATCACTGAAAAAGCCAGTAGTACCCCCTTCTCTCACACTCACACAGACACAATCAACATACACTTCTTTGAGGGGTATCCCATTTTACCCGGCCCTTTGTGTGAAAAGCTATGAAATATCTTGAATAGATGGATGCTTTACTCTGGCTTCTACTTGTCTTACACTGCAAACACATTTCTTTTCAGTCAGAATCCTGAAACATTGATAATTCCCATCTTCTTTTTGCATGGCAGGGCTGCCAACCACCCCTATCTTTGCACAATGCTGAAATAAGAGTGGGAGTGTGTATATATCTATCCATTGTTTTGTGGTTTCCTATTGATATAAACAAATGTGATATGTTATTTTTACAATGTAATATAAGGCTTGTATTCCATTCATTCACCATTCTGTAATATAATTTTGTTTCTCTGCATTCTGGGAAGAGAGACTACGTGGTTAAATAATACATAACCTGTCACATGTGCAGAGGTACAAGGCTGATTCATATTTACTGTATGTCTGCATTCTGGGAAAAAGGGATACGTGGTTAAATAACACATAGCCTGATGTATGTAATGATTTTCTGACTTCCTTACTGTATGTCTGCATTCTGGGAAAAGAGGCCATTTGGCTAAATAGTACATAGCCTAACAATTATTAATTACCAAATTTGCTATAAAAATAACTGTGAAACAGAGGTTTGGTGTGAGTGCTTACTGAAGCGTCTCACCCTTTACTTGCAAGCAAAGACAATAAACTCTGCTTTACTGAGAAGTCTGTTATTGTGTAAAAAGTTATGTTTTCTTACACTATCCCTCACTGGGCCCACAATGCTTACCCTGTTCCAGCGTTAGCCTGCAAATGTGCATACTGAGGAGCAAGGTATTGTTGTTCTGGCCCAGACAGGGCGGATTGGGCAGGATGTGTCTGCATAGGGTGTAGGGCAATGGCTGGGATATTGTAGTGCCCGACCACCACCTGCATGGACAGGATGGCCACTGCATGTCATGCTGGGAGGGCACTCTCACTCTGACTGAGCAGTGATCATGGCATGTCTATGTTCCCACATAGTGCTATACATTGTTTTTCTCTAGTGATATCTGTGTGTTCCTTGTTCTGGGGCCCAATCACTGAGATATCTGCTTGGTGTTTGTGCTGTATATCCCAACTCTGGATGCACATAGTTTCTCTGTGAACATGCATTATGGACTGGCTAGTGGACTGTCTGCAGTTAGTCTGTGCATGGCTGGAATGCTTTGGAGGGTGCTGAAGGTGCAGTCTGACTGTACCTTCTGCTGGTGAATGGCAGACCTTGGTGTTGGGCAGCTAAGGTTTTCCAGGACTACTCCCAGGACTTACTGCTGGTCTGCCACTTCCCTAGTCAAAGGTGTGGCAGTCTTTTGTGAGGAGGACTGGGGTTGCTGGTCCCACAGTTATTCTTCATAGTGGAACCACCTTTCCCTCCACTGCCTCACTTATAAAAGGGTTGATTGTGGGCCCTTTGGGGTTTATAGTATATACCACTTTGACCAGGAGAGGGCAGTATACTAGGCAGTACTGCATAGACCTCATGTGAGTCTAAACACCCCTATGCCCTGATAACAGGTGATCATGGCAGCCTCACAGTAACACTGGGAATGCACTAATCTGGGTGGGTTCTGATCCCATAGGAACAGATGTGACAGAGGAATACAGAATTACTTTAGGTTACAATTCAAGGACACCTGTCACACACTGGTAGTGATGGGGATATACAGCAGGACCTATCCATTGAGTGTAACATGTATGATTTTCTCCCAGTTGGAGAGAGGTCTTACTTGTGCACTAGGTGCAAGGAGCTCTTTGCTCTCAGGGAATGAGTCCATTCTCTAGAGGCTAGAGTAGCAGACTTGGAAAACATAAGAAAGACAGAGAGGTACATAGACGAGACCTACAGGGATATAGTCCTGAAGTCCCACCTCCAGTCTGGCAGCATCCCTGTTGCCATGGAGGAGAGATGTCACGTGACAGGAGAGCATCACCCTGGTGTGGCAGGAAGTGATCCTGTAACTAGGACCTGTCCTCCAGGTGATGTAAAACCATCTCGCACCGAGGAAGTTTCTCCAGGGCCATGTGCCCATAAGGGAAGGGTTAGGACAGCCATTATAGTTGGTGATTCCATCATTAGGCATGTAGATAGCAGGGTGGCTGGTGGATGTGAGGATTGCCTGGTAACATGCCTGCCTGGTGCGAAGGTAGCGGACCTCACGTGCCACCTAGATAAGGACTTAGATAGTGCTGGGGAGGATTCTGCTGTCTTGGTGCATGTCGGTACCAATGACATAGGAAAATGTGGTAGGGAGGTTCTGGAGGCTAAATTTAGGCTTTTAGGTAGGAAGTTGAAATCCAAAACTTCCAGGGTAGCATTCTCCGAAATGTTTCCTGTTCCACGCGCAGGACCCAAAAGGCAGGCAGAGCTCCGGAGTCTCAATGCGTGGATGAGACAATGGTGCAGAGATGAGGGGTTTGGATTTGTTAGGAACTGGGGAACATTCTGGGGAAAGGAGGGGCTCTTCCAAAGGGATGGGCTTCACCTTAACCAGGATGGAACCAGGCTGCTGGCATTAACCTTTAAAAAGGAGATAGAGCAGCTTTTAAACTAGATAATAGGGGAAAGCCGACAGTTGCCCAAGAGCGGATGGTTCAGAAGAATGTATCCTTGAAGGATACTACCAAAAGCAGAGAGGTTCCAAAAAAGAGTAAAGTAGCCCAAATACCCTCGAGTATGGAGCAAACAGAGCTTAAAGATCCCAAATTACCCATGTCTACCAATAGCCAAATTAATATGAATAAAATACAGTCTCTAAAATGCTTGTATGAAAATGCTAGAAGTCTAAAAAATAAGATGGGAGAGTTAGAATATATAGCACTAAATGAGAGGTTAGATATGATTGGAATATCAGAGACATGGTGGAAGAAGGACAACCAGTGGGACACTGCGATACCTGGGAACAAATTATATCATAATGATAGAGCTGATCAAATTGGTGAAGGGGTAGCGCTCTATGTTAGAGAGGGCATTGAGTCAGAAAGGATTAAAGTTTTGCAGGAAACTAAATTTGCTGTAGAATCTCTATAGATTGAAATTCCATGTAAAAAGGGGAAGGCAATGGCAGTGGGGGTGTACCATCGACTGCCTGGCCAGAATGAACAAATGGATGATGAAATGCTCAAAGAAATCAAGGAAGCTAACAAAAATTACAGCGCAGTAATAATAATGGGTGATTTCAATTACCCCGGTATCGACTGGGTCAGTGTCACGGCAGGACATGCTAGGGAGATAAAGTTCCTAGATGACATAAATGACTGCTTCTTGGAGCAGCTGGTTCATGAACCGACCAGATGGGAAGCCATATTAGACCTAGTCCTTAGTGGAACACCAGATCTAGTGCAAGAGATAAGGGTGTTGGGGCCACTTGGCAATAGTGATCATAGCATGATCGCCTTTGATTTAATTAGTGGAGGAGGGATAGTAAGGAAATCCACAGTACTACCTTTTAACTTTCGAAAGGGAGACTATGATAAAATGAGGAAAATAGTTAAGAAAAAACTAAAAGGAGCAGTTGCAAAGGTTAAAGACGTACATCAAGCTTGGGTGTTGTTGAAAAATACTATCTTGGAAGCCCAGGCAAGCTGTATTCCACGCTTTAAGAAAAGTGGAAGGAAGTCCAAAAAACTGCCAGCATGGTTTAAAGGCGAGGTCAGAGAGGCTGTTGTTGCCAAAAAAGCATCTTTCAGTTAATGGAAAAAAGAGCCAAACGATGAAACCAGGAAACAGCACAAGCATTGGCAGGTCATATGCAAGGCATTGATAAAGCAGGCAAAGGGAGAATTTGAGAAGAAGCTTGCTGCGGAAGCAAAAATGCGAAATAAAGATTTTTTCAAGTCCATTCGTAGCAAAAAACCTGTGAGAGAGTCAGTTGGTCCATTAGATGATAGAGGAGTTAAAGGGGCACTAAGAGGCGACAAGGCGATAGCGAAGAGACTGAATGAATTCTTTGCTTCGGTCTTTACTGAGGAAGATTTAGGGATGTTACCCATGACTGAAGTGGTATTTAAAGGTGCGGAAGAATTGAAGGAATTATCGATACATCGGTTTAGATGTATTACAACTATTAGATAAACTAAAGAGTAGTAAATCACCTGGGCCGGATGGTATACATCAAAGGGTGTTGAAAGAACTGAAATACGAGATTGCAGACCTGCTATTAGTAATCTGTGAACTATCATTAAAATCATCTCTAATACCTAAAGATTGGAGGATCGCCAATGTAACGCCAATTTTTAAAAAGGGTTCCAGGGGTAATCCGGGAAACTACAGACCGGTGAGCCTGACATCAGTACCGGGAAAAATGGTAGAAACCATCATAAAGAATAAAATTACTCAGCATGTAGATAGTCATGACCTAATGGGAGACAGCCAACATGGCTTTAGACAAGGAAGATCTTGTCTTACTAATCTGTTATGTTTTTTTGAAGGAGTGAATAATCAGGTGGACAAATGTGAGTCAGTTGATATTGTGTATCTGGACTTTCAGAAAGCCTTTGACAAGGTCCCTCATGAGAGACTTTTGGCAAAACTAAAGAGTCATGGGATAGGAGGCAGTGTACTATTGTGGATCAGGAACTGGTTAAAAGATAGAAAGCAGAGGGTAGGGCTAAATGGCCAATTTTCCCAATGGAGTAAGGTGAATAGTGGTGTACCCCAAGGATCTGTGCTGGGTCTGCTGCTTTTTGACATATTCATAAATGACCTGGAAAGTGCAATAACGAGTGAAGTTATCAAATTTGCAGATGACACAAAACTATTTAAAGTTGTTAAAAACCAAGAGGATTGTGGAAAATTGCAAGAGGATCTTGATAAATTGGAAGACTGGGCATCAAAATGGCAGATGAAATTTAATGTGGACAAGTGCAAGGTTATGCAACTAGGGAAGAACAACCCAAACTATGGTTACACGATGCAAGGTTCCACATTAGGAACCAACACCCAGGAAAAAGATTTAGGCGTCAATGTGGATACCATGTTAAAACCCTCGGCCCAGTGTGCAGCAGCGGCCAAGAGAGCAAATAGAATGCTAGGTATGATAAGGAAAGGAATGGGAAATAAAACAAAAGATATTATAATGCCTCTATATCGTTCCATGGTGAGACCGCACCTTGAATATTGTGTGCAATTCTGGTCGCCGTATCTTAAAAAGGATATAGCGATTTTAGAAAAGGTTCAGAGAAGAGCCACCAAAATGGTAAAGGGGATGGAAGGATACTCCTATGAAGAAAGGCTAAAAAGGTTAGGGCTCTTTAACCTGGAAAAGAGACGGCTGAGGGGAGATGTGATAGAAGTCTATAAATTAATGAACGGAGTGGAACGGGTAAACGTAGATCGATTGCACAGGTACACTACCAAAAAACTGCCTCCAGTTTTGCAACTGATTCCTATAGATTTTGGGGTGCTGAATCCAGGAAAAATAGCCAAAATGTTCCATCACGTCACGTTTTCTTGCAAAATTAGATTTCTTACCCATATAAGGAATGTTCACATAATTTCTTTTTAGCCGACTGCAGTTTATTTTCTTGGCCCAAAATAGAGGTTGTAATGGTTAACTAACTAGAAACACTCCCTCATGATATTTTAGAGTGTTTTGTATTCATTTTATACATTAACAGGACAATTGGGAGGCAGGGGGCTAAATCCAGTACTCGCGCTGGCGCATGTTCTTTCTTGTTCGCCTCGCCTCGTTAGCTCGCTCAAACACAGTGGTTGCGACATGAACGTTCCTGTCAAATCTCAGTTTCTTGCAAGTTCATTATTACCTTTTGTTTGCTTAGTCGTAATCCAGCTTTATTCCGAAGTGGTTCACTACAGTTGTAGTTTGCAGTGCTGTGTATTTGTGATGGCTCACAGAGCCAGAGGTTGCGTCAACTCTCCGGACAGTTTTTGTTTTATTTGTGGGGAATATACCGTGAAAAAGTGGCAGAGGAACATTTCTGCATTTATTAAAAAAGTATATTTCGCCTATTTCGGTTTGAAGTTAGGCGATCAAGACAAACCGTGGGCTCCTCACAAAGTGTGCAAGACATGTGAGGAAGATCTACGCTTATGGATGAAAGGTAAAAAACAAGCATTTCGTTTCGGAATACCTATGATGTGGCGTGAACAAAGAGACCACAGCAGTGACTGCTTTTTTTGCTCTTGCATTGTGAAGGGATACAACTTAAAAAATAAGAACGTAATAAGTTACCCCAACCTTCCCTCAGCAATTAGGCCTATGCCTCATAGCAACGAAGTACCTGTGCCTGAACCACCAAAATCTTTGGATCATATTTGTGTGGACGGTTCTGATCATGATGAGACTCATCAGATGGCTTTTCCCGATGAGTCCAGTACTTCCGAGTTTGAAACTGAACCAGATCTCTCAAGCTGAATTGAATGATTTAGTCCGGGATTTAGGACTCCCAAAAGATGCTGCCCAATTGCTAGGTTCTCGGCTTAAACAGAAAAATCTATTGTCACCAGGAACAACTTTTTATTGGTACCGCAACCGCGAGACACAATTTTTGAAGTATTTCAGCAAAGAGGAAGATTTGGTATTTTGCAACGATATATGCGGAGTGATGGAAAAGTTTAAACTCAAGTATGATCCTGCTGAATGGCGGCTGTTCATTGATTCGTCAAAAGACAGCATAAAAGGTGTTCTTCTTCATAATGGCAACACATTCGCTTCAGTTCCTATTGCTCACTCTGTTATTCTCCAAGAAAAATACGAGAATTTGGCCCTGATTCTTCAGAAGATTCGTTATGATGAGCATAAGTGGATGATTTGTGGAGACTTTAAAATTCTATCCATGCTATTAGGGCAGCAATCCGGTTTCACCAAATATCCCTGCTTCCTTTGCTTGTGGGATAGCCGGGCCTGTGACCTACACTGGGGGAAAAAAGACTGGCCAATTCGGGAGTATTTGAGACCCGGTGAGAAAAATGTTCTTCATGAGAGCTTGGTACCTCGTGATAAAATTCTATTACCACCTCTCCACATTAAGTTGGGTCTCATTAAGCAATTCATCAAGTCCCTTCCAAAAGATGGTGAGTGCTTTCGGTACCTTTGCTCAAAGTTCCCCCGACTTTCTGAAGCAAAGCTAAAGGAAGGAGTGTTTGTTGGCCCTGATATAAGGAAACTCATTTCAGATGGAGCATTCGCTGAAACGATGTCTGAGAAGGAAAAAGAAGCCTGGGATTCCTTCAAGGATGTTGTTCTCAAATTCTTGGGGAACAGGCGGGATGAGAACTATAAGGATATTGTTGCCAGGATGCTCAATGCCTTCAAAGAACAAGGCTGTAACATGAGCCTGAAAGTCCATTTCTTGCACTCCCATGTGAACTACTTTCCCGAAAACTTGGGGGCGTACAGTGAAGAACAAGGTGAAAGGTTTCACCAGGACATCAAGGACGCAGAGAGAAGGTACCAAGGAAGATGGAACACCACTATGATGGCTGATTTCTGCTGGTTGCTGCTGCGGGAAACCCCAGATGAAAAATACGCCAAGCAGCGCACCAAGAGAAGCATTCGGGGGAAGAAGAAACGGGCCCACCAGGAGATTGATTGACCCAAGAATGACTTTAAAATCTAAACTGTGTTGACAAATATTGTGTTTTTACTAAACTTTGAAATAAAAATTTGCTAGTTATTACCACAGTGTCGGATCTCATTTATTAGAATTTTATTTTCACACCATCGGGTGTTTGTCTTCATGTATTGCAATGGTGCGGTTTGCGTTTTCTATTCTTACATACATACCTGTACAACATTTTTTGCACATTTCTTTGCTTTGCTTTGTGTCTAACCTCGCTCTTATATGCTCAATGTTTGTGCACATGTATGTGGCTGTTTTAAGTGCAGACAATTTTGCTACCATCACAGTGTGTTTTGTTGACATTACTCTATTCTTATGTGCTGCCTTGTTACAATTTTTCTTTATTCTTATTTGAATAACTACTAAACAATTAGTATAAAGAATTCATCCAAGAAACTTTTATCTCGATCGCACTCAATCTGAAACGTTCAACTCAAACTGCTAACCCAATGTAGCAAAACATCTGTACGTGATGGAGCAAATTGGTTACCAGATTTGGATTCAGCGCACCAAAAAACGTAAAAATCAATCGAAACATTAGAGGCAGTTAAAAAAAAAAATTTTTTAGTGTACCTGTGTTGTTTACCTTATCAGAATATAGAAAGACTAGGGGACATGCAATGAAGCTACAGGGTAAATTTAAGACTAATAAAAGAAAATATTTTTTCACTGAACGTGTAATCAAACTCTGGAATTTGTTACCGGAGGATGTAGTAAAGGTTGTTAGTGTAGCTGGGTTTAAAAAAGGTTTGGACAAGTTCCTGGAGGAAAGGTCCATAAACCATTATTAAGAAGGGACCCAGGATATCAATGCTTTAACCAATACAAGCATTGTGGAACCTGTGTCCCTTGGGGAAACTGCTAGGTACATATGACCTAGATTGGCCACTGTTGGAAACAGAATACTGGGCTTGATGGACCTTGGTCTGACCCAGTATGGCATATCTTATGTTCTTATGTAACTTTAAGAAGGGCTTCTCTGGTGATTATGGAATGACAATGACCCCAGGTCGCTTGGAAGTTTTATGTGAGAGAGAATTCGCCCCTTTTTGTCTTTAACCTGGCCTCCTGAGGGATCCCTTGATTTAGACCTGATATTAGACGTGCATACTGTATTTCGACAGAGTCATTCTGACCAATTTCCCTATATTGATTCCTGGCTAGAAGTCTGTTCCAAGAGACCCTCATGGTTAATCAGATATTACGAAGATCAGTGTCGTATTCTTTTGTCCCAGCCCATCAGTGAACGTCCCCGGGTCCCTAGGAGCCAGTCCCGACCACCCATCTATCGTGATCCTGACCCCCCGAACCCTTTCCACAGCCACGTAGTTACTTATATTTATTTATTATTTTTTTATTTATATTTTTATTTATTTAGTGTACATTTGTATCCCGCTGCTTCCAGTGATCAGCAGCGGTAACAATACATGGTGAGGATGGCTGTACGGGCCAGAAATTAGGGATATATACATTGTGATCAGGGAGGGGGAGGTAGCACACAGCAAAAATATGGTTACAAATTTACAGTAGATTGATGTTAAGACTTCACACAGGGTACATTACATATATATTTACACATGGTACTTATATACATATTTACACATTGCTGACTTTAGGATCTCACACTGGAGCAAACTACATATTTACAAATGACTGAGGGCATTTCATGAGGCTAAATTAAAATGTGATTGGAAGAGGTGCGTCTTAAGTTTTTTTTTGAAGTCTCTCAGATCACAGTTTGCACGCAGATCACTTGGTAACCGGTTCCAGAGTGCTGGGGCTATAAATGAGAAAGCCTTGTTACTGGTACAAGCATTCACCTTTCTGAAGCACTTGGGGAGACAGAGGGTATTGAGGTTCGCTGTTCTTCTACTTCTGTTGCTGGGGAGATTGGATATTAAGCTGCTGAGATGTGAGGGTGCTACATTATGGATGAGTTTGAAGGTAGTGATTAACATTTTGTATTGGATGCGGGCCTTGATGGGGAGCCAGTGTAGCTCAATTAGAACAGGTGTAATGTGGTCAGAGAGACCTTTTTGCATAATGATTCTGGCAGCGACATTTTGTGCCATTTGCAGAATATTAATAGTTTTTCTTGGCAGGCCTTGCAGTATGGCATTGCAATAGTCCAGGTGTGGGATGATGAGGGCTTGAGCGACAGATCTGAAGTCGGCGTGATCGAGGATTATTTAAAGTCTTTTCTATATCGCGCTCTTTAAAAATCAGTGAGGTTGGGGGGGCGGAGCCTGATGTCCAGCGGGATGGTCGCATAACGCTGAGGCTCCCGAGAGGCCTACTTAGAATCCTGAATTAACACCTCATATACCTGGAACTTCTACTCTGATCTTGCCGGGGCACATTGGTGAGATGGCAGGGACCAAACCAACGCGCCTGGAATATGGGTCTCCAGCGGCTTCTCACGGCAAACGTTCCAAAACTGAACCTCCGTCCCCGCAGAAGGGGCCGGCCATGTGCGAGGGCCCTGAAATGCAGCAGGAAATCCTCGTAGAGATTAGAGGGGTCAAAAATCTTGTGCAGGCAAACGGGGAAGCACTCCGAGCGCTGCGGGAAGATTTTGGTGTGCTGCAAAGCAAGCTAGAAGGGCTTTCTTCGCGTCAAGATAAAATGGAGAGCATATTGGACTCCCATGCGGCCCGGTTGTCCCAACTCGACAAAGTTGAACGACAGGTGCGGGCCTTGCAGAAGGAGGTGGAAGATGGCAATAACAGAGCGCGCCGCAACAACATACGACTCGTGGGCATCCCGGAGGGAGCGGAATCGGGAGACATGACAGAGTTTTTATGCAAAATCCTCCCTTCCCTGCTCCAAATCACCTTTACCAAAGATTTGGAGATTGATCGCGCTCATCGTGTACCCACAAGCATAACGCTCAACAGGAAGACCCCGCGGCCTATCATTTTTCGACTATTGAGATATCAACACGTGGAGCAAATTCTAAGTGCCTCTCGGGCAAAGGGCCATATGGAGTTTGAGAGCCACAAGATCTCCTTCTATCCCGACTTGTCTAAACCCACAGTCGACCGCCGAAAGCGCTTTCTGGAATTCCGGCCGAGGCTTCAACAACTACAAGCACGCTATGGCCTGATGTACCCGGCTAAGTTCCGAGTCACGCTTCATAATCAGACAAGAACATTCGAGGACCCTGATCTACTAGCGGAGTTTTTGGATACCAAAGAAGCCGACTTGATGCGCTGACTTCCAGAATGTTCCTGCAGGCCTCCTCATGCCCGTTGTGTCTGCCATGTTGGATCTGCCGCAGCCTAGCAAGGAGTCTGGCGTGGGCAGTCTGTTGCCTTACTCTTGATGGTATTTGTGACCCGACTCCATCTACCCACTGTAGCCTCGATGAGTATCAGAGACAGTGTTATTATGGACTCTGGTGTTTCTTTTCCTATTTTACATGTCTTCTATTTCCTCTCTAGGGCCTCCTCCCGCAGACACATGGTCGCCATATTCTTTGGGGGTTTTGCTTCTTCTCTAAGATACGTTGGTACATACTTTTCAATATGGGGTGTATTAGCCAGAATACTCGGTGATTATGACATTGTTGTACAGATTCTGCTTATGTTCTATGTTACCAAGCGCCCTTCCCTAAAATGTCTATTACCGATTGATGGCACCATGTAAGATTTTTTCATTGAACGTAAAAGGCATCAATAATCCGATAAAACGGAAGAAAATCCTAAGCTACCTCAGTCAGGAAGCAGCGGATCTGATTTTTCTCCAAGAAACGCATTTAAATTCGAAGGAACCTCTTGAACTCAATATTAAACCTTACAAGGTGGCCGCTTATTCCCCAGCCGTTTCTAAGAAATGTGGGGTTGCCATACTGGTTAGGAAATCTTTGCATGCTACTGTTATTGCGACTAGCTCAGATACAGAGGGTAGATGGTCTAGAGTTCACCTCAAGATAGGTAGCCTAGAAGTTACATGTATATGCCTCTACGCTCCTAATGTTGTTGACCCTGCCTTTTTTTTTTTTGCTACCATTGCTCAGGTTGTGCAGGCTTCTGCTAATACTTCATTGATCATTGGGGGGGATTTCAATTTAGTCCTTGATCCCCTGATTGATAAACAGCCGCCTAGGACGAGTGGTCCCCCCAAGAGTCACGCCACGCTTACCTTCCTGATCAAGGATCTTGCTTTAGTTGATCTATGGAGGTTGCTACACCCCAATGAGCTTGACTTCACTTTTTTCTCCTCCCCTCATAAATCTCAGTCTCGCATAGACTTCTTTCTAGTCTCAAAACTGTTAGTTCCTCAGGTGGACACTGCAAAGATTCACTCCCAATATATTTCAGATCATGCTGCCATTTCCTTTCAATTACACACTACTGCACCCCAGGGAACCTTGGGAGCCTGGTTCTTTGATAGAGCCCTGTTAACTCAGCCAGAGTTCCAGTCAGAAATTCGAGTAGCCATACAGGATTACTTCCATTTTAATCTACCATGAATGTCCTCAACTGCAGGTCTATTGGGGGCGGGTCTGGGGTCGTATTCAATCTATCTTACACTTTCATGAACCTCTCTCTTGGAAGGTCGTGGGACTCCGCTCTGCGGCGGAGGTCCCCTCTCTTCCTAAGAAGGGTCGCTTTTTCCTTGATTTCATGCTGGGTATAGCTATATGCTTAATCACGAGGAATTGGAAGGATAGCTCTCGACTTACTGTCCATGAATGGTGGAACCTCGTCTGCTTATATAGTAAATATGAGCAGATACCTCGGAGAGCTATTCCCCATGTCCAAATTCACTCTTGCTTATCTAAATGGCAGATGCTTAATGATTATGTACAATCCGCTCATTGTTCCAACATGCCTGTATAATGTGCACTCATCATGTTTTAGATCACCGTTAGGTTTTGTAATCCAATAATGTAAGTACACGCCCGCTTCGGGAATGCTTAGTTTTCTAGAGAAGAAGCAGGGGGTGGGGGGGGGTTGGGGTTTACTTTGGTGTATGTATTACACGTTATGTATTTGTCTTTTAGCTGTATGTCTTCCTTTCCTTTGTTGTTATAAAACGAAAATAAAGAATTTAAAAAAAAAAAAAAAAAAAAAATCAGTGAGGTTTACAGGTAACAGATTTGTGCAGTGCAGGCAGGCCTACACTGGATTTACAATAAACAGGGGATTATATACAGGGTTAACAGGGTAACTATGTACATGATAACTTGCTGTCATATGTTATGAGGAAAGCTCGACACTATTTATATCCACTATTTAGATCCACGCCTTCCCTTAGCCCCGGTTCCTCCGCCCCCTTACCCCCAGGCTCAGGGAGGCCTGTCCCATTCTCTCCAGGACCCGCCTCTGACTCTACCTCCTGTTTCCATTCAGACAGAGCCCAAACCCCTACCAGTGCCGGACCCCTCCAGCCATCCCGTGGGATTTTCCGAGGGCCCCTCAACCAGTGCTGCCGCCGCGCCTGACGGCAGTTCAGTTGATGAGGACCTAGGATCACCGGACATTCAATCTCAGCGTTTCAGGGTCAAATTGCCTCTATCCCACTCCAGGGACACCTCCACACCAGTAGCATCTAGAACCCGGGCACAGGTTGGCATCCCCACAGTGGGTCAGCTCCCACTCTGAGAGGTCCAGGGACTGCCCATACTGGATGACAACCAACAGGTGGTAGTTGACCCGCTCAATCATATCTGCATGCCTTTCTCCACCACAGACCTCATGAACTGGAAAATGCATTATGTGTCCTATACCGAAAAACCGCAGGCACTGACTGATCTTATGGCCACCATTATGCAGACCCACCAGCCCACCTGGTCAGACTGTCGGCAGCTCCTCACTCATCTTTTTAATGCTGAAGAAATGTCCAGGATACAGAAGGCAGCCATCCGATGGCTGGAGGAACACCCAGACCTCGCGACCCAGGGGGGAATGGACAACCGACAGGCAGCCACCAGAGATTTTCCTGATATGGACCCACGATAGGACCCGAACTCCACGGAAGGCAGGGGGGCTTTAAGTCTGTTCCGCCTGGCCCTCATGGAAGGTCTAAAAAAAGGAGACCAGAGAGCCGTCAACATCAGCAAAGTGGCGGAAGTACTGCAGAAGCCTGATGAGAGCCCTGCTGCTTTTTATGAAGTCTACCGACTATATACCCACTATGATCCAGAAGATCCCGGCAGTCAGAGAATGGTTAACTCTGCCTTTGTCGCACAAAGTCAAAGCGATATATGGCGGAAACTACAGAAATTGGAGGGGTTTGATGGTATGAACCTGACCCAACTCATGAGTGTGGCCCAGAAAGTCTATGTTAGTCGGGACCAGGAGGAGAAATGGGAAAAACGACCGCGGAAGAAAGCAGACCTCCTAGTGGCCACCATAAGCAAATATCAAGTGGGACGAGCCCCAGCCCATCACGACCCACCAGGGGCAGAGGCCGAACAAGAGCCAGGGGAGGCCACTCCGGAGGTGGCCACCAGGGCACCCGGCCACCATGGGCGCCATTGGCTCTCAAGCACGACACAACTTCCTTCAACTTCGGGAGTGTGTTCTTGGGGGCCACCGTGTTCTTCACCAGTTCCTCTACATGCCGGACTGTCTGATTCCACTCTTGGGCCGTGACCTTCTTTCCAAGCTACAAGCCCACATATCCTTCGACAACTCAGGGGACAGCACTCTGACGCTAGAAGGAGAACCACCTCACCTTCTGGTCCTCTTTGTTCCCGGACCGAAGAATGGCGCCTATATGGATCACCGGCACCAGTAGCAAAACACACGATAGGCCTGCCCGTACCAACAACTGGGGTGTGGGCCGAAAACAGCCCGCCTAGAGTGGCTCAGAATATTCCACCAGTGATAGTCACTCTGAAACCCGGGGCTACCCCAGTTCATGTCCGCCAGTACCGACTACCCCGGCCTGCCGTTGTGGGGATCCACCGTCATCTGCAGAGACTCATACATTACGGACTCCTGCATCCCTGCCAGTCCCCGTGGAATACCCCTTTGCTGCCAGTAAGAAAAATCACAATCCAATGACTATCGCCCTGTTCAAGATCTGCGATGTGTCAACGATGCTGTAGTAACTATACACCCGGTGGTACCGAATCCCTACACTCTACTAGGCCTTATCCCGGCCGCAGCCACCCACTTTACTGTTCTGGACTTAAAAGATGCTTTCTTCTGCATTTGTCTCGCTGAGGTATCACAGCCAATATTTGCCTTTGAATGGTTGGAGTTGCTCAGGTGCTCAACAAGTAGGCCTCCCCATCCTGGGGGGGTGGGATGGTGTATCCTTCCCAGGGAATGTAGGGGGTACTAGTTTGTTTAGATGTAGAAGTTTGTTGCATATTTAACTACTTATTTGTTGCTCTTGTGAGTCGGCTTTGTCAATAGGTACTGGGGCTGATAGGTGGTGCCAGCCTCATATGTACACTAGTGTCATCAAAATGATGACATACTCAGTCTCCAAGCTGCTGAAAGAGGTACACTACTCAGGTGCAGGATTGAACTGAAGTTCCTCAAGGAACAACAATTAGCAGGTAAGTCTAATTTCTCTTTTTCACTTATAGCTAGGCTGAAGAATGGCTGCTATTCCCCAGTTAGAGCAACTTAGCTGTGGCCATGGAAACATTCTACCTCAGGCTTTCGTTCAGGTGTATTTTTGGGGTTTGGTGAGGAAAAACCCTCCTTCATCCCTTGATTTTGCTACTGCATGACATGTTGGCCGCTTTATAAGACCAATAAGGGCTTGGTGCTGAATCTGCTGCAGATGCAGGTGGCAGTACTGGCCTGTTTCTAGGAAAGGATTCAGGGGGTGTTTCTTGTCTCATCTGGACAGTTAGTTTCTTGAGAAGCGTTAAATCTGTGCATCCTCTGACTTGGGATCTTGATTTTAGGTTGTTAGCATTTTACAGGGGCTCCATTTGGACCTTTTCTGGAGATTTTTCTGAAGGATCTTAACGCTGAAGACAGCTAGCAAAAAAAATACTCAAGTGCGTAGAATCTCCAAGCTCCAGGCTTTGTCCTATAGAGAACTTTTTCTGTTTTATCTCCGGGGAAAGTTATCCTTCAGCTACAAATTCATGCTTCAAATTCATGCTTGGCTCCTTCCAGTCAGCCATAGCCCTTGCCAAACAAGACTACTACATCCATCTGACTAACTCTCTTACCTCTGAACCTCGCTGCCTCTTTAATACTCTCAATTCTCTCCTCAAGGTGCCCCCGCCCCGGTCCTGCCCTCCCTTTCTGCCCAAACTCTTGCCGACTACTTCCACGATAAAATTCACAAGATAACCCTACAATTCCTCACTTCCTCACCTACTCCCCTCCTCTATCCTCCCCCCATCCATACTTCCCCTGCTACCCTCTCCTCCTTCCCTATGATTTCCTCCTCCAAACCCACCACCTGTTCCTCTGACACTATCCCCACCTATCTCCTACACCCATCTCCCCCACCGTTGTCCCCTCTATTCTCATATTTCACTATCCACTGCAACTGTCCCCGTAGACTTCAAACATGCTGTTGTCACACCTCTCCTCAAGAAACCCTCTCTTGATCCCACCTGTCCTTCTAACTATCGACCCATCTCCCTCCTCCCCTTCATATCCAAACTACTAGAATGGGCAGTCCACTGCCGCTGCCTCGACTTCCTCACCTCCCAGGCCCTCCTGGACCCACTACAGTCCGGCTTCCGTTCCCTACACTCCACTGAAACGGCTCTTACAAAAGTCTCCAACCACTTGTTCCTGGCTAAATCTAAGGGCCTTTTCTCAGTCCTCATCCTTCTCGACCTCTCTGCTGCCTTTCACACTGTTGACCATAAACTTCTCCTCTCCACCCTCTCCTTGCTTGGTTTCAGGGGCTCCATACTATCCTGGTTCTCCTCCTACCTCTCTCATTGCTCCTTTAGTATATGCTCTGGTGGCTCCTCCTCCTCTCCCACTCTGCTCCATGTTGGTGTACCCCAGGGATCCGTCTTGGGCCCCTCCTTTTCTCTCTCTATACCCAATCCCTTGGCGCGCTTATCTCCTCCCATGGCTTTCAGTATTATCTCTATGCCAACGACTCCCAAATCTACCTCTCTACACCTAATATCTCTCCAGCAATCCAGACCAGGATCTCTGCCTGCCTTTCTGACATCGCTGCCTGGATGTCTCATCGCCGCTTGAAGTTGAACATGGCCAAGACTGAACTCCTTGTCTTTCCCCCCAACTCCTCCCCTCCTCTTCCCCACTTCTCAGTCTCCATTGATGGTTCCATGATCCTTCCTGTTCCCTCGGCCCGCAATCTGGGGGTTATCTTTGACTCCTCTCTCTCCTTCTCCACACATATCCAGCACATAACTAAGACCTGTCACTTCTTTCTCTACAACATTAGCAAAATCTGCCCCTTCCTTTCTGAACACACTACCAAAACCCTTATCCACGCCTTAATCTCCTCTCGCCTCGAGTACTACAACCTACTCCTTGCTGGTCTTCTCGTAAACCATCTCCTTCCCCTTCAATCTATACAAAATCATGCTGCTCGACTAATCTTCCGTCGAACTCGCCATGCTCACATTACTCCTCTTCTCAAGTCGCTTCACTGGCTCCCCATCCAATTCCACATCCAGTTCAAGCTTCTCCTGCTGACCTATAAATGCATTCACTCTGTGGCCCCTCAATACCTCTCATCTCTTATTTCTCCTTACACCCCCTCTTGGGAACTTCGCTCCGCTAACAAATTACTCCTATCTAGGCCATTCACTCACACCTCTAATTCTCGACTTCGCTCCTTTCACCTTGCTGCACCTCAAGCCTGGAACAGCCTACCTGTGTCTATACGCCAAGCACCCTCCTTGGCCCTCTTCAAATCCAGATTGAAGACCCACCTCTTCACTATTGCTTTCAGATCCTGACTTCTTTTCCTTATCTCAACCTGACTCCCATTAACTTTCATGACCGAATTGTAAAGACCATATGGTGCTTTGCACCGAATTGACTATTGCTCTGTATTGTCTCAACTAGATTGTAAGCTCGGACGAGCATGACTCTAACGAGCAGGGACTGTCTCTGTATGTTTACCTGTACAGCGCTGCATGCATGGCACTATATAAATGCTAAATAGTAGTAGCAGTAGCTTGTCCCCCTCCTATCTACTCAAGACAGTTACCCTGCTGGGGTGTGGTGGTGGTGTTTGTTTCAGATAGGCATCCAGAATAGTTTTACACAAGCTGGATGTCTTGAGTTCTGACTGCCAGAGCAGCCTTGTTCTGTTCAAGTACTGACAGATCTGTTTGTGCTGTTTGGAGGGCCAGGCAAGGGTGAAGCAGCCTCTCTAAGACATTGATTGCTCACTGGCTGAAAGAGGCTATTGTGACTGCTTATCTGCTTAAGGGTTTGCTCCTGGTAGGTCTCCAGGTCCATTCCATAAGAGCATAAGGAGAATGTTTTGGCTTGGTGCTACTCCTTTCATTTCTTTATGCATTACTAACATTTTGATGATCAAGCACAGGGGGATTTGGAGTGAGGACATTGTAGGCAGTGCTCTCCTGTTGTATCAACCCCCCACCCTCCCACGCCTACATTCCAGACATCTGGTACATTCCATACATCTGAACTGGACAAGGGATGATGAAAGTGAATTATACCTTACCTCCTATCTTTGAGTTCTCCTGTCCATTCCAGTTCCCATCCTGTCTGTTTTCGGTCAAGCCTGGTGGAAAGAACATGCTGAGTTGCTAGGTCATTTTGACCCTTTCAAGGTTCACCCTCTAAGAATCAACTATTTTGTGGGGTTGCACTGTCTTGGTGGCTGTAGGCTGTTTGGGTCTGGATACATTGGTCTGTGGTTGTGAAGTACCCCCCCCCCTCCGAAACAAAAGTTGTTGTATAGTTGGTTATAGTCCTGTTTTAATGAGTAAAGTAATAGCTATTCCCCCCCCCCCAAAAAAAACAAACAAAAAACAAAAGTTGTTGTATAGTTGGTTATAATCCTGTTTTAATGAGTAAAGTAATAGCTATTCCTTTGGAGTCTTTGTTACAGAATTATTGGTGGGAGCCTGGCTGCACAGGACCCTTTTAGTGTGAAACCAGGCTGGTGGTTTGCTTCCATCTGTTAGCAGGAAGACTGAAAAACATACATGACTAGACTTGAACTCAAAAGAAATTAGCATTTAAGACCTCACTTTATCTTTTTAAGGTATAAGTCTGTCAGATTTTTGTATTGTTCAGTTTTTGCAGGTAAAATGTGAAAGATTGTGTCCATTTCATTCCTCCAGTCCAGTCCTAGAACCTTTGGTATTCACGTCCTCCCAGCAGCTTGGAGATTGAGCATGTCATTTTATTTATTTATTTATTTTATTTATTTATTTAACTATTTCTTTTATACCGCCCCTTCCAGAGATCAAGGGCGGTTTACATATAACAGGTTAACAGTCTTGTACACAGTTTGTATACATTTTACATAGAACAATAGAAATCAACTATTTACATTGAACATTGTACATAGAACAATAGAAATCAACTATTTACATTGAACAGTAAATATATTAAAGAAAAACAATAAGCAGAGACATCTTTTAAGTATTAAAGCAAGAACTTTGTAGGTATTAAAGCAAACACATCAAACTTTTTACAAATGTATATTTACAGTGTGTGGTGTGTGTGTTGTGTGGGGCAGATATTGGTGTAGGTGTTGGAATTTAGTTCCTTTTTTTTTTTTTTTTTTTGTCGTCTTTGAGGCGTGTGAGTGGGGGGGGGGGGGGGGTTGACCTTCCACTAGATAGCCATCTGGCTCCACCCCTCAGCCTTCAGTATCTCAGTCTCCAAGCAGCTGGAGAGATATGAATCCCAGAATCCAGACTTGCTGAAGGAATAAAGATTTTTCTTTAAATTGTTTTTATATTACCTTTTCAAATTGGCCTAATTAGCACTGCCAAAATACAGCAAAAAAGGGCAGGCTGGGGCAGCCCTCTCTCAGCTGTGATCTGTGTGCTGGGGCCATAATGTTTATATAATTTAAAAAAAAGCAATCCAGGTTGATTGGCTGGAACCACACTACCATCCTGTGAGGGGGAAGTGAGGCGGCAAGAGTTGAGCAGTACAGGCTGGATTGTAAGGAGAAAGAACTGAAGCCATTCTGCCTGATGCTGAAGCCCTGCGGTGGCTGAGCGTACGGTGCAGCTGCTCAGGTGCCAGGTAAGCTTTGCAAGCTGGTACAGAGAACAAGGCAACAGTGGTTCCAGGTAGCTGAGGGAGCCGCATTGTGCAGCGGCCATTTTGTTGCAGTGCGGGAGTCCTGGGGCAGATGCAGAAACCGCTGTAATCTGCAGGCAGTGCTCAGGGCTCTTGATAAGCAGTCCTCCATTTCCGGTCTGGGGCTTTGCAGGCTGATCTGGAGCTGTAGGCCCAGAAATTGTGAATAGATGAGATAGGAAAGATGAAGAAAAAAAAAAGCCTCATTAAAGCAACATGACAACATGCCTGCAAAACAGACCTGTGTGGCTTGGGTCGCACAGGGACTGCGGCTGGGTTCTGCGAGGGTTGTGAGGCAGAATTCTGGTCAGTGGAAGCAGAGTTGCAGGGGGACAGGCCAGACAGGTCCCCAGACACTGATGTAAGCCATGAAGCCTTGGGGCCTCAGCAGCGCCCAGTGCAACAGCAGTTGCTGTTGAAGGAAAAGAGCCTCTCCCGGTCAAGTTGTCAAAGGACAAAGGGAAGGAGGTGATAGACAGGTGATAAGGAGCAACATGGTGTGAGTGCTCAAGGGGGTTTCTCACTGACGTTTGTGCTCCTGCTGCATAAAGCCTTCTGTTTTGAGGCAGAGAACAGATAAGGAGGTGGCCCGAGGAATTGAGCTACAGATACAAGCTTAGCACTTGAGGGAGACAGAGGAGGAGCTGGGTCCCAGTAAGTGATGGGTGGAGATCCTCTGGAAAGAGACTCCACTAGAGACAGAAGAGTTGGAGGAGGAAAACCTGCATAATTTGGAGTTGGAGGAAGGAGAAATCCCCGCAAGCAGAGGATTCTCACATTATCGGGGTTTTCTGTAAAGAGGAATTGGCAACTCTGCGCAGTCGGCTAAGGTGTCGAGCGTGTGTATGGAGGCACCAGAGGAAGAGGAACTTCTGGAGGATCTGCTGTTTCAAGCCGTTGGAACACTTTTTGCGTTGACCTTTGCACAGGCTCATGCGATGCATGATTCAGGAAGAATGGGATGTTCCAGAAGGGCTGTTTTAGGGGTACTAGAATGATGGCCTGCTGTTATTTATTTATATCTCTTATATACCGCGCTATTATAATCAGTGCGGTTTACAGTTGAACAAAATATACTACAATGAGGCAGGTCACATTGAGTTTACATTGAACAGGGGTAGTCAACTTGGAAGAACCGGGAGAAACTATATACAGGTTATGAACATTCTTACAGGAGAAATTAGGTTCGTAAACAGATGTACCCTCTCCCATTTTGCGACAGAGCAGTTTCGTGATCCCAAAGTGGATGCAGCGGTCTCAGCAGTGACCAAGAAGGCAACAATCCCGGTAGAGGGTAGTTCATCCCTTAAGGACGTTCAGGATCGTAAGTTGGAAACATTCCTGAAGCAGGCATTTGACACTTATTTATTTATTTAACAGTTTCTATATACCGACTTTCTACAAATCAAGATGGTTTACAGGGAACATAACAACAGTATTTTTCAACTGAATACATTGTAACATTAGAACATTAGAACACAGTGTAACTGATAAACAAACTTACTCATTACAGGGGCTTAAGAACTATTTACATGGCTGCTTAGGGACTATTTACATGGATAATTATAGAGGAGGTTAGGGGGAGCTTATGTAAGTAGGGAGAAGTGTTCCTGAAAGAGATGAGTTTTCAATTTCTTCCAGAATTCAGAGTGATTGGGACAGTTCCTTAGTTCATGTGGTAAGGTATTCCAGATAGATGGGGCGTAAAGGGAGAATGCCTGATTGCATGTAGCTTGGCTGTATTTTCTCTTAGATGATGGGATGGATAGAAGGTTTTTGGTAGAGGTATGGCGTGTTCTGTTGTTGTTGGAATTGGATAGGAGCGAGGAGAGGCAGGGAGCGGATTCATTTGAAATGATTTTGTGAATGAGGGTGATTGCTTTGAATTTAGTTCTGGACTGAATGGGGAGCCAATGTAAATCAAGGAGGATTGGGGTTATGTGTGAGCGCCTGGGGTTATTCGTGATGAGCCGGGCTACTGTGTTCTGTGCCATTTAGATAGGATGTAGGCTGCTTTTAGGAAGGCCATGATAGATGAGATTGCAGTAATCAAGGGTTGGAATGGTGAGAGCCTGGCAGACAGTGCAGAAGGAGTCTGGGTTTAGAAGCGGTTGGAGGTTTTGAAGAGTACGTAGTTTCATGTATATTGTGTTAGTAGTTTTTTTACTCTGTTCATGGAATGTAAGGTTCTGATCAAGGATAAGACCAAGATATTTCACTTGGCTTTTTATGGTAAGGGTGATATCTCCAAGCGTAAGGGTAGGTGGTGGGGTATAAGAAGCGTTGGTGTATACTTGAAGTGCTTCAGTTTTTGATTGATTGATTATGAGGTTATGATTTGAAAGCTGTCTTCAGGTTTGTGATGCATTCAGTTAGGTTTGAAAAGTTAGGGTTTGTTAAATTGAAAGGGGTATAACACATAATGTTGTCTGCATATAATTGGTAATAGATTCCATGGTTTTGAAAAATTTTACAGACTGGTTGAAGGAATGTGTTAAATAAAAGCGCAGATAAGCTGGAGCCTTGGGGAACTCCCTCTTTTAGGATGAATGGGAGGGATATGTCATTGCCTATACGGACCTGTTGAGTTCTATTTTCTAGATAAGAGTGGAACCATTTTAGTGTTGTATCCCTCAGTCCTATTTCATAGAGTCTATCTAGAAGTTGGTGGTGAGGAAGGGAATCAAAAGCTGAGGATAGGTCTAGAAATATAAGGAAGCAGCCTTGGGTGGGATTCTGGGTAAATTGGTACAGTGAGTCTAAGAGAGAGGCAAAGAGGGTTTCCACCTGGGCCCCAAAGACCCCACACACTGAAGCCTGCAAGGACAGGGCATGTCTCCAATGGGCACAAGGAATCTTCAAAGACACGAAAGCAGAACAAGAGCAACTGCCAGAGGCAGTGAAGCTAGAGTCTGGAGTGGCTGTGGTGATGCCCAGGCAGCACAGCCCTTTAAAAGTGAAAAAAAAGAGGGTTTTTTTCATAAATGGGGGATAGGCTCACCAAAGCATAGCTCCCAGAGAGAAAGTGAAACTAACACACAAACTAGCAGAGCTAGCCTGAAGCCACACCCAGTCTCCAGAGCAGCTGCA
Source organism: Ichthyophis bannanicus (assembly GCA_033557465.1). NCBI lineage: Eukaryota > Metazoa > Chordata > Amphibia > Gymnophiona > Ichthyophiidae > Ichthyophis > Ichthyophis bannanicus. The sequence goes on from CM066033.1 coordinate 760,870,006, forward strand.
GGGAGAGAGAGGGTGGGGCCAGAGAGGGAAACAGGCTACAGAGCATTTAAACTGCGTCACTCAGGAAGTGAAGGAGAGCAGGAAAGAAAGCAGGAAGCATTGCAGGAAGAGACGGCCAGAGTGCAGGAAGGAAGCCACGAGGAAAGGCTGGAGAAGCAGAGAGTCCAGAGAAACCAGGAGAAGAGACAGCACGGCAAGGCTGTAGGACCTGGTGATTCTAAAGGGACCTGCAATATCTGCCAAGGCAAGTCTCAGGGCCAGAGGGAAGAAAGGAGCTGGGGAAAGATTCAGAACTGCACGTTTGAATCTGAAGATAGCAGCTCAAGCTCTGAGCCCATAAGCAAACAATTGGGGTTTTTGTACAAGCAATTCTTAGAGCTTTTATTGAAGGCTGTGTGAGACAGTGTGAGAAGATAAGAAGTGCTGGTGCCAATTAATGCCTTTGAGAAAGGCAGACAAAAAGGTAGAAAGCCTCAGGTTTTAAAAGCAGCCATTTTTACTAATGCTGGAGCGACGTTAAGAATGCTGTTTGTTTTAAGCTAAGAGGCAGCACATGATTACACACTGGTCTGTAGCAGCTGAGAATAGCGGAGAAGATTGCTGGACTGTGCATGTAACAGAGTTCAAAACTGTCTTGCTAAAGTGAAGAGGAATTTAAGTTTTGCTGGACTGTGCATGTAACAGAGTTAAACTGTTTGCTAAAAGTGAGGAAGAATTTAAAGTTAACCAAAGAGTGAAGAAACTGCTTTGAAAGTATTTTTCTGAGAAACTTTTGTTGGAGAAACTATCCTACTTTATGTTTGCTATTTTTGGAACCTTTATCAAGGTCATTTGCCAATTTGACACTGCAAAGAAAAATAAAACAAATTTATTTAACAAATTTTCCTGTGTAAGCCTCATCCACTCGGACTGCTTTAATAACAAGCCCACAACTACACTAAAAGGGCCTCAGCTACTACGTTGAAGCATTAAAAGAAGTGTGATGACCGGCGCACCCCTACTAGGCAGCCGCCAGGGAGGGACGGCGCCGCCACAGGTGGCGTAGTTCTTGGATTTTTTTCGTGTGGGAGTCAAGTTTGGCACTCCGGAAAGGTGATCCTGACCTTGGAAGGAGGAGAGAACCCCCAGGAGCAGCTGTGTCAACACGCCCGGTCTGCGGAGCAGAGGGAAAATCCGGAGTGGCAGTGGAGCTGGATTCCGGGTCCACAGGGTTGACAAAGTGAGACTCTGCACCAGAGCCAGGTAACCCGTAGGCTGGAGGGTTATTTCTGGATACTGCTGGTGTAGGAGGCTGGCTGTAGGGGAGTGATCACCAAGACAGGGGAACATAAGAAGTACCGCACTTGGTGTTTGTTTCTTCTGTTTTCTCCACAGTGAAACCGGAGCAATGGAGAATCGCGACATCCTGGACTGGGTTGCTAACCAGTTTGCCAGACAACAGGAGATGTCAGTGCAGAGCCTAGAACAGGCAAAGGCATTGTTCCAAGCCCAACAAGCACCACTAATCGAGATGATGTCCAGCTGGCTTGCAGCACAAGGGAAAAAGGAAGAAGCTGCAAGGACTGTACCAGGTTCAGGGGCAGGTTTCCATGGGTGGGACTGTCCAGGTACTGGGACTTTCTCGGGTGGACGCCTCACTAGAGACGATGATGTTGATGACTATATTGAGGCATTTAAGAGAATAGCTCTCCTGGCCAGGTGGCCAAAGGAACAGTGGGCGCTAAGATTCGCTGCTTCTCTCACGGGCGAAGCTTTAGCGGCCTACAGGGCCATGCTTGCTAGTCTAGTTATGGATTACAATTAAGTTAAGCAAGCTGTTAAAGATCGCTTGGGATTAAACCCCACGGTCTATCGCAGGCTGTTACGTTCATGTAAATTGAGGTTAGGTGAGACACCTCAAGCACTTTATCACCGAGTAAAAAGCTTAGTGTACAAATGGCTTATGCCAGAGACTAAGGATATGGAATCTATCTTAGATACGGTAATCTTAGAACAGTACATGGAATCTGTACCAAGCAGTGTGCAAACTTTCCTAGTCCTCCAGGATTGTAAAAACACTCGGGAAGCCATTGCATTGACTGACCGCTTTCTAGAGGCTAATAAAGTAAGCCCAGAGAAAGAAGGTGTTTTTAAGAATGAAAAGCTGGAGTCACTAGAAAGGAAGGCCAAGCGTGAAAGCTTTGGGAAGGAAAGTGTGAATGTGTATAAAGGGTATAATGCACAGAGAAAATGTTTCATGTGTGGAGAAGCTGGTCATCTAAAAAGGGACTGTAGAGCCAAAAAGGCCTTTGTTATAACCCATCACAGAGATGCAGGAGAAGGGTTCCTGTTAATGGTAGAAGTGGAAGGGATCCCAACTGAGGCATTATTGGACTCAGGCGCAGACCAATCAATGATATCTCAGAGGCTGTGGCAGCAAATAGAGGCGAAAGACAAACCCTCGCCACTGACCTCTGGGAATCATATTAGGATACGCTGTGTCCATGGCGCCGCCTCTACCTATCCCATACAGTCTGGGGAAATAGAGGGAGTATGCTTGAAAAAACGAATAGATGTGGCTATAGTACCCAAGCTTCCACATGAGGTAGTCCTAGGCCGTGACTGGCCACAGTTCAGAAAAGGTTTAGCTGAAGAGTTGCAGGAGAAACCAACCAAGCAGCTACCTTTTCGCAAGCAGATAATTTAGCCAGGGAGAAAGCCTTACCCCAGATAGGAAAGGTTGTTGACCCCAGGCTAAGAGAAAATAGGGCCACTGAAGATAACTCAGCCAGGGAGAAAGCCTTACCCCAGGTAGGAAAGGTTGCTGACCCCAGGCTAAGAGAAAATAGAGCAGGTATGATAACTACCCGCACAGGCTTTAAGCCCTTAGAAAAAGGAAGTGGCCCTCAGAGAGACCCTATATCAGGAGTGTTCTTTCCTAAGAGAGTGATTACTCCTTTAAAATACATCTCTAGGAAAGGGAAGGCCGAAAGGAGGTGGGAAGGTAAAATCAGGACAAAGGATAGGGCTAGCGGGATAGCTAGACAAAAATTGCCCTGGGTTCCTGCTTGGTTAAAGAAACAATTTCCCTCATTTCCTAGGGAGCAGATGGCAGATCCTGCTTTAGTTTCGGCGTTTGCATATGCCAGGAAAGGATCTGGAACCCTGCCAAGATTTTTCTTGGTAAATAATCTCCTATACCGGGAAAGTTCAAACCCAAAAACAGGTGGTACAAGAACGCAGTTAGTGATACCTCACTCCTGTAGGAACACAATCTTAAGATGGGCTCATGATCACCCAGTGAAGGGACATAAAGGCATACCAGGCACATTGGACCGGGTACTAGCCAGATTTTATTGGCCCGGGGTTTTTAGAGAGACATTAAGATTTTGTGCATCCTGTCCATCCTGTCAGAGGGTTTCCAAAGGACGCTTGCAGCAGACGGCTACAGCGGTAAAAGGGAACTTAAAAGTGAGTCAGGCCCGTCAGAAGTCTTATCATGACCGACGAGCAAGACCACGTGTCCTGAAGGTAGGGGATAAGGTAGGTGTACTGCTCGCAGACCCTAACTCCAAATTTGAGAATGCCTGGAAAGGGCCTTACCAAGTTTTAAAACAAGTAGGTCCTGTAACTTATGCATTGGAGACAGGGAAAGGGAGGCAGCAAGTATACCATATTAACGTACTACGCCCATGGCAGGAGCGTACTGTAGAAGTAGCTACAAGAAAGAACAATAACCCACAGGCTTTAGTTGGGATTACAAGCTGTGCGCGGGTTATGGCACCAGCCTGTAATAGCTTAAGGGGGGGGGGGATATGTGGTGATGCACAGGCAGCACAGCCCTTTAAAAGTGAAAAAAAGAGGGTTTTTTCATAAATGGGGGATGGGCTCACCAAAGCATAGCTCCCAGAGAGAAAGTGAAACTAACACACACACTAGCAGAGCTAGCCTGAAGCCACACCCAGTCTCCAGAGCAGCTGCAGGGAGAGAGAGGGTGGGGCCAGAGAGGGAAACAGGCTACAGAGCATTTAAACTGCGTCACTCAGGAAGTGAAGGAGAGCAGGAAAGAAAGCAGGAAGCATTGCAGGAAGAGACGGCCAGAGTGCAGGAAGGAAGCCACGAGGAAAGGCTGGAGAAGCAGAGTCCAGAGAAACCAGGAGAAGAGACAGCACGGCAAGGCTGTAGGACCTGGTGATTCTAAAGGGACCTGCAGTATCTGCCAAGGCAAGTCTCAGGGCCAGAGGGAAGAAAGGAGCTGGGGAAAGATTCAGAACTGCACGTTTGAATCTGAAGATAGCATCTCAAGCTCTGAGCCCATAAGCAAACAATTGGGGTTTTTGTACAAGCAATTCTTAGAGCTTTTATTGAAGGCTGTGTGAGACAGTGTGAGAAGATAAGAAGTGCTGGTGCCAATTAATGCCATTGAGAAAGGCAGACATAAAGGTAGAAAGCCTCAGGTTTTAAAAGCAGCCATTTTTACTAATGCTGGAGCTACGTTAAGAATGCTGTTTGTTTTAAGCTAAGAGGCAGCACATGATTACACACTGGTCTGTAGCAGCTGAGAATAGCGGAGAAGATTGCTGGACTGTGCATGTAACAGAGTTCAAAACTGTCTTGCTAAAGTGAAGAGGAATTTAAGTTTTGCTGGACTGTGCATGTAACAGAATTAAACTGTTTGCTAAAAGTGAAGAAGAATTTAAAGTTAACCAAAGAGTGAAGAAACTGCTTTGAAAGTATTTTTCTGAGAAAGTTTTGTTGGAGAAACTATCCTACTTTATGTTTGCTATTTTTGGAACCTTTATCAAGGTCATTTGCCAATTTGACGCTGCAAAGAAAAATAAAACAAATTTATTTAACAAATTTTCCTGTGTAAGCCTCATCCACTCGGACTGCTTTAATAACAAGCCCACAAATACACTAAAAGGGCCTCAGCTACTACGTTGAAGCATTAAAAGAAGTGTGATGACCAGCGCACCCCTACTAGGCAGCCGCCTAGGAGGGATGGCGCCGCCACAGTGGCACATCTGGCGGATGCCTTTTATGACCTTATTGGGTGCATGTCCAAGGGTATGGGCTCGATGGTGGCAGTGAGATATTTATGGCTCCGGAATTGGTCAGCTGATGTGTCATCCAAGTCTCGGCTAAGCAAACTACTGTTCAGGGATAAGCTACTATTTGGAGAGGACCTAAAAGCTGGTCAAGAACCTGGGAGGAAGTAAAGGAGGACAATTTGCCAGAGGACAAGCAGAAGTTAGCTCGCTCATCAACCTCAGAGAGAGGTCAGCTGAGAGAGTTTGAGATTTAGATCTCTGAGGTTCACTCCGTACCAGAGGGGTCGTTTTCCAGTGAGGGGGCCATCCTTTCAGAGAGTTCAGGAAGGTTCTGCTTCAGCGGAAACAGCAATGATATGAGGACAGGCCAGGTGGACCTGGTTCCTGTTGGAGGTCTGCTATGGGAGTTTTACGATGTCTGGACCCAAATCACGACTAACCAATGTGTGTTGGAGGTTTTCAGGGAAGAATATTCCCTGGAATTTGCATGACCCCCCCCCCCCAGACACATTTTATCAACTCTCTCTACAAAGCTTGGCTGAAGCGAAAGGCAGTAGAAGAAATCCTACAGCAGTTGCTGGAAATGCAGGTGGTGGTACAGGTACCCCAAAGCCAATGAGGATGTGGTTGATACTCCATCTCTTTCATGGTGCCAAAGAAAGAAGGTTCCTTTTGCCCGATTCTGGATCTCAAATGTCAATCGAACCCTGTGGGTGCTGCACTTTAACATGGAGATGTTGTGGTCTGTGATAGTGGCGGTATGAGAAGGGTAATTCTTAACGTCACTTGACCTCAAAGAAGCATATCTCCACATTCTGATATGAGCAGAGCATGAGCAGTTCCTCTGACTTACGGTGCCAGTGGGGCATTTTAAGTTCTCCAGGAACAAGCAGGAAGTTGGCCCTCACATGGGTGACATCAGCACCAACAAATCCTGCGCAGATCATTTCCCCAGTTTTCAAAGAAAGCCTTTGGGAATTCTACCATGCATGCATGGTCCCCTTTCTGCCCAAGAGTGCCATCTTGCTCAGTCTCCTTATTTCCACAGAGCCCAACGGATGTGGTCCTCCTACTCTCCTGGAAAAAGTTCTTTAATTCCTTTTTTTTTTGTCTGGATTGCATACTGGTTCCCTTCCTGCCTTGAGGCGGCACCACTGGTGCTTATCTCGGCTCCCTTTTTTTTCCATATTTTTTCTCAAGGTTCCACCTTTGACAGGCCTTCGTGCCATTTTTCGCCTGGGGGTCCTCAACCCCAGCCAGGTGTGCTCCCACTATGACTCCCAGTGGATTCAAGAACCACATCCACTGCACTCAGACTATCTCGGTCACCTGATACTCAATGATTGCTGCATCTGCTGCCTGGGCCCAGACAACAATATTCCACCTGCGACTGATGCCAGGTCATGACTTCTAAAACCAATAGGAGGCAATCTGAGTTGCAGGGGAAGCTATTCCCAAGGTCTGACTCTGCCCTGGCTTCCCCATCATCGTGCCCCGAAGCCGGTCCTATATGAGAGGTCCAGGCATCCTCTTAGTCCCATGGCAGCAGCTCCTCCAGTGAGGACCCGTGAACAGATAGTCCTCCTCAAGGACACACTCTCTGGAGTGCTGGCATTGGACCCAAAGGCTTTGGTGTCCACGCCATGCTGCAAAGTCATTGGGCCTCACACCCCGCATGGTGGCCATGGAGCAGAACCTCTCCTTCATCTTAGCCTTGCAGCGGGCGTTTGTCAGGGAGGGCCCCCCTGGCCTCAGGGGAGCCTCCAGGCATCAAACTTGGCACCGAGCACCAAAAGCCTCAAGTAAGTCCTTGGCATTGATTGAGGTCTCAGTGATGCTCCTTGGGGTTCCGGTCCTCTCCGGCGAGTTTCCAGGAGTCCAACCCCAGGTCCTCTGGGGTGGGGGACCTGGTTCCTCAGAGCTGCCCCCCGGGGCTGACTCCTCAATGCCCTCAGGTTCCAACTGGGAGACAGAGGAAGAGGCCTCCTGACACCAGGACATCCCCTCTGAGCCGTCCCCCCAGAGCCTCGACGCCACTCCCCGCCTGAGGACGTGGCCTTTCATGACTTCATTTGTGACATAGCCTGGGCTCTCTCAATCCAGATGAAGTCAGAAGAGGACCTGCACACTGAGGAACTCAAGATCCTACAATGAGTCCCCTCCCAAGGAGACTTTTTCACAGTGCCAGTTCCACCCATCCTCGAGATTGCTTCTCTGGATATGGGCATCCCCGACCTCGGTGCCGGTGGTCAGTCAGCACCTGGATGCCATGTATCATGTCCAGAAGGGCCCTGGGTTCCACAAGCCACAACTCCCCCACAACACGATGGTGGAGTTCTCCATGCAAAAACTGAAGAGTCCAAAGACCTACTCTTCAGTTCCCCCCCAAGCAGGAAATCCTGGGCCCTCGATGCCATGGGCACCATGCTTGGGTGCTGAATACAGGCATACAAACTGTACACTGGAATGTACCTTAAGTGCCTAATACAGGAACTCTCGGGATTCTTAATGGGCCTCACCGGGGAACCTCTGCAGAGGTTCCAGTCCCTAGCAGCAGGCATCCAGGACTGTGCTCCAAATTTCTCTCCCGGGCTGCCTACAACAGGTTCAAGTCTGTGGCCAGGGTTACAGCCACAGGCATCGGAGCCTGGTGCCAGGCATGGCTACAGACCTTGGACCTGGAGCAGTGGTTACAGGAAAAACTGGATGTCCCCTGCATTGATGAGAACTTATTTGGGAAACTGATGTCTGAGGCTGAGGTAGTGACCTGGAAGAGGCTGTCCAAAAAGACTTTTGCTCTTCCAAGGAAGAAATCCTTGGAGAAGAATCCCTTTTTCATGAAGAAAAAGGGCTACTCCCATGCTGGCCACTACTGGCCTTACTTGGGGCAGCCTCACAACCAAAAGGCCAGGAACACGGGCCTAGGAAGCCCAAGGCCCCCAGACACCAGCCCCCACCCAACTGGGGGAAAGCTTTTGACTCCCTGGACTGTGCATCCCTGCCCCAATGGTCCCACCTCAGCCCACAGGGGGTCGACTGGTCTCTTTTGCCCACAAATGGGCCAGCATCACCACAGACCAGTGGGTTCTGCGGGTGGTGCAGGAGGAGTACTTCCTCCGTCTGCAGCAGAACCCTCCAGACTTCTTCCTAGGAGAGCCACCACAGCCTCTCATCCACCAGGCCTTGTTCACCACAGAATTTGCGGGCTTGCTCAGGGACAAGGGCAGTGAAACCTGTACCCCATCACCTCTGGGAGGAAGGGGTTCTACTCAAGGTATTCCTTGTTCCAAAAAGAACAGGGGGCCTCCAACCCACCCTGGACCTGCACAACTTGAGCAAGTTCTTGGTGAGGGAGAAGTTCAAGATGTTCTCCCTTGGGACACTGCTGTACTATCTCCGCCAGGGAGACTGGCTCTGCTCCTTGGATCTTAAGGATGCTTACACCCACATTCTGATCCACCCCTCCCACAGGCATTATCTGAGATTCATATTGGGGAGGGCAGCACTACCAGTATAGGGTGCTGCCGTTCAGCCTCACCTCCTCTCCAAGGGTCTCTACAAAATATCTGGTGGTTGTAGCCACCCATATGCGTCTCCAAGGGGCCCACATCTTTCCCTACCTGAACGACTGGTACATCAGAGGCAGAACACCTCTTGAGGCAGGCAGGCCACAAGGCTCAATATCCACACCCTGCAGCATCCACACCCTGCAGCATTTGGCATTTGCAGGCCACAAGGCTCAATATCCACCCAGCATCAGCAACTACCCCAAGTCCAGCCTCTCCCTGGCTCAAGACCTGGCATTCTTAGGGGCCCAACTGGACACTCTGCAGGTCAGGGCTTTTCTCCCTGTGGAGAGAACCCCACCGCCTGATGCAGCTGACAAATCTGCAGAGCTTTAGTTCGATTCCAGCTTGCCTACTCCTCTGCCTGTTAGGCCACATGGCCTCAACCGTTCACATTATGCCTCTGGCCCGCATGCATATGCGGGCAGCCCAGTGGTGCCTCTATTCCCAGTGGATGCAGGCAACAGGCAGGCTTAGGGACAGAGTGAAAGTCACCCACCAGCTGGTGGCTTCCATCACCTGGTGGCAGTCCCTACATTGCCTTAGGGCAGGGATGCCCTTCCAGGCAGCAACCCCTCAGAGGGTCCTGATGACACTCATCCCTTGTGGACTGGGGCGCACATTGTGAGGGCCAGGGCACCTGGTCCACAGAGGAATCCCTCCTGCAAATCAATCTCCTTGAGCTTAGGGCCATTTTTCTGGCCCTTCAGGCCTTCACTCCTGAGTGACCTTCTGGTCCTCATACAATCAGGTTACCATGTTCTGTGTGAACAAGCAGGGGGGTACAGGCTCCTACTCCCTCTGTCAGGATGCAGTGGTCCTCCACTCCTTTGCAGTGTGCAGCCATATCCTTCTGAGGGTGGTGTACTTACCAGGCCAGGACAACTGTCTGGCGGACAATGTTAGCAGGGTCCTTTGTTCTTGTTCATAACAGTTTTTGCTGTATTAGAAAGATTTTGTTGTACATTAGGGTGTTAAGAGGGGTGTGCAATGGTTTACAATACTGCATGTTATCCACGCTCTGTGATATAAATGAGGGGAGAGATATTTAAGCAGACCGTTGATGTGTTAAGTCTGGCAGATGCTTGTCCCCGTTGGGGGTAATCAGCTTTGCATATGATTTTCTGAGGTTTGCTTTCTCTCCTTTTGGATTTGCTAATTTGAACAATATTGTGACAAGGTGAGAAGCTGGAGCTGTTTTTGTTAAATGAAGTATCATATATAAGCTCTGGGAAAGATCATAAGTAGTATTGTCAGTTTACAATAGAGAAAGAAACGGCAGGTGTTAGCTATCAGATGGATGTGTGTGGAGAAAGAGAGAGAGAAGTCAAAGACAACCCCAAGATTGTGGGCCGAGGAAACAGGAAGGAGTACAGAGTTATCCAAAGAGACTGAGAAAGGAGGAAGAGGGGTGGAGGTTTTGGGGGGAAAAATATGAAGTTCAGTATTGGCCATGTTCAATTTCAAGCGGCAGTGAGACATCCAGGCAGCAATGTTGGAAAGGCAGGCAGAGATCCAGATCTGGATTGCCAGGGAGATTTCAGGCATAGAGAGGTAGATCTGGGAGTCATCAGCATACAGATGGTACTGAAAGCCATGGGAAGAGATAAGTGCACCAAGGGACTGGGTATATAGAGAGAAAAGGAGTGGATCCAGGACAGATCCTTGGGGTACACCAACTGGGAATGGGATAGCAGAGGAGGAGGAGCCACCAGAACCACACTGAAAGAGTGATGGGAGAGATAGGAGGTGAACCAGGATAGCACAGAGTCTTTAAAACCAAGTGAGGACAGGGTATCGAGGAGAAGGTTGTGGTCAACAGTGTCAAAAGCAGCAGAGAGGTCAAGAAGGATGAGGACAGAGTAAAGGCCCTTGGATTTTGCCAGGAACAAGTCACTGGAGACTTTGGCAAGAGCTGTTTCAGTAGAGTGTAAAGAACGAAAGCCAGACTGTAAAGGATCCAGGAGGGCATGAGAGGAGAGGAAGTTGAGGCAGCGGTGGTGAACCGCACGCTCAAGTAGTTTAGAAATGAAGGGAAGGAGGGAGATGGGTCGATAATTAGAAGGACAGGTGGGATCAAGAGAGGGTTTCTTGAGGAGAGATATGACCACAGCATGCTTGAAGTCTGCTGGGACTGTTGCAGTAGAGAGTGATAGGTTGAGAATATGAGAGATGGCAGGGACAACGGTGGAGGAGATGGGGCTTAGGAGACGGGTGGGGATAGGATCAGAGAAGCAGGTGCTGAGTTTGGAGGAAGACAGAAGGTGTGCAGTTTCCTCTTCAGAGATCACAGGAAAGGAAGGTAGCAGAGGTAGGGGGGGGGGGGGGAGTTGGGAGAGGATGGAGAGGAGGGAAAGTAGCTGACTTTGTGAGGAATTCGAGGGTGATCTTGTGGATTCTCTCATGGAAATAGCCAGGGTTTGGGCAGAAAGGGAAGGAGGGATCAGAGGCGGAGGCTCTTTGAAGAGAGAGCTGAGAGTAGTAAAGAGATGGCGAGGATCAGAGGCAAGAGAGTTAGTCAGATGGACATAATAGTCTTGTTTGGCAAGAGCTATGGCTGACTGGAAAGAGACAAGCATGAATTTGAAGTGTAGAAAGTCTGCAAGGGAGCGGGATTTGAGCCCAGCACGCTCAGCAGAACAGGCACAGGAATGCAGATAGTGGGTAGTGGATGAGAGCCAGGGCTGGGGTGCAGAACGTCTCACAGGACGTGGCATGGGTGGAGCAAGAGCATCCAGAGCAGAGGAGAGTGCAGCATTATAGGAAGTTGCTGCCTCGTCAACAGAAGGGTTATTGACATGAATGTTAAAATCCCCACGAATATGAGTGGGGGAAGAGGAATCCAGAAAGAAGGAAAGCCACGAGTCAAAGTCAGTGAGAAAGGTAGAAGCAGACTTGTCAGTAGGTTGATAAATAACAGCTACCCGGAGAGGAAGTAGAGTGAAAAGGCAGATGGAGTGGACTTCAAAAGAGAGAAAGGAGTTAGACTGAGGCAGCAGGAGGGGTTGGAATTGGCAGGAGGGAGAAAGAAGAAGCCCAACGCCACCACCACGGCCAGTGGGATGAGGTGTGTGTGAGAATTGATAGCCCCCATAACAGAGAGCAGCAATAGATACAGTATCATCTGGGAGGAGCCAGGTCTCAGTTAGAGCAAGAAGATGTAGAGCATTAGAGATAAAGAGATCATGAGTAAAAGCAAGTTTATTAGAGACAGAGTGTGCATTCCACAAGGCACATGAGAAAGGGAGAGTGGAAGGGGAAAGGAGAGGGATATGAATAAGTTTAGACGTGTTGCATGAAGATCTCTTCTCAGAGTGAGACAGAAGTCTAGGGGGCCAGGATTGGGGTTGATATTTCCGGATTAGAGAAGGAGAAGGAGTAGCAGAGTACGGGGTAGAGAGGAAACAGTACAGCGGAAACGAGGGTGAGGTTGTTTTAAAGAGAGAGGAGATGGGTGAATGGGAGGGAGAAAGCGATGAAGCTCAAGAGCTGATGATAGGGTAGAAGACAGAATGGAGGGGTAAGAATGGTAAAGAGGAGATAAGGAGGGGAGGAGTGAGGGTGCTGGTATGAGGGGAGACAGTTAGGGAAAACCTCTCTCCACTCCCAAGATTGATCGGGGTCAAGATCGGCCCTGCTGCCGCAGTTTCCCGCCACAGGGGGCAGCCAATCGAATGACCCCAGCAGCCTCTACATAAAGGAGCACCATCGAGCGTACCACCACCAGACGCCGCCACCTCTCTCCACTCCCCCGATCAATAGGGGTCGAGATCAGGCCTGCCGCCACAGCTTCCCACCACAGAGGGTAGCCAATCGAACGGCCCCAGCAGCCTCTACATAAAGGAGCGCCATCGAGCGCATCACCACCAAACGCCGCTGCTTCTCTCCACTCCCCCATTCGATCGGGGTCGAATCAGGCCTGCCGCCGCAGCTTCCTGCCACAGAGGGCAGCCAATCGAACGGCCCCAGCAGCCTCTATATAAAGGAGTGCCAATGGGCACATTACCACCAGATGCCGCCGCCTCTCTCCACTCCCCCGATCGATCAGCGTCAAGATCAGGTCTGCCGCCGCTTCCCTCTGTGGCGGGAAGCTGCGGCACCACAGAGGGCAGCCAATCGAACAGCCCCAGGAGCCTCTACATAAAAGAGTGCCATCGGGCTTTGCGTGGCCCTTAGGCGTGGAACCGGAGACAGAAAATGAAACCCCATATGCTGCAGTAAGATCCCAGCCTTAAACCCAAACAACTACGAGGACCTGATGATCGCACAACTATACAATGAAAACCGCAGATATCACCAACTAAGATTCTAGCACTTCCACCTCAAATATAAAGCAAGACCGCCCATCACCTCTGATACCAAACGTAAGTTTATTTGGAATCATTTATTGCCTAGAATACACACAGATAACCTCAAAAATTTGGCAGAGATAGGAGCCTATGATCTCAATGAAAAGCTCTAAATTACATTGATCAAGACTATATTTAAACCTAAACCCCTCTGCACAAAGTACTCTACACAAAGTACTCGCTACCAATAGCAAGACCCACCATTCCCAATAGCATACTGCACTGCAGCCTGAGACAAAAAAAACAAACATGAAGTGGATTCATACCACCCTAATCATCTTCTTCATCTCAACTCTCCTCTTAAAACCAAATGGAGCAGCATAGAGCTGGAACAATTCAATTCCAATCCTCCACAGGCCTAGACAACTGCTATCTAACCAACTCTTCTCCTACAACCCTCACAAAAGACCATCCCGTCTCATCAACATACACACTAAGGAAGCCTCCTTGCCAAGCCTGATGACCAAGGACCAGTCACAAACTATTAAGTGCTCTCTAATAAACGCATGCTCTGTTCGTAACAAAATTCATACCATTTCCGACTACATTTAGGACCAAAAGGTAGAGATCATGTGCATAACTGAAACATGGCTCGCTGATGCAGACACCATCCTTCTAAACCAGCTCACCCCAGCTAACATGGAAGCCCACCAATCTACTAGATCAGGACGCAGAGGAGGAGGATCCCTGATTCTAGCAGAGAAACAGCTAAACCTCAAACTCACCAGCAGCTTATCCACTCCCACCCTAAACTCCATAACCATGAAAAACAAAGATCTCATAATTTGCCTAATATACAGAGCTCCATCACTCAACACCGATGACCTCTCGAGCATAATAGAACTGGCCACCAGACACGCTAACAGAGGCAAGCTCCCAATAATCTTGGGCAACTTCAACCTGAACTCTCTAAGCACAACCCAAGCCTCAGCCTTACTGGAAGCCTTAACCTCACTGGAGCTCTCCCAGATCATCTCAACACAAACCCACACCAGAGGAAGCATCTTAGACCTAGTGTTTGAACCCACCACCCTCAACTCCTCTGACTTCCATTTACCATACCAAGCAATTCCAATACCATGGTCGGATCACTATATGATTCAATTAAATATTCCTCTGGACTTTCCACACCACAGACAGGGTTTTCAAACCCAACTAGACGCTTTAAGGAATTTAACAGGGACACTCTACTCACTCAAACAATCCCCAACTTTGAGTCTAGCTCCGAGGATCTACCTTTACTGATTGAGAACTGGAATACTACCTTTTCACTATCTGCCACTGCAACTCCAAACCCAAAAGCATCCAGTCGACAAAACAAAGCCCCATGGCACTCTCCAGAAATAAAGCAAGAAAAAAACATCCTAAGAAGACTTGAAAGATGCTGGGGGAAAACCAGGGCACAACAGGATCAACATGATTGCTCAATCAAACAGCGTGAATACAACGAATTAATTCTCAACCGGAAAAAACAACACCAAACAAATATAATTATGAGTTCTCTAAACCGTCCCAGAGAACTATTCACCATAGTCAAGAACTTATCGAGAGCTCCACAAGGCCAAGAAATAGACACACTAACCCCCGAGACCTACGCAACCTATATCCAAGGCAAGCTATCCAGCCCACAGGCCTCTAGAAAGCATCCTATCACCCTCGCAACAGAACCAAATTGGCCAAGTACCTGGTCCTCTTTCTACACAGTCTCTGAAGACCTTTGCACCAAGCTCCTGAAAACATTGAACACATCTACATCCATCCTCGACCCATGCCCAACCTTGTGGGTAAAAACACTGGCAAAAGAAGTAGCCCCATCCCTCTGCAATATAATAAACTTATCCCTTACACAAGGATTCATGCCACCACTGCTGAAAATCTCTTCGAAAAGATCACTACTGAAGAACAACACCTCTGACCCATCTTCTCCTGCCTCTTATCACCCAATATCCAGCCTCCCGCTTCTATCTAAAATAATCGAGAAGGCAGTTCAATTTCAGCTACAAGACCATGTAGACTAATCCTCCCCACTTGATACCCAACAGCACGGGTTCCGAGAGCGCCATGGAGTAGAAACCTTATTAACATCCCTTCTGAACACCGTACTCAAAGGTATTGAAGACACCAAAAAGGGTTTCATCCTCATTTTCATCGACAAAACAGCCGTATTTGATTACATAACCCACACCATACTTCTAGACAAGCTACACGAAATAGGAATACGTGGAACACCACTATCCTGGTTCTGCTCCTACCTAGCAGACAGAAGATCACAAGTCAAGATAAAATCTGACACTTCAAGACCTTTTCCACTAACAGAAGGTCTCCCACAAGGCTCTGCACTCTCCGCTCTCCTCTTTAACCTGTACATACAGCCAGTATGCAAAATCCTGCAAGAGCACAAAATACATTACCATCTATACGCAGATGATGTAATGATTTATTCCATGCTATGCACTAAGAAACCCAACTACTCCCACATAACAACCTGCATGTTAGCAGTTACAGAATGGCTACTTCAACACAATCTGGAAATCAATTACAAGAAATCAGAAGCTCTCATAAACACAAGAGACAATAATTTCAACCCTCCTGACAGCCTATCAATAGGAAGCAAATCAATCCCCATCAAGAAAGAAGTTAAGTATTGTGGTGAACAGTGCCCTCCTGAGGCTATGGAGACGGATGAAAATCCTGAGGTTCAGCAGGATATATGCCAATTTGATAAAGCTAGAAAGAAAGAGAGACTCTATTCCACGGAGCTGAGCATGGAGACCAGCCCAGGGGAGGAGTCCTGCAGTCCTGATTGGGCACACCCTGTCCTTGGAAGGGGCGTGTCCAGGAGAGAACGTGGTTTTAAACCAGAGTATGGCTCTGCTAGTCAGAAGCAGAAGAGGGAGAAGTATAAGCTGCAGAGGAAGAAGCAGCTGGAGCATGAGAAGGAGAGACGGATAGAGAAGAAGAATGAGAATGATTGGAAGTCCAGAAGACAGTATGGTGATACTTGGGAACCTGGCACTAGAAGGAGACCTGCAAAGATCTATTCAGAGGCAGTGAGTAGAAGTCCCAAGGAAAGTGGACCTAGCCCTGGAATAGACAACCGCTGGAAGGCACAGCCCTGGGAGAGGAAGCCTTCAAGGCCGGCACGAGAGAGAAAACAATCATTCTGGGAATTACCGTTTGGGCCAGAGAGCCACGGACATTCTCACAGCTGGAGAACATTGGAGCCATCTGAAGTAAGAGGGGCTTGGCAACAAATAAGCGATTTGCCAAAGAGTTTTCAGACTGAAGGTAAAGCTAACTCTCCTGTTTTTGAAACATTAGCAAAAGAGCCTAAGAGTTACTCTGACACAATTAACCTAAGAGAGGAGAAGAGAAACAGCCTTAAGCCAGAGGGAAGTTTTATAGCTGATAGCAATTCCCTATCTCACAAACAACAGGCTGAATTGCTCCTACAGGGTTTTAAAGAGTTTTTAGAGCTACAAGCTAAAAGACAGCCAGTATTACAGGAAGCCAATAATTCCATACAGCTTGAAGAATTAGCACAAGATAGTTCAGACTTACCTGATTGTGAGAGCATGGACTGTACTATCTGTTGTGTGGAGATGCCAAGCTGAAGGAAACTGGTTTTACCGTATATGAATTGAATACTACGGAGCTGTTGTGCTGCCTTGCTAGGAAAGCTCTAATTACATGCACCTGTAATCCCCAGCACTGTGAACGTAACAGTGGCTGAAAGAGGCTGCAGTTAAAGTGACTGACCTCTTGGGGCAAAGTTGAGTAACTTGCTTAGAAGTGAAAAGCAGCAGTTCTACTTTAAGTTGACTTTATCCTGAGTTTATTCTGTTTGCATTTGAAGCACCTATTTTGTTCACATTTATTTGTCATGCGATGGAAGAATATCCTTTACTATAATAAATATACTTGCTATTAAGAAACCCCACAACTACAACTCTTTATTTCGGAATGAAAGGAGCAGGAAACTACAATACCCAGCATTCCAGGGATACAGGTTACTCTCCTTCCTCACGAAGCATTAGACCCAGCTCCTGTCTTTAGCCCCAAGGCCGGGCAGGAGCGCCGCAGTACTTAGGAATATTCATTGACCAGAAGCTTAATTTTCAGTCTCTCATCAGTAAAACCACCTCAAGGATATACTACAAAATTAAGTTCCTGCAGAATCTTCGACCGCTGTTAGAGCCGAATCACTTCCGCATAGTATGTCAGGCGCTAATCACACTGCACCTTGACTACTGCAATCTAATTCTCTATGGCTTACCTAAATGCTCAACACAAGCCTTGCAGTTGGCCCAAAATGCAGCAGCACGCCTAATCACCAAAGCCAACAAGCAAGCTCACATTACCCCGATACTTGAGTCTCTCCATTGGCTCCCCATCAGTTCAAGAATAAAATATAAGGTACTAACAATAGTTTTAAAAATACCCCATGAACAATCCTTGGACTGCCTAAAAACCCTAATTAAAAGACTCCCCGACAATAGATCAAGGACACAACACCAAAACTCCCTGGCAACCCCAAAGACACCTACAAGCACTTCCCAGAACACTCTACTCAGAGTTTTTGAGCTCTACATTCCAGCATTATGGAACAACCTCCCTCATCACCTGAGATCCACCATGGATATTACCGACTTCAGAAAATCCTTGAAGACTCACCTTTTTATTGAACACTTTAAGCCATCACAAGTTAACTAATTGCAAGACTTTAACAAATGTTATGCAATAGCCAACTCCTCATGAACATGTATACATTTCCATTCACTCATGTAAATAGTTTTAATGCGAATGTAATCACTGTTAATTGTTATTGTAAATAGTTCCAAAAGTTCTATGTATACAAAGTTATCTATGTTCCCTGTAAACCGCTTTGAGAAATTGAAAAGCGGTATATAAAAAAATGTTAAATAAATAAATAAATAAAATAATAAATAAATAAAGAAGAGGAAGACAATATGATGAGGAGCCATAAGAGAGGAATAGAGAGGAGAACAAAGGCCAGAGGATATAGAAGGTGGGAGAGTCAAAGAGATTGGGTGCACCTGTGCATGAAGTAGGTAATGAGCAGATTTATTTATTTATTTAATAAACACTTATATACCACACTTTCCCATGGATCAGGTGCGGTTTACAAAAAAACACTATTTTAAAGAAACAGGAACAGATATAAAGCCTGTTCTTCTTACATGGAACATCAAAGAACTATGTACAGTAGGCGTGTGCCTTAATACATAAAACTAGAGCTATTAAATATCCAACTACTATATGCATATTAGCGTTTTACAGAGTGTATCGCAACTATGTACATAACATCTGTTACAATGTGTTTGGACTATATACATTTCAGTGCAGTTGGTAGTTAAACCATCATATGAAGAAATATTGTTACCGTGATAATAGAAAATGAGTTAAGTTTTCATTATATGCTGCTACTTAGTTTGACATTTAAAATTTCTTCAGTTATCCATTGTCATTAAGGAAGATGGAATTAGTCTGTACGCCATAGTGAGATGTGAATAAATGATTTTAAACCATCATATGAAGAAATATTGTTACCGTGATAAAAGAAAATGAGTTAAGTTTTCATTATATGCTGTTACTTAGTTTGACATTTAAAATTTCTTCAGTTATCCGTTGTCATTAAGGGAGATGGACTTATTCTGTATGCCATAGTGAGATGTGAATAAATTAGTTTTTAGTTTCTTCCGGAATTCCTTGATGTCGGTTAGGGTACTGATATCTTCAGGTAGAGATGACAGCTATAAGAGATAGCGCGCCACAGGGTGGGTGGGTAGAGGGGAGGGGGGTGGGGTATAAGTTATACAGCTGAGAAAGCAAACCAAAAGTGCAAAATAAGGGGCAGAGAGGTAAGAGAACACACTCACAGTGACAAATAAATAAATAAGTGCAGACAGATAAAACTCACAGCAAATTCACTCACAGGAGCTGAAATTCACCTCTCAAGCAGAGCACTACGAGGGCACTGCTCTTCCAAGAGCAAAGAGAGGCAAACAGTACAACCCTGAAAGCAAGAGACAGAGCCTGCAGTGGAAGACTCAACTGTCACCCAGACCCCAGAAGGCGTGTATGTCCAAATCAAGGATCAAGTTCATGCTGATCGCATTCTTTGACCAGAAGGGAGTGGTCCATCATGAGTTTGTGCCTGACAATCAGACAGTCAACTAGCACTTCTACCAGCAGGTCCTTAATCGCTGCCATGACCGGGTTCGGTGCAGCAGACAGGCTCTGTGGAGAGAAGTTGTTGCTGCTCCACCACAATAACGCGTCCACACACATCGCACTCAGTGTGAGGCAGTTCTTGGCCAACAAACAAATCACTGCTCTTGACCACCCTCCTTAATCCCGAAATCTCGCACCGTGCGACTTTTGGCTCTTCCGCAGGCTGAAGACTGTGTGCAAAGGAACTCATTTTGCCTCTGTAGAAGAGATCAAAGCCACTGTGACGAGGGAGCTGAGGGACCTCAATGAGGAGGACTTTACCAAGTGCTTCCATACATGGCAGAAGCGAATGCAGAAGTACATTAACTCGGGGGGGGGGGGGGATTACTTTGAAGGGGACAATGCATAATTTCTCTGTAGATTTTGTAATAAAACATTTATGGGACAGTCTAGTTTCTTTTTTGTCACACCTCGTATGTTGCCTCATAGAGGTGTTGCCTGGTTAATTTTTAATAATGTGTTTGTATAAGTTTATTCTCTATTGCGTTTTTATTGGATTTTTCAGTAATCATAAGCAAAAAGATATCAAGGAAATATCATTTGACTATCCAGTGCATAAAGCAAATGGATAATGATGAAAAATATCTATTTAACAGATGTTAGCTGCTTATGGCTAATAATCCTAAGCAGTGTACTTAAATACATATGAGAGAATACACATCGACATTCGACAACAAAACAAAAACATTACATTGAGGACATAAATCTTTTAAAAACAGCTCATGCACAATATCTAGTCAAATTTCAACTCCAAATGCTAATCTAAAAGTATGTGTGCTTGATATTCAACACAATTAATGCAGTTATCAGACTTGCTAACTGCATTAATCATGGTGACTGGGATATTCAGTAGCAGTAAAATGGTGCTGCCACTAAATGCCCCGACCAAACAATTGAGTGCTTGAAAGTGTCAGTATAAAACCTCTACCACCTGCACAGCATTCCTTGTAAAACATCTGTAACACACCAAAGAAAGGCAGCTTCTAATCTAAATGCAATTTACAACATAACAGCATGATGTTTAGATTATCCTCACCTGCAACTACTTAAATGCTTTCTTCCTACCCCTTATGCACTTTCCTACCCCAATCACTCATACTCATATGTTCCCCCATACATGCTGTCACTATTCAGGTAATAGGCTCCACACTTGTAAACACCTTATAAAAATCAATCTTATCAACCTACATCCTTCCAAACAAGAGTTAGCAAACAGCAGTTTGCCTGTCAAATGTATCCTAATCAATGCTGTATCTGTATGAAAGAAAACCCAGATCATCAAGGACTATCTTACCGACAATCACACAGATATCCTATGTGTCATGGAATCATGGTTCACAAATGCAGACAATGTACTTATGAATCAATACTTAAATGCAACTATAGTCATTTCAACTCCATGAGGACACATCCAAGAGGTTTTATTACCGCCAGACAAGCCTTTAATTTCAAAACACGCAGCATTCACACATCCGTAGGACTGGATATGCTACTAATCTCAAGCAATTGCCTCTCACTACTTCTTATTTAATGGTCACCCAACGCTGATCCAAATGAAATTGACATTATCTTTAAAAAAGTCTACAGCCACTATTCTCCCTCTAGCCAATTAATCATTTTAGGTGATCTGAATTTAACCTCTATTCCTCCAAAACAAAGATTACAAGCTTTCTTACATTGCTATGGATGCCTTATACTTCACACAGATTATCATGCAAGCAACACATAAGAGGGGAGAGAACATTATAGACATGATTTTCATACCGCAGCCCAACTCAAAACTCATTTCATACTTCACCTTGGACTACACTCAGTCCCATGGTCTAACCACAAGGCAATTTCCTTCCTATTACCACTGCAAACACCCATACGTGATCCACACACTGAAAGTGGCAAGACATTGTTTTTTCAACTTGGATACAAAGGATTTTTAGATAAAATTGTTCCACATCTTTGCACTGCTTCTACAAATCTTGACAATCTAGAACTCAACTGGAATGAGGCTTTATGGCTAATTTTGATATAGTCTTAACACACACAGAGCTTCAATCAGGCACCACTCTGAAACTGGTACTCTCCAGACCTCAAAGATCTGAAACATAAACTTAGAATTCTTGAAAGAAAGTGGAAATGCTTTACCTTCAAAGCTAAAAGGGGTTACTACTCAAATCTTCTCAGCAAATCTTTAAATCATCCTTGAGAGCTATTTGGCATAATCATATCTCTAACTAAGGATCCCTCAGCACAAAATAATGTTTCACAAATTTCCCGCCAACTAATTGCTGATCACTTTCAGTCCCTCCTTTGCCCATGTAAAAACTCTCATCCCAGCAGTCTAAGCTCTATGCTTAACGTATTGGACATTCTCAATCTTCTGAGATTCTTTCGCCACCATCTCAAAGAAGCAATTGGGGAAAATGATCTTGAGCATCAAAAATACTACATCACTACTTGATCCCTGTTGGCTGGATTCAAGCTGCACGCTCTGTACTATCCACTCTCATTTTAAACATTATTCAGCAGTTACTTGTTCAAGGTTACCTACCACTTGATTTAAAAATGGCCTCCATACGTCCAGTGAAAAAAGCTTAAGCAAATGACTCTGAACAACCAGCCTCATTCAGACCCATGGCAAGCATCCCATTTTTAGCAAAAATAATTGAAACACCCCCCCCCCCCCTCCCAGTTCTGTTGCAGCTACAGGATCACATTGATTCCCACTACCCACTAGATGATCAGCAATAAGAATTTCGACCAAATCATGGTGCAGAATCCTTAATGGCTGCTTTCGTAAACAACATAATACTGGATACTGATAATCCCCCAATGTGGATTCATACACATTTTCCTCGACATCAAGGCTGTGTTCGATTCAGTACCACACCACCAAATCATTCAGAGTTTAGAATCCATAGGCCTACGAGGCAATACAATAAATTGGTTCAGATCTTATTTTCACAATTGACAACTTCAGGTTAAAATAGGTGAAGAGTTGTCTGTTCCATACTTCCAAGTCCAAGGCGTTCCGCAAGGGTTAGCATTATCTTCTCTCTTGTTCAACATATTTTTACAGGCACTATGTGCAGTCATGAAAAAATATAATATACAATACCACATCTACGCTGATGATGTTATGCTGTATGCATCCATCAGTACTACAAACCCATATCCACCAGCATGGAAAGCTGCTTCGCAGATGTCTCCAATTGATTATCCATGTATAACCTCATGATAAATCACAATAAGACAGATGTACTTTTTGTCTCTAGGAATCCTAATTTCATTCCCCCAGAATTCATAACTATTGCTGGATCCAAGCTGCAGGTCAAGCATCAAGTTCGTTACCTGGGAGGGTTTTTTTTTTTTGACCAATACTTTTCGCTCTCCACCCATGTCAGTAATATTGCTAAGTATTACCTTTATCTTTATTTCGGTGCTTGATATACTGCCCAAGCAAAGTGTCAAGGCGGTAAACAATAAAATATGGGTTGCGAGCGGAAGGAGGAAAGGAACGCCATTGGTAGACAAAGTCATAGATGTAGAGAGAGCTTGAGAGATAAAGGGACAGGCACACTAATTAGACACAGGAGAAAGGCAGAGGGGAGCTTATGCAGATAGGAGGGGGAAGTATTTAGAGTTTGGAGAAGGGAAGGTCAAATGCGATGTGAATGAGGTAGGTTTTGAGCATGGCCTTAAACCTAGGGAATGAGAGCTTAGTGCAGAGTGTGTGGTAATGAGTTCCAAAGGGCAGGGCCCAGAAAGAAGAATGTGGCATGGCGGGTTAGTTCAAGGTGTGCCTGTGCAGGGGAGGGAAGAAAGAGACGGTTCTCATGAACAGGCTGGAGTAGACAAGGGAAAGACTGAAGGTGAATGAGGTCTGCTGAGTACTGAGGGACATCAGTGTAGATGACCTTGTGAACAGTTGTAAGTATTTTATACCTAAACCTAGATTTGACAGGAAGCCAGTGCAGGTATATGAGCAAGGGGGTAAACATGGTCAGATGAGGAGGAGCGAGTGAGAAGGCGGGCTCACAGTGGGCAGAGAGTTTCAATGTATTATCACGATGACTCCTAAATCCTTTTCCTGGATGGTTGTTCCTAATGTGAAACCTTGCCTCGTATCACAGTAGTTTGGGTGGCTGTTCCATTAGAGGCACGTTTCAAATGGGACATCCAAGTGCAGTTTGGAACATCAAAGCCATAATGTCTGAAAAAGGCAGGCATGTGCAAGTTCAGACACAAATCCAGAAATGTTGATGTACCTGATACGAATGTGTATTAAATGTCTATATGTTTTGATGTACTTGTTTCAAATGTAAACTGCTATGATTATCTGAAATGGTGGTATATAAAACTCATAAATAAATAGACAGGTTGACAGGAACATATCCATGACACAATTGCTCGGTTTGTACATAGTTACCCCTGTTGAACCCCAAGTTGAAATATCTGGTTTTTGTAAAGTTCAATGTATGTTTTCAGCCTGCATTGTACAAATTAATGTTACTTGTAAACCGTACTGATTCTAAAGAGTGTAGTATAAATAAATAACTAAATATAGGCATCCCTATGAGAACCTTTTGGAGCCAAAATGTTTGATAGCATAATGGTTAGAGTACTGGTTAGAGTGACCAAGGTTCAAATTCAAGCATGGAACTTTGTATTCTAAAGTTAGTTACATAATTCTCTACACTCTGAATGTTTTTAAGATGAAAACAAACACTTTCCTGATGCTTGTTTGTGCCCATGCTTTGGGCCTTTTCAGCATTCAAGTTATCTTCTGAGGGGCCAGCTCTTTTGAGGCGGTCATGGTGGAGGATGAGACTATTAAACTGGGGCTCCAGGAGTCTCCAAGAAGTGCCAATGAGGAGTTGCACGTCCAGGTGGAGTTGGTCCAGTGGAAGGTCATCTCACAGCTTTTTACTCTGTGTGGGTCCAGATTACATCCAACCAGTAGGTCCTAGAAGTCGTTCACGAAGGCTATGCGCTGGAGTTGGCATGTTCCCTCTGACGCCTTTATAATGTTCCCCTGGAGGGCTCCTGCCAAGGCAAAAGCAGTGACAGAGATGCTAGGATGGCTGCTTTAGCTCAAGGTGGTGGTTGGGGTTCCCCCAGAAGAGCACGGACTTGGTCAGTATTCAATTTATTTTGTGGTTCCCAAAAAGAAGGGAACTTTTCAGCCCATTCTGGATCTGAAGCATGTCAACTGGGCCTTGAAGGTGATGCTGCATTGTTGCATGGAGACATTTCGGTTTGTCATCGTGGTGGGATGGAGTGGATAATTTGACTTCTCTGGATCTTTCAGAGATGTATCATTGCATTCCAATCGAGCGAGATCAGTGTTACTTCCACTTCGCTCTTCTGATGAAACATTTTTGCGTGGGCTTGCGTGTCTATCTTGCCATTTGGCCTCACCATAGTGCCTTGGACCTTCACAAAGATGATGGTGGTAGTGGCAGCCACTGTTCCCTCTAAGCTGTGCGCTTGTGCGCGCGCACACACCTCGCCGAGCGAGCGCACATACTTTACAACAGAGCACACAAAGATTTTGGTTCTGATTCTGATAGAAAACAACACAGACGTCTTAAAATTTAAAAGTTGTTGTGTATTTACAGTTTTCACAAGTTCTACAATATTTTCTAGTGCAATCAATGTGGTGTACATACTGTATTCTGACGTGTAGTCAAATTTTAAAGTATATAACTCCGAGTGTCGTTATGTGGCGCACAAAAGTTTAACCTTCCTTCAAAAGCTGCACAACTGATATTTTATGCGCACACAGCCTACAGAAAATTAGAGGGAACATTGGTGGCAGCCACTCTCTGGCGTGAGAGGGTGTTGATGCATTCCTACCCGAGCAGCTGGCTAATCAGAGTGAAGTTTGTGCAGAAGAGTCAATTGGTGACAGAGAGAGTGGTGAGGTATGTCTAATGGTTAGGTTGTGTTCTCAATTTTTCCAAGAGTCATATGCAGCCAATGCAGTATCTAGTCTACTTTGGGGGCTTGTTTTGATACCAAGACCAGATTGGTTTCTCTACCCTCAGATCAGATCCAGAAGGTGCAGGATCAGGTGCGGAGGTTCTGTAAGTTAAGGTCTTCTCTGGAGTGGGACTAGCTGCAGCTGTTGGGGTCCATGATGGTGACATTGGATCTAGTTCTGTGGGCAGAGTGCACATGTGACTTCTCCAGAGAACATCATTGTCTCGGTGGTTCCCTCAGAGGCATTAGCTCTAGCGTAGATTGTGGTGCCTGAAGGAAGCAATAGAGAGAGTGTGCTATGGTGGCTTGACTGCCAAGTTGGCTGTTGGAATATCCATAGATCCTCCAGATTGGTTGTGGGTGACAACTGATGCCAGCCTGATTGGATGGGGAGTGCAATGCCAGCATCAGGTGACTCAGAGCTGTTATCCCTAGAAGAACAGGATTGGTCCATAAATCGCCTGGAGATGTGTGGGTTATGTCCTATCATCAGATACTTGGGGGCTTGTTTACAAAGCCGCGGTAGCGGTTTCCAATCGTTATCGGAGCCATGGCCCCATTGAAATCAATGGGGCCGCGGCTCCGATAATGATCGGAAACCGCTACCGCGGCTTTGTAAACAAGCCCCTTGGTGTACTTGGTGCTTACAGGCCTTTCATCCTGCTGTACAAAGCAACCACGGTAGCTTATATCAGTCGGCAAGGTGGCACCAGATGTGCGGTGTTGGCGGCAGGGGGTGGGTCCTCTGCTTCAGTGAGCAGAGACTCATCTCCTGGCTCTGTCGGCAGTTCACATAGCTGGAAATGACAATGTGCAGTCTGCATCAGTTTTATATCCGAGGGAGTGGTCTCTGGATGACTGTGTTTCAACAGATAGTGTGTCTTTGGGAAAGACCAGTTATGGATCTGATAGCAAGGTGCCAAGGTGAATCGTTTCTTCAGCCACAGGCAAGAAAGGATGTCTGAGGACCTGGATGTTGTAGCTCAAAGCTGGCCAAACGACTGCATCCTCTATGTGTGTCTTTTTGGTGGCCATTTGCATGACACGGTGGATCTCTGATCTGCAAGCCTTGTCATGCAGAGAACCTGTCTTGCAGATATCTAAGGAGAAGATTGTCATTTGACTGGTTCTTTCTATCTTTCCTAAGGTTGTGTGGGAGTTTCATCTTCATCAGTCTATCATGTTGCCCGTATTCTCTAGTCTGGGAGTAGATTCGGCATCTCAACACCTTTGGCTGTTGGATATTCAGTGAGTCCTTCAACCAGTATCTTAAGGCGGCCCTGATTTCAGGAAATCAGAACACTTATTTGCCATTTTTGGGGGACCCTGCAAAGGGGAGGTGGCATCAAAGGCTTCAGTGGCGTGCCTATCTCCTTAAGCGTCACTCAGTTCTAGAGGGTTTGCGGTCCCATTCCACCAGCACACAGGCAGTCTTGTGGGCGGGGTTCAGGCTGCTGCCTTTGGTGGACATCTATAAGGCGGCAACTTGGTAGTTGCTTCATTTGTTTGTGCGCTATTATCGCCTGGATATTCAGGTGCAAAGTCATGCAGGGTTTTGTGCATGAGTGTTGCAGGCTGGGCTTGCGTGTCTATCTTGTGGTTAAGTACTGCTCTGGCACATCCCACATGTTTGGACTGGACTGGAGGGATGATGAGGAAGGTGAAATTAGGCCTTAACTACTAATTTTCTTTCCTTGAGTCCATCCAGTCCAGAACCTGCCCTGTTAGTAATTTGTGAGCCTGGATGTCTAAGTGTTGGAAAGTGTGGTAGCATCTGTCTGATGCTTTGGTCCTGGTGTTCCCTGGAACCTTCTGGGGGGCATTCAGATTTTCAGAATCAGAGGGAGAATTCTCAGTCCTGTATGGAGCAGTATCTCTCCTGTTCTGTGGGTTGCTCCTGTAAATAGTTGTTTGATTTGGTTCATATGTAGACTGGCATTGCTGCGGAGTCTGGTTATTCAAAATACTGGTGGCAGTAGGTCTGTACAGATCCCTTATAGGATGACATAATCAAAACCAGTGGTTCTCAGCCTCCATCTTCTGGTAATAGGACATAACCTACACATCTGGACTGGACTGAAGGGACTCAAAGGACTACCTGCTAATTTTCTAATTTCACTTAGGCAGAATTGCTAGAATTTAGCTGCTATCCAGCCTAACAATGTTTGGGTTAAGGAATCCCAGTGGTCCAGTCTGGATTTGAATAGCACCAGAGATGGAACCTGATATGCCGGCTTAGGTTGTTTGTTCCAGGCATAAGCAGCAGCAAGGTGAAAAGACTGAAGTCTGGAATTGGCAGTGGAAGAGAAGGGTTGATAGCAGGAATCAGCCAGAAGAGTGGAGATCCCAAGAAGGGGTATAGGGAGATATAAGGAGGAAAGGTACTGAGGATCAGCTAAATGAAGGCACTTATAGGTCAGTAGAAGTTTGAATGGGATGTAGAAATGGATAGGGAGCCAATGAAGTGACTTGAGAAAAGGAATGACGTGAGATTAGCAACACTGGCAGATTAGCCATGCAACTGAGTTTTGAACAGATTGAAGTGTAGAGAGATGATTCAGAGAAAACCAGCAAGGAGGAGATTGCAATAGTCTAGATGGGAGTTGATGCCAAAATGGATAAGGGTCTTAGTAGTGTGTTCATAAAGGAAGGGATGAATTCTGCAGATGCTATAGAAAAAGAAACAATAGGTTTTAGCTATCTGTTGGATAAGTGTGGAGAATTTGCGAGCTGAGGAAACAGGAAGAGGCAGAGAAAAAGGCCAAAAGGCCAAAAGGGTGAGGTAGGTTTAGGGGGAAATGTAAGGAGCTCAGCTTTGGCCATGTTCAGTTTCAGATGGTGGTGGGATATCCAGGTACTAATATTCACATAAGCAGGCTGAGATTTGAGCCTGGATTCCTGGAGAGAGTTCAGGTGCAGAAAGGTAGATCTAAGAGTCATCAATATAGTGATGATACTGAAAACCATGGGAGGAGATGAGTACACCAAGGGACTGGTGCAGAGAGAAAAAAGGAGAGGTCCCAAGACACAGCCCTGGGGTACACTAACTGAGAGCAGAATAGCAGTAAAGGAGGATCCATAAGAGCATATACTAAAGTGCTGTGGGAGAGATAAGAAGAAAACCAGGACAGAACAGCCCCTAAATCCAAGCGAGGGCAGGTGGTGGTCAATGGTGTCAAAAGCAGCAGATAGCTCAAGAATGATAAGGATCAAGTAAAAGCCTTTGGATCTGGTGAGAACCAAGTCATAGAAACATGAGGGCAGAAAAAGACCACATTGCCTATCTAGTCTGCTCTTTGCTAATCCTTACTTAACAGTCCTTTTGCAATATCACTAACAAAGATGTTTAAAAGAATCAGACCAAGGATAGATCCCTGTGGCACACCACTGGTTACCTCCTTCTCCTCAGAGTGAGCTCTATTTACCTGTATGTTTGTCGTGTCCCACTCAACCAATTTTTAACCCAATGAGTAACTTAAATGTCCATCCCTAAGGTGATCAGTTTGTTTATAAGTCTCCTGTGAGGAACAGTGTCAAAGGCTTTACTGAAATCTAAGTACACCACATCTAGGGCTCTCCCTCGGTCCAACTCCCTGGTTATTCAGTCAAAGAAATCAATCAGATTTGTCTGATAAGACCTGTCTCTGGTAAACCCATGCTGCCTCGGATTCTGCAATCCACTGGACTCCAGAAACCTCACTATTCTCTCTTTTGGCAGCATTTCCAATAATTTATTCACCAGAGGTAAGGCTAATGGCCTGTACTTTTCAACCTCATCCTTACTTCTGCTTTTGTGTAAAGGGAACACATGTGCCTTTCTCCAGTCCTCTGGGACCACTAGGGAACACATGTGCCTTTCTCCAGTCCTCTGGGACCACTTCCGACTCCAAAGAAGCATTGAAATGGTCAATCAGTGGTGCCGCTAGAATGTCCCTAAGTTCCTTCAGTATTCTTAGATGTATCTCATACAGTCCCTCATTTTATCTACTTTTAGTTTAAGTAGTTCCTCACAAACACAGTCTTCTGCAAATCGTTCGAGTTTCCCGTCACTTCTGTTCCTATTTGTGGGTGTTTTCTGAAGTCCTGCTCCTGACCTTTCATCTGTGAACACAGAACAGAACTATTTGTTAATCAATTCTGCTTTATCCTAATCAGCTTCTAAATATTCCTCCACTTCACACTTGAGTCTGAGAATACGACTTTTTCCCTTCCTCCTCTCACCAACATATCTGAAAAATGTCTTATCTCCCTCTTTATTGCATTGGCTATTTCTTTTTCTTTTTCTTTTTCTATCTTTGTTTTCCTGTCTACTTTGCTAGCTTCTCTAAGTTTTTCTAAATATAGATGCCTGTCTTCCTCTCTCTGTTATCTCTTGTATTTCCTGAAGGCCTTCCTCTTTTTCTTCACCTTTTCAGCTACTTCTTTTGAGAACCATAGCTGCCTCCTTTTCCTTTAACATTTATTTACCTTTCTAACAAAAAGGTTTGTTGCCCTTAAAATATCCCCTTTCAATTTTGCCCACTGTTTTTCTACATCCCCCAGCTGTTCCCATTCAGCTAACGACTCCCTGAGGTACTGGCCCAACTTGGCAAAGTTAGTTTACCTAAAGTCTTAGACCCTCGCTTTTGAATGGATTTTATCAGCCCTAGTCCTAATACTGAACCACACCATCTGGTGATCACTGGATTTGAGATGATCTCCCACTATTACATCAGAAACACTTTCCCCATTGGTAAGCACCAAATCCAGTATGGGCTCTTCACATGTGGGTTCTATTACCAGTTGCCTGAATAGTTCTCCCTGTAGAAAATCCAGGATCCCCTTACTCCTAGATGGCGTTGCAGCAGAGATGTGCCAATCAACATCCGGCATATTGAAATCATCTATCAGTAGCACTTCTCCTTTCATGGCAATGCTGCTTATCTCTTCTATTAAATCTCTATCCACTTCTTCTCCCTGTGAGGAGGATCTGTATATCACTCCAATGCAAATGGATATTTCTTTCCCTCTTTCTAGGTTAACCCACAGTGCCTCCTCTCTTCCTTTTAAGCCCTGTAGTTCATTTAAAAAGTGACAGTAAGCTTAATAAGTTTTAATAGTCTGCTTCTAGAAGTTTCAGTAAGGGTGTATTAGTACTGAGAGAAAAAAAATCTGCTCTTGACATGTAGAAATAACTATGTTGTGTTGTCAGTACATTCTTGGTGCAGCTGCAAGCTTGCTATTTTGTTCTTCATAGAACCCTGTATTGTTTATTGATATGAAGGGGAACCACTGGACATGGGGCCTGGGTTTTAGCAACTCTGAATTATTTTACAGAGGACATATGGCAAACCACAGATATATTTTTGTTTATACATTGCAGTAGAGATTTCCACTGGCTGGGGCCCCATTTTTCCTCTCCTCCAGTTGAACTCTGGCGAAATATGTACAATTTAAGGTTGTTCCTCTTTTCCTTCTCTAAGAGTGTGTCAAGAAATATACAGTTTACCCCCTTGCTTTTATTATTTTTCGCTTGGTTACAAAATTATGCAAAGAAACAGAGTTGAGGTGTTACTAATGGTGAAAGATTCAATTAAGCTTACCCTCTAACTTCTGTACCTCGATTCTTCTCTTATCACTGGTCAACATGGAAATCGTTACTGACTTTAAAAGGCCCTAATCTGTAGTATCTTGGTGAGCTGAACAGAAATATAACATTAAAAAAAATTATTGGCTCTTGTTTTGAAGATATTGCATGTAGTTCATTTTTGACGTTGCACCGTGTAAATTTATCCAGTAGGACATCAATAACATCCCAAATAAGCCTTGAATGATGTAATATTGCATCACATTGCATAAATCACTCATGACCCATAAGACTGGAGACTATTTATAGACTCTTCGAAACAGAGTCTGAAGGCTGTGCTTTTGAACAATGGAAACCGTCTTCCATCTATTCCAGTAGCACATGCTGTCCACATGAAAGAGACATACGATAACTTAAAGCATCTACTGACTTCCATTAACTATAACAAGTACAGCTGGCACCTCTGTGGTGACTTGAAGGTAGTTGCCCTTTTAATGGGACTGCAGCAGGGATATATAAAATACATGTGTTTCTTATGTGAGTGGGATAGCCGAGCAAGGGATTGGCACTACTTGCGGAAGGAATGGAATCACAGACAAAATGTAACAGTTGGAGAGAAGAATATCCAGCACCCAGCTGTGGTTGAGGCTCACAAAATCCTGCTACCACCCCTTCACATCAAACTAGGTTTGATGAAAAACTTTGTGAAAGCCATGGACCGCACTTCGCCAGCTTTCTGATACCTGCATGAAAAATTCCCTCGACTCAGCGAAGCAAAGATTAAAGAGGGAGTTTTTGTGGGTCTTCAGATTCGAGAGCTCTTCAAAGATGACCGGTTCAACAACTTGCTGCAGGGTGATGCGAAACAAGCATGGAATGCTTTTCGCCTAGTGTCAACAAACTTTTTCGGAATGTTAGGGCAGAAAACTACAAGGAACTAGTAGAAGACATGCTGATGCAGTATCAGAAATTTGGCTGCAATATGTCTCTAAAGATCCATTTCCTTGATTCCCATCTCGATTTCTTTCCTGACAACTGTGGTATGGTTAGTGATGAACAGGGCGAAGGTTTTCACCAGGATATTGCAACGATGGAGCAAAGATACCAGGGAAAATGGTCCACTACAATGCTGGCTGACTACTGCTGGACACTCCCCAGAGAAGCTCCCGAACAGCTGTACAAGAGACAGGTGAAAAAATCTAAGAAGTAGTCTATGACTTGTTTTTTTACAGGTATTAACCGAAGGCCTATTATATTTACTATTGACATGATGTAAACATTAATTCTTGTAGATTACAAAAAAACTAGAGCCAACTTTGCAATTTCACTGTCATATTCGTGTTCAGCATATAAAAATTGATAAGAAATGACTATTTTTATTTCAGTAACATGACTTTTGTAAAAATTTGTTGACCAGTGATCTGACCATCACCTGCTAAGCTTCATTCTTCATCATTCCCCATCTCAACCTCGCCTAGTCTTCTCCATCCTCTTTAGAAATCTTCATGCTATTGACCCACTGTCTCTCTCCACTACTGTCTTATCACCTCTTTCCTCCAGTATGTCATCTGAGTCTGTTGATGAGGCAGTAGCTTCCTATAACACTGCATTCTCCTCTGCTCTGGATGCTCTTGCTCTGTCCATGCCATGTCCTGTGAGACATACTGTACCTCAACCCTGGCTGTCTTCCACTACCCGCTAGCTATGTTTCTATGCCCACTCAGTTGAATGGGCTTGGCTCATATCTGCACCCTTGCGTACTTTCTATACTTCAAATTCATGCTTGCCTCCTTTTAGTCAGCCTTAGCACTTGCCAAACAAGATTATGATGTCCATCTGACTAACTCTCTCACCTCTGACCCTCGCCATCTCTTTACAACTTTCAACCATTTCTGCACTGTATGCCAGGCATTCATCACCCCAATACTGGACTATGGAAACTCCTTATATCAAGGACTGCCTAAGCAGGCTACCCATCCACTCCAACTAGTGCAGAACACTGCAGCCCACATCATAACCGGCACAGCCAAACACGAGCACATCACGCCTATACTTCAGCAACTGCACTGGCTACCAATATCTGCACAGGCAAGATTCAAAACGACTATAAACATATTCAAGATAATGCACCTATGTACAGCAGATGTCCTCCACAATTTGATAACCATGGACACAATCAACCGGCCCCGGTGAACTAACAGCAGCAATAGACTCCGCACACCCACTGGATACCATAAAACAAAACAAGTTACCTCCAACAGAGCCATATCCCTTTCAGCACCGGCCCTCTGGAATTCCTTCCTGGATGAACTGTGGGCAATAAATGACCTTAAGGATTTCCACAAATCCCTCAAAACCTTCCTATTCATGGAATTCTATGACCAAGCAAACTAAAGACCCCCTACTCACGCTTAAATGTGAAGATAATACCACCCACTATAGTCTATATGTACGTCTAGTCCCCGCCTATTCACTGTAGACCCAAATTGTGAAGTTAACCACTTTGATTGAAAGAAAAAGTGGTATACCAATCTGGATAAATAAATAAATAAAACACACTTCTCAAGGTGCCTCTGCCTCTGACCCCTCCTTCCCTTTCTGCCCATACCTTGGCTGACTATTTCCATGACAAAGTCCACAAGATCACACTTCAATTCCCCACAAGGTCAGCTCCATCCTTTCTCCCCCCCCAACCCTTCGTTCCCAGCTTTTCTCCTCAACTTCTGCTACCCTTTCTTCCTTTTCTGTGATCTCTCATGAGGAAACCACACACCTTCTCCTCCAAACTCACTACCTGCTCCTTTGATCCTATTCCCACCCATCTCTTAAGTTCCATCTCCTCCACTATTATCCCTTCTATCTCTCATATTCTCAACTTATTGCTCTCTACTGCAACTGTTACCGCAACCTTTAAGTATGCTGTGGTCACAGCTCTCCTTAAGAAGCCATCACTTGACCCTACTTGTCCTTCTTACTATCAACCCTCCTCCCTTCCATCTCTAAACTACTTCAATATGTGGTTCACCACCATTACCTTGACTTTCTTTTCTCTGAAGCCCTTCTGGATCCCTTGCAGTCAGGCTGTTATTCCTTCCACTCTACTGAAACAGCTCTTGCCAAAGTCTCCAGCAACTTTTTCCTGGCAAAATCCAAGGGCCTTTAATCGATCCTCATCCTTATTGACCTTTCTGCTGTTTTCAACCACCACCTTCTCCTTGATAACTTGTCCTCGTTTGGTTTTAAGGACCCTGTGCTACCCTGGTTCTCTTCTTATTTTTTGCATCACTCTTTCAGTGTTTGTTCTGGTGGATCCTCCTCTACTGCTCTTCTGCTCTCAGTTGGTGTACCCCAAAGATCTATCTTGGGTCCACTCCTCTTCTCTCTATATACCCAGTCCCTTGGTGCACTCATCTCTTTCCAAGGCTTTCAGTACCATCTTTATGCTAATGACCCTCAAATCTACCTCTCTACACCTGAAATCTCTCCATCAATATAGGCCCGGATC
This sequence comes from Ichthyophis bannanicus, assembly GCA_033557465.1. Classification (NCBI taxonomy): domain Eukaryota; kingdom Metazoa; phylum Chordata; class Amphibia; order Gymnophiona; family Ichthyophiidae; genus Ichthyophis; species Ichthyophis bannanicus. The sequence goes on from CM066033.1 coordinate 760,904,256, forward strand.
TCTGCCTGCCTATCAGACATTGCTACTTGGATATCTTACTGCCATTTGAAATTGAACATGGCCAAAACCAAACTTATTTTTCCCCCTAAAGCCACCTCTCCCCTTCCCCCTTTCTCAGTCTCTGTGGATAATGCCCTACTCCTCCATGTTTCCTTGGCTCAGAACTTTGGGGTTCTCTACACACATCCAACTGATAGTTAAACCTGTCATTTCTTTCTGTATAAGATCAGCAAAATTCACTCCTTCCTTTCTGAGCACACTGCTAAGACACTCTTTAGTGACTTCCCACCTAGACTATTGAAACCTCCTCCTTGCTTGTCTCCCTCTAAATCATCTCTCTCCCCTTCAATCTGTTCAAAACTCAGCAGCACGACTAATCTTTCGCCAGCCTCGAGATGCTCATATAACCCCTCTTCTCAAGTTGCTTCACTGGCTCCCTATCCATTTCCATATCCAGTTCAGACTTCTCCTACTGACCTATAAGTACACTCATTCTGCTTCTCCTCACTACCTTTCCTCTCTTATCTCTCCCTATACCCCTCCTCGTGAACTCCCCTCCTCTGCAGATCCTTTCTATCTGCGCCCTTCTCTTCTACTGCTAACTCTGACTTTGATCCTTTCACCTGGCTGCTCCTTATGCCTGGAATAAACTATCTGAGTCTGTGCATCAGGCTTCATCTCTGGCCCTTTTCAAATCCAGGCTGAAAACTCAACACTTTGAGGCCACTTTTGGATCCTGATCCACTTAGTCTCCAATGTGTTTCCTTTCCATTGCCCTAGATACGCTTGACCTTAGCTGTTGTGCTGTCTTGATTAGACTGTAAGCTCTGATGAGCAGGGACCATCTCTTACATGTGTCTGTACAGAGCTGCATATGCCTTGTAGCGTTATACAAATGATAAGTAGTAGTAGTAGTAGCAATATAGGAATTTTTCTCCAGATGACTAATTAGTTTTCATATTTACCCATTTTTCTAAATCCGGCCAGATTGTGGAAGCTATCCGACAACAATACAATTAAAAAAAGAAACCCACTCAATCACAATAATCTCTAGCTACTGGGATAATATGTTTAAATTGATAAGCTCAGTGTTTTTGTCGGGCTTAGCATACCAACCTTGATATTAAAATCAAGGTAAGGTTAACCAATCTAGCCCATTTTGCTGTTATTTTAATAGTATTATATCAATACTTATTCCCCCTTGGTATATAGAGTCCAAAAGGTTTATATCAGAGGGTCCAGTTTCAATATTTACTTTAATTACTCTTATTTAGATGTTGTCATTAAATTTTATCATTGCACAATTTTCCAACACAGCGCTGTTTCAGATCACTGTAATAAATCTTAGCAGTCCTGCATCAGGAAATGTTTATATTTATGTTTCTCTTTATTTAATACACAGCATATCTGAATCAACCTATGGGCAGTTGGGACCTGGATCGGGCGGCAGGGACCTATCAACATCCAACCCTGGAGAGGGTTCCGGCCTCAAACCACCTGGTTTGTGTTGCTTATTCCACCTTCAAGGTTGAAAAAGCAGCATGTTCCCCCTGACCCCTGTGATAAGGAAGCTTATCATAGCTCAGGAAGGAGCTATAGAAAAGGTGAAGTGACTCTGAACAAGCAACCTGTCAGTTCTGGTAGAAATAAGAAAACAGAATTTTCCCATAAAAGACTACCAGTCCCAGAATGCACCAGGTTTCCAACAGCCATTAGAGGAGCTGAAGTGGGGAAACATGTGTTCAATCAGGAGGGCTATGAGGTAATCCCTAAGCACTCATCTCAAAGGGCAGGGCCTGATTCAGCACAACTGCGCTGTATTAGGGAGGAGCACTCATCTAAGCAGAATAAGAGTAGAGTTTATTCTACAGAGAATTGTCCTCAGTATCCTGAGAATCAGCTTGAGTTTGATCATCAGTTTCATCTGAAAGATCATCAGAAGCAGAAGCCAAACCGGACGGACAGAGAGGGAAAAAAACCCTCTGGAAGAAAGTGGAGAAAAGCCTTTGAGAGGTCTAAAAGAGTCCAAAGCAGTACATATACTGGGAGGTATTCCAAGGGCCAGCATATACCATTGGACTGGGGAAAGCCAGAGGAATGGTGCTGCAGAGCTAGGAATCACCAGAGGCTACCTGTGAGGGAGACGGCTGCACGTGGAAGGGACCCTAAGACCCGTGCCAGAAGGTATGTGAAGAGAGATCCAGTGTCCAGGGATCTGGATTGGAAGGCTGGACATAAGAACTGGACTACATACTGGCCAGGCTATATAGAGAGGAACTCTAGCAGCAATGGAAGCTCAGGTATGAACACTGATCTATGCCCTAGCTATAACCTTGAAAGACAGCAGGGAAACAAGTATTCTCCTGAAAGTGCTTCATTGAGAGATTCATCTGTGCCAATCCATGATATTGAACCTATGCTTGTTGAAGATGGGGGAATGATTGCAGATGAAGAATGTGTTTATATGGATTGCTCTCTATCTAAACTCCGTTGGTAACTTTCTGTTATAAAGTACAGCAACCATCACAAAGAAATACAAATTTGTTCTTTAATCTACTCAAAAAAAGCTTCTGAAGCAAGATTTGACCCACACAGTAGAAAGCAAGCCAGCTAAGGGGTTTCAGCTGGATGACTGCTAGCAATTAAGCCTTACCTAATTGCTTGTGAGCTAGGAGAGAATCACTTCTAAATCTATGTGGGAAGTAATCAGAAGTTAACCTGAAAAGAACAGTTTGTTTCTTGCTTTGTGGCTTTTCATTTGTTGTTTTCCTGATTTTGACTTTGTTTTTCCAAGTTAACACTGAAAGCAAATTATCTGATTTATGTGCTACCAAGCATATCTGTGTTGGGAGAAATAACCCCATAAATAAATATCTTATTGGCTTTACCCAAGAGCACAACTAAATTATTGTCAGCAGCTGTGTCTGGTGTGAATGAACTACATTGCCCAGAATACCTTGCAAATCTTATAGATATATGCACTTGCCAAGACTGTGAAGATTCTCACCCAGGCGGCCGTCTGACAAATGGCGTAGTTTTTCGGATTGCTTTTGCACAAAAGGGATTTACTTGCTGAGGATTACAACTAAAGTTCAAGTTTAAAGCTGGAAAAAAAAGATTTTCCCTCAACTGCACTTTGGAGGAGAAGTGGATGTCCCAGGAGGAAAAGACCCTGTGCAGAGCTGGATTCATCACTAGCACAAGGTAATAAGTACCTGGGCATGTCTAGTGGTGAATGGGAGTAAGCACAGGGGTAATTAAAAAAAAAAAGTAGAAAAAAACACCTGTTTGGAAGTGGTGCACTTTGGGTTTTTTTTTTCTTTGTTTCTTGCAGGGATCAAGATGGATCCAAAGGAACTAGCTCAGTGGATGGCAGCCCAATTCAGCAGGCAGCAGGAGCTAGCACAGCAGGCTCAGGACACTGCTATGAGAGCCTTAATGGACCAGCAGAGGCCAGTGCTTGATCTGGTGCAAGCCCTAGTTGAGCTGAAGAGCCAAAGTGGAACAGATGCAAGACCAGCAGTAAATACTGGTACACCACATGTGGACAGTGTGGGACTCAATCAAGGGATTGGGGCATTTAGTTTTGGGAAGCTAACTCCAGATGATAATGTTGATGATTTTCTAGAGTCTTTTGAAAGAGTGGCACAGGCATTAGCATGGCCAGAGACCCAGTGGGCAGTAAGGCTGGCAGCCTCATTAACTGGAGAGGCGCTTGCAGCTTATAGAGCAATGCCAGCAGCCCAGGCTTTGAATTATAAGGATGTAAAGGCTGCTATTAGAGATCGCCTAGGGTTGTCTATTTCAGAGTATAGGCGAATGTTTAGAGCTACTACATTGAGAGTGGGTGAAACACCCAGGGCTCTGAGTCAGAGAATCAGAGGTTTAGCTGTAAAATGGTTGGAGCCTGAGCAAAAGACGGTAGAAATGTTATTAGACATTATAATGCTCGAACAATTTATGTTTGGGGTGCCTAAAGATTTGCACACTTTCCTTATACAGCAAAATTGCCAAAATCTTGGAGAGGCAACCATGCTAGCAGAGAGATTCTTGGAAGCCACGCAGGCTTGCCATAGAATGGGTGGCCCTCTGAAGATTGGTGCTGAGGCAAGATGTGCTGTATCAGAAAAGAAAATAATTAAAAATGTTTCTGAAAATGAATGTACTGTATCAAACCAGATGACACAGTGGAATAGAAAGAAATGTTTCAAGTGTGGAAAATGGGGACATTTAGAAAAGGGATGCCAGACACACACTAGCTTAATGGGTGTGGATTTAAAACAGCCCAAAGAAGGATTTCTTTTGATGGTTGATGTGCAAGGAATTACCACAAATGCTTTGTTAGACTCTGGGGCAGACCAGAGTATGATGTCAAAAAGGCTTTGGAAGAGGATAGAGGCCCAAGAAGGATTTGTGCCTAGAACCCCTGAAAGCCAAGTTCACATCAGATGCATTCATTGTGCTGCAACATCATATCCCACCTATAGGCTAAAGGTTAAGTGCCTGGGGGAACAAGAGGAAGTCCTGTTAGCAGTGGTACCTAGGCTACCCTTTGATTTGGTTCTAGGAAGAGACTGGCCAAGATTTAAGCAGGGTCTAGTGGAAGGACTAGGAAAGAAGGAGGGAGAAGGTTTAATGGTAATAGCTCCCGGGCCATTATTTGGAAGTCCTCAGACCCCAGCTAAAAAGATGGTTAAGCGTCCAGAAGACCAAGCTACCCCAAAGCAGACATTCGTCCTAAAGTACCAAAGGGTCACAGAGAAGGCCCAAGCTCCTAAGCGGGCAACCCCTCAAGCTGCTGGGATTGACCTGTGCAGCATAGAAAATGTGACTGTACCTAGCCAAGGGAGAGCCCTGGTGGACACTGGTCTCCAAGTGGAAATACCTATTGGAGGTTATGGGAGAGTAGCCCCAAGGTCCGGATTAGCCCTTAAATATTTCATTGATGTGGGTGCGAGAGTAATTGATCCCGATTACAGGGGCAATATTAAAGTTCTGTTGTTTAATTTTGGACAGAATGATTATCACGTGAAGACAGGAGACAGAATTGCCCAATTGATCTGTGAGAGGCTGGGTTTTCCACCTGTGGAGGAGGCCACATCCCTGGAGAATTCTGAACGTGGAACCAAAGGCTTTGGTTCTACTGATGTCAAAGGGGTTAAAAGCCTAGCTGCCACCTGTGCCCGAGAGAGGGAGGTGAATGAAGAGGAAGATTTGGGACCCCAGGTATCTGATTGTAAAGAAAAATCCGAGCCCCAAATAGGTGAAGACCTGACAGTGGTACAACAGGAAGAAATTAGGAAATTGCTCAAAGAGTTTCCAGATGTGTTGACACCCATACCTGGGGAGACACATTTGGTTGCCCATGAAATAATAACTCCACCTGGGAAATTAGTTCGTCAAAGGCCATACCGCTTGCCTGAAGCCAAAAGACAGGAAGTAGTGGCACAAGTCCAGGAGATGTTGGACATGAGAGTAATAGAGGAGTCAAAGAGTCCCTGGAATAGCCCCATAGTCCTGGTGCCGAAGCCTGATGGATCTTTAAGATTTTGTATTGACTTCCGGCAGGTAAACGCCATATCAGTTTTTGATGCATATCCAATGCCAAGAATTGAAGAGCTGTTGGACCAGCTGGGACAGGCTCAATACTTAACCACCCTTGATATGACAAAAGGATATTGGCAAATCCCTCTCACCAGGGAGTCGAAGCCGAAGACTGCGTTCAGCACCCCCGTTGGCCTTTTCCAGTTCAAGAGGATGCCTTTCGGACTGCATGGAGCTGCGGCTACCTGCCAAAGGTTAGTGGATCAGGTACTTCGACCCCACCAAAATTATGCTTTTGCATATATGGATGATGTCATAATCCATAGTAACAACTGGGCGGAGCATCTAAAGAGGATCAAGGCAGTCTTGTGCTCCATGAAGCAAGCGGGAATCACTTTAAACCCGAAGAAGTGTGCCTTTGCAAATAGGGAGGTAAAATACCTGGGCCACCTAGTGGGAAGAGGAAAAATTAAACCTCTAATGAGTAAAGTAGATAGCATCAGGAATTTTCCTCCTCCAACAACAAAGAAACAACTAAGAAGTTTCTTAGGACTTATTGGATACTACCGCAGGTTTATACCGCAATTCGCAGAGAAAAGTGCAATTTTCACGGATATGCTGCGGAAGAATTGTCCAAACCAGCTAAAGTGGACACCTGAAGCTTAAAAAGCGTTTTCAGTCTTAAAAGGAAAATTGTGTACAGGACCGGTACTGAAAGGGGTGGACTTTAAGAAACCCTTTCTGGTTCAAACCGATGCATCGGATGTAGGGCTAGGAGCAGTTCTATCCCAGTGTCATGATGGGGAGGAGCATCCTGTGATGTACCTGAGCAGGAAGTTGTCACCGGCTGAACAAAAGTATTCCACAATAGAAAAAGAATGTTTAGCTATCAAGTGGTCAGTGGAGGCGTTAAGGTTTTACCTTACAGGGAGAAAGTTCCAGTTGGTCACGGACCATGCCCCACTTAAGTGGTTGCAGCAAATGAAGAACCACAATGCCAGGTTGACACGCTGGTACATGGCCTTACAGGCATTTGATTTTCAAGTTGAACATCGTGCTGGGAAGTTACACAAGAATGCGGATGCCCTTTCCCGGATTAAGGACTGTAGAGAAGAAGTTTCACCAGTTACACCAGTCCGTAATAACTTAAGCAGGGGGGTATGTGATAAGGAAGCTTATCATAGCTCAGGAAGGAGCTATAGAAAAGGTGAAGTGACTCTGAACAAGCAACCTGTCAGTTCTGGTAGAAATAAGAAAACAGAATTTTCCCATAAAAGACTACCAGTCCCAGAATGCACCAGGTTTCCAACAGCCATTAGAGGAGCTGAAGTGGGGAAACGTGTGTTCAATCAGGAGGGCTATGAGGTAATCCCTAAGCACTCATCTCAAAGGGCAGGGCCTGATTCAGCACAGCTGCGCTGTATTAGGGAGGAGCACTCATCTAAGCAGAATAAGAGTAGAGTTTATTCTACAGAGAATTGTCCTCAGTATCCTGAGAATCAGCTTGAGTTTGATCATCAGTTTCATCTGAAAGATCATCAGAAGCAGAAGCCAAACCGGACGGACAGAGAGGGAAAAAAACCCTCTGGAAGAAAGAGGAGAAAAGCCTTTGAGAGGTCTAGAAGAGTCCAAAGCAGTACGTATACTGGGAGGTATTCCAAGGGCCAGCATATACAATTGGACTGGGGAAAGCCAGAGGAATGGTGCTGCAGAGCTAGGAATCACCAGAGGCTACCTGTGAGGGAAACGGCTGCACGTGGAAGGGACCCTAAGACCCGTGCCAGAAGGTATGTGAAGAGAGATCCAGTGTCCAGGGATCTGGATTGGAAGGCTGGACATAAGAACTGGACTACATACTGGCCAGGCTATATAGAGAGGAACTCTAGCAGCAATGGAAGCTCAGGTATGAACACTGATCTATGCCCTAGCTATAACCTTGAAAGACAGCAGGGAAACAAGTATTCTCCTGAAAGTGCTTCATTGAGAGATTCATCTGTGCCAATCCATGATATTGAACCTATGCTTGTTGAAGATGGGGGAATGATTGCAGATAAAGAATGTGTTTATATGGATTGCTCTCTATCTAAACTCCGTTGGTAACTTTCTGTTATAAAGTACAGCAACCATCACAAAGAAATACAAATTTGTTCTTTAATCTACTCAAAAAAAGCTTCTGAAGCAAGATTTGACCCACACAGTAGAAAGCAAGCCAGCTAAGGGGTTTCAGCTGGATGACTGCTAGCAATTAAGCCTTACCTAATTGCTTGTGAGCTAGGAGAGAATCACTTCTGAATCTATGTGGGAAGTAATCAGAAGTTAACCTGAAAAGAACAGTTTGTTTCTTGCTTTGTGGCTTTTCATTTGTTGTTTTCCTGATTTTGACTTTGTTTTTCCAAGTTAACAGTGAAAACAAGTTATCTGATTTATGTGCTACCAAGCATATCTGTGTTGGTAGAAATAACTCCATAAATAAATATCTTATTGGCTTTACCCAAGAGCACAACTAAATTATTGTCAGCAGCTGTGTCTGGTGTGAATGAACTACATTGCCCACAATACCTTGCAAATCATATAGATATATGCACTTGCCAAGACTGTGAAGATTCTCACCCAGGCAACCGTCTGACACCCCACAGGACATACAGGGCCGTGACCAGAATCATCCCTATATGTCTTGCAGCTTTGGCCCACCCCCACTCCACCCAGACTCTGACCCCACCTGCCCCCCACTGGCTCTCCCTGTACTGCTGCTCTAGCCATGCAGGGTGGGCCTGAGGAAGAATAGGGGCAGGATGACTTTTAGGGCTGCATGTCCTGCCAGGACGAGGTGTGTGGTAGAACTGATAGCCGCCATGACAGAGAGCAGCAACTGAAGCAGAAATCATGATCAGAATACAGAGCTATGGAATAATAAGGCAGATTGAGCCTTGTATTTTTTACATTCAAAAATTGCCCCAGCCTGTTTAAGTTCAATCATGTTGTGAAAGCTTTCCAGCGACACTAGCATATACTAGGTTTTCCTGACATCCTTAAGGAACACCCTCTTATCACTTTTAAGCGAGGGAAGAATTCAAAGGATATGGTCATCCATACTGCTGTAATGGAAAAGTGCAGAGTGGTGGAGAGCGATTTAGGATTTCTCAGTTGTAAAATATATTGATTTTGTGCTCAGGTCCTACTTGGACACATCCCAATTTGGCAAAATTTTCTTCCATCCAGACAGAGTAATTGTTTCAGTTTTGTCATCTTTTTGATTATTTGCTCAGGCCCATTGATTTGTATTGGGAAGACTCCCAGACATTTTTTACTTAGGCTGAACATGAAAAGCTGTCAGACTACAACAAATTTTCAAGCACCCATTGCGGCTCATTGTTTTTCTTTGGGCATCTTTTCTCTCAGCTGCAGTGGATGATGTTGAAGCAGATCACCCTACATTGGCATCGTGGTGATTATAAGATTGAATCACAGAGAAATGTTCTGGATTTTTACCCTGCAAACTGCTGCTCCTCTTAATGGTTTAAATTCTACTGTGGATTGGTATCAGACCCCATGATGCATAATGTCATAATATAGACTGATATCGATTAGAGGTTCATGATTACTGCCCACTTCAAAATCCATTGAGTTTTTTGTTTCTTCTCAGTAACTTGATTTGTTATTGAGATCCCTGAAACAATTAGCTAGAAACAAAACATGGAATGTGTGAACAGTCTGAATGAATTTGTGTCACTCTTGAAGATGGTGAAATGGATGTTTGATCTGCAAGTTAAGTCATATATTTATTGACTATTTAAATATTTGTTTCTGATGCTTGCACTGTGGAAGTAGTTTTGGGGGAATATTGTAAAATGTTTGAACCTATGATTATAATTAAGTTGAGCTTCAATGATTTTGTTTAAACCACATTTCATTTCCAAACTAAATGTTCTGGTATTTTTCCACTGTAAACATTTTGTTTGTGGGATTCTTTCATATATGAATATTCAATAACGTACACTTTGGCCGGCATTCCGACATGCAAATAGAGGGGTTGGATGTTGGCGCTGGACGTCCAACCTGCGCTTACCCCCACAGGTGTATTCCAGTGGCAGCACTCCCTGCATGTACACAGAGCTTGTGCGGGGTGCACTGAACATGGATTGGAGGGGGCGGAGCAAAGGAGTGGCCAGGTGCCGGGATGTACAGATGCTATTCTGAGCAGGCTTCTGTATGTTTCCCGGCACCAACATGGACGCCTGGCTTATTTCACCTCAATGGTGGAATAAGTGCCAGGCGCCATACAGTTTACTGTCCACAGCCCCAGCACACACTAGTCATGGTGCCACAATCCAGCCCATCTGTACCACCAGGGCTGAAAGGTGAGTGGACAGCAGGGGCCAATGTGGCCCTTGGCATTCTGGGCCTCTGGATAGATGGCCAGTTGCCATGGTACTCGGACACCACTGTCCACTAGCTCCAGCTGTGGCATTCTAGCGGGGGGATGGGCAGGTTCCTGTGCATTCTTCCTTATGGAACCCAGGGAGCGCCAGGAAGTACATCTCCCTGATTCCGCCATCGAGGGTATGTTTGGGCCCGATGGCGGCAGAATCAGGTCTACCACGGCTCCAGCTAGGTTCTGTGTGTGCATGGTGGCCATGTATGCAAGGCACAGAAATGACTCCCAACTTTTGAAGGTATTTTCATTTACACACATATTTTTAGATTTTCTAAAGTATGCACATAAATTTTCAGGGCATATTACCTGCACAAAGAGGTTCATGATTGTCATAGTAACCTGGTGTACGAGTGTGGTTCATAACTGTCCTAGAATGCACAAAACTAATCCATTTGGAGAAATTACCTCCGACATCCTGTGTGATTGTGTATCGATAGTTTTGCCTACGTTGGCTTTCCAAATGAGTGTAATTTGTGCAGGCTGTTAAAAAATTACCCTCAAAAGGCATCACAGTCTGCAAATAATCTTGTTACCCATACAAAATGTTTCACAGTAACTTACTGCTATAAATAAGGATTTCACGAATAAAGACAACAACACTGGCTTCCTTATTGCAAAGAGACTTAATGACAAAAGTTTAATGTACTGCATTGGTTGAATTAATTAAAACATGATTTGGTCTTCGGTGATTTGTTTTAATACAGAACGCTTGAAGAGGAGCTGAACAACCACTGAAAAGGAATTTCCCAGAGTAAAGACACCTAATTATAGTTAAAATTAGCTTTATTCGAGATACCACCTATTATAAATAATATCTAGGTGGTTAACAATTTAAAATTTAAAATAAAACAATTTAAAGTACAGACAAACAAAACGAAGTGTAGCCAAAGGATTAAAAGGGTGTGATAAAGACAAGGTAACAGGAAAGAAAGGAGGGGGAAGGCCTAGGTTACAAAATTAGCAATATATTTATAAACACAAGCTACAAAAGGAAGGGAGGAGAGGAAATGTATAACACAGGACAAATGTGACTAAGCAAAATTGCTGAGTTGCGGCCATGGGTGCACCAGCTTAAGGAAGTGGCATCAATAGTTATGAGGAAGCTGCAGATGGAAAAGCTTGAGTGAAAAAGCAGCTTTTAAGAAGAGACTTGAAACAGGTGAAAGACAGCTGACATCGAAGGTCAAGGGGGAGAGAGTGCCACATAGTGGGAGTAGCAGCCTTATGATGGGAAGCGCGAGCAGAAAAGGAACAGATCTGGTGGAAATTAGGAATAATTAGAAGATGCTGTGTTGCTGAATGAAGAATGTGTGAAGGCATATAAGGAATTAAGGGCTTGATATTCTGCCTGCTCACCCCTAAACCCGGATAGTCAATGCTGCAGAGACGGCATTGAATATACGGGTTTGGCTCTGAGTTCAGTCAGCTGCAGAGCCTAACTGGATAGTGGCGATATTAGACTGCTATCCAGTTAACATCCATGGTTAACTGTTGTCGTTAAGTGCCGTCAAGTTGGTGTCTACTCATGGCGACCCTCTGGATAGCTATCCTAAATTGTGTTTGGTCTTCAGTCAGGTGGCTCATTATTGACAGATTGGTACCTGTAGCTGCTGTTATTGTATCGATCCATCTCATTGCTGGCCTTCCTCTTTTGCATTGACCTTCTATCTTGCCAAACATGATGTCTTTCTCTAATGATCTCTCTCTTCGCATGATGTGTCCAAAGTATGAGAGTCGAAGTCTTGTCATCTGAGCTTCTAAAGAAAGTTTAGGTTTGATCTCCTCTAGTACTGACTGGTTTGTTCTTTGGGCAGTCCAAGGCTAACTAGGCAAGCCAAAAACTGACCTAGTTTAAGACGTGGATCACTAACTGGGTAGCTGTCCAATATCGCCGCTACCTGTTTAATGGCAGTCACCGCCTCCACTCCACCCGGAACACCCCCCAACATGCCCCAGTGCTAACCGGATAGCATTAGGGCATTTAGGGGGCTTCAACAGGGATATTCAATGGCACAAACCATATAAGTGATGAAGAGTATCCCTATCTAAGGCATTTACATGGTTTACTAGACTGTAAACCATGTAAATGCCCTTCGAATATCAGGCCCTAAGAACTTATGGAGGAAAGGGGTTTTCTTGAGTGAAGAGCATGAAAAGTGAGGATAAGAAGTTTAAATCTGATACGGTAGTTGATGAGAAGCCGATGTTCGATGATGAAAAAAGGGGTGACACTGTCAGACTTTCTGGCACTGTAGAGCAGTTTGATAGCATATTTTGGATTAACTGTAAGTGCTGTATTTGGTATTGAGGGAGTCCAAGAAGAAGTGAGTTACCATAATCAAAATGGCTCTGGAAGATTCGGTTAATTGATGCAGCTGAATCTGCTCAGATCCTTGCCCTCACAGTTCACTATCCAGGCTTGCCTTGAATAAAAACAGACAAACAATAAGTTGAAAAAATGAACAAGTGAAAACATAGGATGAAGTTATGTTTTAGGAATATTTTTACTTTCCTGGCATGTCTGTGCCTCTGTTAACTGTGTCCACCTGGAGCGCACCTGGGCATCAGCTTTTTTCTGCTTGGGCCCCGCGTTATGGAATTCTCTCCCCGTTTCTCTCTGTGCTGCATTATCCTTCACCAGTTTCAAAGCTGCTCTAAAAACCCACCTCTTTCAGATGACCTTTGGCCTCCCCAGCTCCACGTTGCCTAGGTATGCCTGCCCCTCCCCCTCCCTCCTATCACTCCCTGCTCGTGCCTTTGTCCCCTCTTGATCTCTTGCCTGCCCCCTCTCTCCTTCCTCTCTCTTACTGTCCTGTCATTTAATGGTGTTCTTTTCCTTTTCCTTTTCTGCATTGCAATACTGTAACTATGGGCCCGATTCTAGAAGGGGAATAGCAGTGCAGCACATCCCACGGGGACATGCTGCCCCGCTATCTGCCCTGGCAGTATTCCGCTTGACTCCCCCGCTGCACCCACACAGCCGCTGTGCATACAGCAGGGGACGTGGGCATGATGGCGAGGGGTGTGGGCGGGCGTGACCCCCAGACATACAGGGCCAATTCCATTGACTGCCCTGTATGTCTGGGAGTCACTGGGGGAATAAGGGCAGGCAGCCCCCTCAATCCCACCTGGCAGCCCCCTACAGGAGTACAGTGGCCCACCACTGGAGCAGTAGGCCACCCGATCTGGACTCTGGCAGTCCCCACCGGGGCTCAGGTGGTGGAGTTCATGCTAGAGCACTGCGGGCATGCACAGGCCTGTGGGATGAACATCCTACAGGCCATGCTGGGGCATGGTGGACCGTCCTTGGGCCTGATTCTATATGCCGTGGGAATGTTTTGTTCCCGCATTATGGAATTGGGTCCAAACAGGCCCGTCCTGCTCGGGGACGTCCGGACAGCCTGGATGTACCCCTTCCTGAATCGGGTTCCACATAAACTGCTTTGATGCTATTGCCTGAGCGGTCAATCAAATTGAGCAATAAAGATAAAGGTAACGAAGATAAACACATCTATAGTATCAGGGGCCTTCTGCCTTAACCAGCATAAGACTACTTAAGCCTGCACTATAGGAGGTAATGGGAAATTTCCAGTTCTGTGAGTGACCTGGTGAGCGAGCAATTGTTATGGTCCATTTACAGAGGGTGGGTTCATTTTCTGCTAATCTATATAGGTATCTGCAAGATGTCCAGAGGGAATCAATGTCTGGAGGAGTGAGGAAGGTCAGCAATGGTGCTAGCCTTCTCTCTTGAGAGATCTCTCCTTTCTCCTATTTTTTTTCAGTGGAAGGACACTTGTCTTTCCACATAGACCTAGTGGGGTCCATTCTAAGGGACACTTGTCTTTCCACATAGACCTAGTGGGGTCCATTCCAAGTGTTTTTTCTACAGTTCATGAGAGTAAGAGAATTTTAGATTTTTATTATACATAGGAGAAAAACTAAGTCCTCCAAAAATATTTTTGTGATCATGGATCTCTACTAGTATGCTAGAAATCCACAGGTATTCTATTTTTCGGTGAAAGTTATGTCATAGAATAGGAGAGTGGAACCACTGTCGAGGAGATGTAGCACTTACAGATACATGAGGGAATTTATATTAATAACAGCAGATCTTTCTTTGATTCCTGAAGACTTGGCAACAAGGGAGACTAGAAAGGACATTGGGAACCTGCAGTGTTCAATATTCCATATTATTCTTGTTTGTTTTCTGAATAAATGCTTGGATTTGTAACAATGCTACTTGTGTGGAGATTTTTCTGCTGTACATGATCCCCTTGGGCCCTGCAGCTTCTGCTATCCCCCCTTGGAAAATACTGAATTTGTGGATGGAGTTAGCTTTTTCTGTGATATATGATAAATAAAGGTGCCCCCTTATCTTGGATATTCCGGGTCCACTTTAATAATGGTTTATGGACCTTTCCTCCAGGAACTTGTCCAAGCCTTTTTAAACCCGGCTACACTAACAGCTTTTGTTACACCCTCCAGTAATGAATTCCAGAGTTTGATTACACGTTGAGTGAAAAAATATTTTTTCTTATTAGTTTAAAATAGATTACCCAGTAAGTTCCTTGCATGTCCCCTATTCTTTCTATATTTTGATAGCATAACTAATCTATCTACGTTTACCCATTCACTCCATTCATTAATTTATAGACCTCTATTATATCTTTCCTCAGCCATCTCTTTTCCAGGTTGAAGAGCCTAACCTTTTTAGCCTCTCTTCATAGGGGTATCCTTCCATCCCCTTTTCCATTTTGGTGGCCCTTCTCTGTACCTTTTCAAATAACACTATATCCTTTTTAACATATGGTGACCAGAATTGCACACAATATTCATGGTGCGATCGCACCATGGAACAATAGAGACATTATAATATCCTTTGTTTTATTCTCCATTCCTTTCCTTATGATACCTAGCGTTCTATTTGCTCTCTTGGCCATCGCTGCACACTGGGCAGAGGGTTTTAACATGTTATCCACGATGACACCTAAATCTTTTTCCTGGGTGGTGGTTCCTAATGTGGAACCTTGCATCATGTAACCACAGTTTGGGTTGTTCTTTCCTAGATGCATAACGTTGCTCTTGTCCACATTAAATTTCATCTGCCATTTGGATACCCAGTCTTCCAATTTTTCAAGGTCCTCTTGCAATTTTTGACTATCCTCATGGGTTTTAACAACTTTGAATAATTTTGTGTCATCTGTAAATTTGATTTTCTCACTCGCTATTCCCATTTCCTGGTTATATATGAATATATTAAAAAGCAGCGGACCCAGCACAGATCCCTGGGGTACTCCACTATAAACCTTTCTCCATTGGAAATATTGGCCATTTAGCCTACCCTCTGCTTTCTATCTTTTAACCATTTCCTGATCCACAATAGTACACTGCCTCCTATCCCATGACTTTATAATTTTGCCAAAAGTCTGTCACGAGGGACCTTGTCAAAGGCTTTCTGAAAATCCAGATATACTATATCAACCGACTTACCTTTGCCTACCTATTTATTCACACCTTCAAAAAAACATAACAGATTAGTAAGAAAAGACGTCCCTTGCCTAAAGTCATGTTGGCTGTCTTCCATTAAGGAGGAACGAACAGAGCAAGAGATGTGGGTTGGAACCAGACTGCTTTATTGAAAATTAGTCCCTACGCGTTTCGGCTTACGCCTTCTTCGGGGGACATACAGCTACCAGAGAATAAATAACAAATAATATTAAAATAGGAGAGGACAACATATTTCACAATGAGTAAGTAATATATAGATACATTCAAAACAATAAATCAAGAAACATCAAAACGCATTACCAAATATATATTAAAAAAAATATATATATATTTGAAACCATATTGAAAATAAATTAAATTAAAAAAATGATTATTAAAATGAAATTAAAAATAAAATTAAAAACAGAAGGGCCGAGACAAAAATCAACAATCGTATTGACCATTTACGGATTATGGTGCGAAATCTGATATACATATATTATACATATAAATATAATAAGAATAAGAAACAATAATGAGAACAGTTAAAAAATGAAAAAATGAATGTGTGACAATCATATATGCTAAGCCAAGATCAAAAGAAAATGAATTAAGAATTTAGATTACTCCAGATATATAAATAATATGTGGTAACAATAAATATAAATCTGATAAAAGAATAAATAAATAAATAATACAATCATAGATAAAACAAAAAATAATAAGAATAAATATAATAAATACATAAAATAATGATTATATTAAAAGATATAAATATAGATATGAATATAACATAGCGATAAAAAGTAAAAAATAGTAAAAAAGTAAAAAAGTAAAAAAAGTAAAAAATAGTGACAAGAAAATTATTAAAATTGTATAGAAAACCTACCAGTGCTGTGTCAGATGGAGTGTCTCATTAAGACAGTTTTTCAAATCACTCTAATGATAGCTGAAGAAAAAAGAGCTTAAACCTTTTAGAGTGAATTATGCAACCAATAGTAAATAATCTGAAGTTGAACAATGCATAAAAATACAATTATAGAGAGGAGTGCAAAATACAAAAAAACATGCATGTATATATGACACTAAGTAGGATATTATAGTCTGGAGATGAATTTTGTAAAAAATGGAAAGCTAAATGGATCTATATATAAGGCTGAGTAATCTATTATCATCCAATTTTGGATACATATTGCAGTAAGTAAAAGAAATGCAAGACTTAAGAGAGATAATGTGATACATCACTGTAAAAAGGACAAATGGTAAGAGACAACTCTAATTTCAATACATGTCGAATATTAAAGAACTATAACGGACCAACATTAGAAGAAGAGGAGTGGTGTGCTCATCCTGAGTGATAGAACAATTTTAGTCAAAGCATGATAACAATGAAGACCAACCTAGTTGTAGGAATTAATACTGGTGAAAAAAACGGATCATTGTCCCGATGTTAAAAATGAAAGTAAAACACTACCTGGCCGAAGTGTCAGAAGTGTAGAAAACTGAAGGTGACGTGATAAGCTAAGTGAATTCAGCTTTCTACACTTCTCTTAAGTCTTGCATTTCTTTTACTTACTGCAATATGTATCCAAAATTGGATGATAATAGATTACTCAGCCTTATATATAGATCCATTTAGCTTTCCATTTTTTACAAAATTCATCTCCAGACTATAATATCCTACTTAGTGATCTTGGCTTAGCATATATGATTGTCACACATTCATTTTTTCATTTTTTAATTGTTCTCATTATTGTTTCTTATTCTTATTATATTTATATGTATAATATATGTATATCAGATTTCACACCATAATCCGTAAATGGTCAATACGATTGTTGGTTTTTGTCTCGGCCCTTCTGTTTTTAATTTTATTTTTAATTTAATTTTAATAATCATTTTTTTAATTTAATTTATTTTCAATATGGTTTCAAATATATATATTTTTTTTTAATATATATTTGGTAATGCGTTTTGATGTTTCTTGATTTATTGTTTTGAATGTATCTATATATTAATTACTCATTGTGAAATATGTTGTCCTCTCCTATTTTAATATTATTTGTTATTTATTCTCTGGTAGCTGTATGTCCCCCGAAGAAGGCGTAAGCCGAAACGCGTAGGGACTAATTTTCAATAAAGCAGTCTGGTTCCAACCCACATCTCTTGCTCTGTTCGTTCCTCCTTGGTCTGCAAGAGGTTTGCTCCCTCCTCTGTCTTCCATTAAGCCATGACTATATGTTCAGTAATTTTGTTCTTTATAATGGTTTCTACCATTTTTGTCGGTACTGATGTCAGGCTCACCGATCTGTAGTTTCTTGGATCACCCCGGAACCCATTTTAAAAATTGGTGTTACATTGGCCATCCTCCAATCTTCAGGTATTACAGATGATTTTAATGATATTTCACAGATTACTAATGGGAGGTCTGCAATCTCATATTTCAGTTCTTTTAACACCCTGGGATGTATAACATCCCATCTAGGTGACTTGCTACTCTTCAGTTTATCAAATAGGTTATCTTCCCGGTGTATCAATATTTCTTTCAATTCTTCTGTTGCATCACTTTTAAATACCATGTATTTATTTTATTTTATTTTATTTTATTTAGACAGATTTGTATACCACCTTATCCTACAATCAAAGTGGTTAGATAACATTACATCACAGATAGTGGGTTACATTTAACAAGTGGGAGTTTTACAACATTTCAGTTATGGGTAACATTCCTACATCTTCCTCAGGAAAGACCGTAGCAAAGAATTCATTGTCTCTCTGCTATGGCCTTGTCCCCTCTTACTGCTCCTTTTACCCCTCTATCATCTAATGCTCCAACTGACTCTCTCACAGGCCTTTTGCTACAAATGTACTTGAAAAAGTCTTTATTATGTGTTTTTGCTTTCACAGAAAGCTTCTTCTCAAATTCTCTATTTTCCTGCCTTATCAATGCCTTGCATCTAACTACCAGTGCTTATGTTGTTTCCAGTTTTTGTCATTTGGCTTCTTTTTCCATTTCCTGAAAGATGCTTTTTTGGCCTCTCTGATCTCACCTTTAAACCATGCTGGCGGTTTTTAGTACTTCTTTCCATTTTTCTTAAAGCGTGGAATACAGCTGGACTGAGCTTCCAAGATAGTATTTTTAAACAACATCCATGCTTGATGTAAATCTTTAACCTTTGCAACTGCTCCTTTTAGTTTTTCTTAACTATTTTCCTCATTTTATCATAGTGTTCCTTTTGAAAGTTAAAAGGTAGTACTGTGGATTTCCTTACCGTCCTTCCTCCATTTATTAAATCAAATGCAATCATGCTATGATCACTATCGCCAAGTGGCCCCAACATCCTTATCTCTTATACCAGATCTTGTGTTCCACTAAGGACTAGGTCCAAAATGGCTTTCCCTCATGAACCAGCTGCTCCAAGAGGCAGTCATTTATTTCATCTAGAAACTTTATCTCCCTAGCATGTCCTGCCGTGACACTGACCCAGTCAATATCGGGGTAATTGAAATTAACCATTATTATTACTGTACTGTAGCTTTTGCTAACTTCCCTGATTTCTTTGAGCATTTCATCATCCATTTGTTCACTCTGGCCATACGGTCGATAGTACACCCCCACTGCCATCACCTTCCCCTTCCCCTTTTTACATGGACTTTCAATCCATAGAGATTCTACAGTGAATTTTATTTCCTGCAAAACTTTAATCCTTTGTGACTCAATGTCCTCTCTAACATAGACTGCACACCCACCACCAATTTGATCTACTCTATCATTAGCCTAGTGGTTAGAACACTGGCTTGGTAACCAAGCAACCAGGATTCGATTCCCACTAGCACTCCTTGTGGCCTTGGGCAAGTCACTTAACCCTCCACTGCCTCGGAAGAAAGGCCTGGCAATCTACTTCCGGTGACACTGCCAAGAAAACCCACGAGCTTCTGGGTCGCCAGGAGTCAGGACTGACTCGAAGGCACACATTGCATTTTGCATCATTACGATATACTTTGTACCTACTGTCGGTATCACAGTATCCCACTGGTTATCCTCCTTCCACTATGCTCTGAGATACGAATCATATCTAACCTCTCATTTAGTGCTATATATTCTAACTCTCACATCTTATTTTTTAGACTTTTGTCATTTGCATACAAGTATTTTAGAGGCTGTATTTTATTTATATTAATCTGGCTATCAGAAGGCAGGGGTTATTTGGAATCTTTAAACTCTGTCTGCTCTGTACTCAAGGGCATTTGGGCTACTTTTATTTTTACTGAAACTTCTCTGCTGATATGCCCTAACTTCAATCTTTTGCTAGTATCCTTCAAAGATACATTGTTCCGAACCATGCACTCTTGGGTGACTGTCGACTTTCTCCTCTTATCTAGTCTAAAAGCTGCTCTATCTCCTTTTTAAAGGTTAATGCCAGCAGCCTGATTACATCCTGGTTAAGGTGGGGCCCATCCCTTCAGAAAAGCCCTTCCTTTCCCCAGAATTTTCCCCAATTTCTAACAAATCCAAAACCCTCTTCCTTGCACCATTGTCTCATCCATGCATTGAGACTCTGAAGCTCTGCCTGCCTTTTGGGTCCTATGCATGGAATGGGAAGCATTTCAGAGAATGCTACCCTGGAAGTTCTGGATTTCAACTTCCTACCTGAAAGACTAAATTTCGCCTCCAGAACCTCCCTACCGCACTTTCCTATGTCATTGGCACCGATGTACCAAGACAGAAGACTCCTCCCCAGCACTATCTCAGACCTTGTCTAGATGGCGCGTGAAGTCCGCTACCTTCACCCCAGGAAGGCATGTTACCAGGTGATCCTCACGTCCACCTGTCACTCAGGTATCTACATGCCTAATAATCGAATCACCAACTATAATGGCTGTCCTAACCCTTTCCTCGTGGGCACATGGCCCTGGAGAAACCTCCTCGGTGCGAGAGGATTTTACATCACCTGGAGGACAGGACCTAGCTACAGGATCACTTCCTGCCACACCAGAGTGATGCTCTGCTCTCACGTGACCTCTCTCCTCCTGAGAGCAAAGATCTCCTTGTACCCCTCACCAACTGGGAGAAAATCATACATGTGACACTTAATGCAAAAAACTGTAAAGTCCCCAACTCACTGCTGGACTACTGTTTGCATCTTAGTTTTAGGATTGTTTTTAGGTAATTAGGCTGTTTACTTACTAAGGTTTGTTGGGAATACTTATACTAATAAAACTATACCTAATATGTTTACAGGACTTTGTCCACCTCAAGCTTAACTAATCTCAGGTCCTTAATGTATGCCTGATGAGGATAAACAGCTGCATCTGACTGTGAATATGGCACCTCCTTTCCTTTATGAGGGTTTAGTACCTATAAAGACAATTATCCCAGGGGTGTGTGGGAGTTGGGGAGGGAGGGAAAGAAGACTTATTAAAAGCTGGCTACTACACAGTACCCTGCCCTGTGCTTCTAAGGTAATCTGTGACCAATTTCCTGGGTGATTCACACAGCCCTTGCTTGGTTAGAGGGAGTCTTTCAAAATGCCCCTTTGCTCTGTCCCTTGGCTTTAAGACGTATTTAGAACAATTTGACATATCTCGTGCCCCCTATCTAGAAGGCCTCTTTGTAAAGGTCTCTAGAAACAATTTATTACTCAAAGAATACTGACCTGTTTTTCCATTTATGGTAAATTATACTCTGAGTTGATTTAAATTAAAGTTCTATGCTGATACTAGGCCTTTACTGAGTATTAAATTTAAACTAGAAGCTCTCTGCTGGGTTTTAAATTTAAACTGAAAGCTCTGTTGATACTAGGCCCTGACTGAGTATTAAATTTAAACTAGAAGCTCAGTTATGACTGAAATTTGGTAGAGCTGGATCCTCTTTATGAGATTCTCCTACCAATATGGACCAATTTCAGCCACTGAGAGAGCCCCTGATATATATGCATTAAAGAATGCATATATGAAGAGACTGAAGATGGATTGAACTATTACTATGATTATCTTTTGAGAGTAATTTTATAAGGGGCACCTTGTTTAAGAGGGATCATCTGATTTAAGTTGGCTCCTACTTAGGTAGGATAGATAGTGCAATGGCAATAGGCATTATCCAGTGATGACGCATACCTAGAAATTACTATGAACATATCGCTGTGGATATAGCTCTATCTGTATGGGTGATATTTTGAAGCACTAATGAAGTCAGCAATAAGTGCTGGTTGCATAACGGCTTTCTTCCAAAAATGCTGGCATGGATAACACTTAGGGGCATGTTTACTAAAGTCCGCAAATCTGCGCGGCGCAAAATAGCGCACGGTAACGCGGCATTGAAACGCGCAGAAACACGTTTAAACGCCCCGCACACGTGCGTGTCACCCCCGCACAGGTACGCGGTTCAGTAACGGGCCCCGTACAAGTGCGGGCCCGCAAATGTCCGATAGAGGCGTGGAACGGCTAAAGGAGGGCGGAGGAAGGCTCCGGAGGGGCGGAGGGACGGGGTCAATGGGTGGAGAGTGGGAGGGGAGAGTCTCCCCGCACGGTATCGGGCCCGAATCTACATGTAAAAAATAGCGCGAGTGAAACACTCGCGGTAGAGGGCATATAAAGGGAAGAGAAACCATTTCCGTCAGCAATGTACAGCAAAACCGGGGAAACATGCAAAACGTCAGCAGTGTGATACATGTGCACAGCACAAAACTGCAATGAAAAAGAGGAAATGACCACAACAAAAGCATTAAAATAGTAAATCAGCTGGGGAACAGGTATAGTAATGCGCAAAAGTTAAAAACACACCCAGCAGAGCTCCTAAAAAATAAAATAACAGTTGTTTGGAAAGGGGCACGGAGCGGAGACACCTCCAAAAACGTCTCCGTGTATTGGACCCCTCCTGGGAGTGTTACTTATGGTTGACCATCAATAGCACTGTTGCCCAGCATGGGAATATGCTATTCCCCTCTGTTCGGACTTCATACCCGTGTTATATTTGCACGTTTGTCACCAGACAGGGTGAAGGAGCTCACAGTAATAATGTGCAGAGCAGGTCTTGGAACCCCACCCTGCCAGGTCTACTATCTCCAGGGACTGCACTGTCTCTGTGGCCACAGTGTGGTGCAGTGGACAGAGCCGGTACCTCTAGGACCAGAGGGTCACACGTTCAAATCCCAGCTAAGGCACATGCCAGCACAATCCCAATATTTAACCCACCACTAAACACAGATAGCAGAGACACCCCTTTATTGCACAGAACAAAAGCATGTTGCAAACACCCATATTTTACCCTACACCACACACACCAGCACAATGTGCATCACCAACAGCCGCGTCCCCCAAATGCAGTCCTGTAGTGCCACAACTGTAGGGGCCAAGGACACGTAGGTAGAGGTTAAGTAGGTAGAGGTTATGTACGACAGATGTGCCTGTACATGCCTTCACCCCACGTGCCAAGGGCCAAGTGTGTCCCTGGTCATGATCACGTAATGGGTGGCCCACGTTCCACAAAAACCTTGCTAAAGAACAACAGCTAGACCGCTATACCATGTGAGCCAAATACAGTCCTGGGGTTACACTACGCAATCAGGTCATATCCCTTTGCAAGGATAAGGACATGCCAGCATGTTGGCGGAAGGGTTCAGATGGTGGAGGGGGCAGTGGCTGCTAGCCACAGAGGACAGTGGCCAGGCCATGTGCAGGCTGGCACCGTCCACTGCAACAGACAGGCCCTGTCGGATGTACAGTCATGGACCACCCAGGGATTGCAGCCAATCAGTGGCTACACGGTGGTGCAGTGCACACAGACAGTGTGTGCAAGAACAGAGGGTCACAGGTTCTGAGCCCAGCTGCAGCTACCGCCAACCCTGTCCACATATTCACCCCACAGCTACACCGTGGTAGTAAGGACAAACCTTTATTGCTGAGAACATAGGCATGGTCAATACGCCTATCTTTTACCACACCAAACACAGACACCATAAACAGGCACATTATCTCCAGCAGAGTCTCCCAAATGCAGTCCTGGAGGGCCAAACACCATTCAGGTTCCATGCTTCCCCTAAGACAGATGCCTGTGCTGCAGATGTCTGCACCACCCCCATGCTATGCAACTGTAGCCCATGCATATTCATAGGGGACAGCATGAAGGCCCGAACAGTGTCTGGAACACCAGGACTGGAGTAGGGACACTCTGCCGTAAAGCAAGAGGCAAAGGTCCAGACGCACCCACACCCACAGGCCACATTGGAAAAGCCCCCTGGGGGGGCATCTCCCAGATCTAGCTCCTGCGTACCCTAGCAATGCCACCCTATACCTGGGTACACGGTACACAGACCACAAACGTTTGATGTGGGTACTGGCAGGTAGACAGTCCTACACTCAGCACTGTTTGCTCCTTGTGCTGCAGCAGAACAAGCTGTCGGCTGTCTGTGGTGCGTGCCCCAGGTCTGGCCCCTGACAGTATTTACCACCCTGGGGAGTGACATGCAGCAGTACAGTGTACCATATCCATGCCTGTACCCTTCCCAGGACTGGTGTGGTGGGCACGTCGAATGACTCCCCCAATAGTAGCACAATGCTGGCATAGGTGAGGGGGGGGGGTGTCTGTCTATACAGTGTGTTGGCTACAAACACCCTCCACAGGCCACACTGCCAGCACTGTTGCCAGTATTGGCCTGACAATGTGCATAATGAGCAGCAAGGTACCATGGGTATAGCTCAGACAGGGTGTGCTGGCCAGGATGCATCTGCACAGGGCATGGGGCACTGGCTGGGACATTGTAATGCCCAGCCACCACCTACACAGACAGGCTGACCTCTGTATCTGCTGCTGGTGGATCACTCTCACCCTGAGCGTGCAGTGATGACAGCATGGCTAGGCACCCCCATAGTGCTGTATAGCATTTCTCTCCTGTGATATATATGGGTGTCCTGTTGGGGCCTCTTCATGGACTGATCTCCCTGTGTGTGCTGCCACCCCAGTTTGGGGTGCATGCAATCCTATCAGGACTATCCAGCAGACTCTGCACAGCTGGTATGTGTCCTGATGGAGCTCCTTGCAGGGTGCAGCAGCTGATGGCCTGCTGCAGGAGAATATCAGATAGTGCTGGGGTGCACCCCTGAATATCCAGGCCTACTGTCTGTCTGATAGTGTGTTTTGGATGTGTGTGGAGCTGCTTGGACTGCCCTGTAGGGTGTCTGTCCCCCAGCAGGACAGGGGTTGATGGCCCACTCTACTGCCATTAGTGCAAGGGGGGGGGGAAAGGATGGGGATGTGTTGATGGGAGACCCTGTTTGTCATGGGGGGGGGTAGGTATGTTGCCCACCTATGGGGGGGGGGGAGAACCACCAACTAAGACAGAAGGGGTATCCATGATGAGTTTGCAACACCTTCTTATCACACAGGTTAATACTGATGTTGAGCTCTGGCATGGCCGTTGATGTGGACCTGGTCCTGGGCACCACCACCCACCCTCAGGGTGAGCACATTACCTGCACAATGTGACGGTGTGTAGCTACCCCTCGCCGGCAGTCCTCACGCTCAGGCCCCCCACCAGGCCGAGGCTCTGTGTGGGTGGACACGGACAGTTCCCCCTACCATGCCGTGTAGCTTTTGGGGTGCAGTCCCCATCTTGTGTGCATCTGTGGGCAGCTGATTTGCATGTGCATTGCATCATGGGTACGGGTGGCCTACCCCGTCCTGTCTACAGCAGCAGACTGTCTGTGGGGTGACGTGCAGGCTCTCTGCAGCCACACAGGCGCTTACTCAGAGCTATAGTGCCGTAGCCCAATGGTTCCGTCACTGCCTTTATAGCAGGAGGTCATGGGTTCAAGTCCACAGAGGGGTTCTGTGATAGGGTTGTCCAGAGCATTGTACATTTTATTGGACATATGTTTATGGCATCAAACACACCCTTGCCATACTGTACCCATAAGGGTGCCTCTGAGGGTGCATTATAGGGCGCCCTATAGGCCACCTTATGGTTGCCATCCATATTGCGTGCACTATACATTATCCTGTGGCGCAGCATACATGGTGCCCTATAGGGGACTTGCTAGGGTGCCTTTGCGGACTGTGCACTGTAACATGTGCCTTACGGGCCTCCATATATTAACACGCTGTTAGAGCGGGTATACTGGTAGTGGGTAATAAAAATAAACTATAAGGCCTCCTACAGCACACCTCACCATAATACTTACTGCCCCAGCCAACCTTGCTCACTGGGCACTGTGAGGGGTTGAACCCCTGACCTCTGCACCATTGGTCAGTATCCCAACCATTGTGCTAAGGCTCTGTTACTGTTTGCTGTGCACATCAGTGCGCCACCTATGCCGCCCACTATCGGACTGCCCCCTCATACATCAGCGCGCCGCCCTCTGCCCCCCAAACCTAACAGTGTGCCGCCCCCTGCCGCCCCCAATGAACGGTGCGCCGACTCATGCCGTTAAAAATAAACCGTGCGCCGCTCTCTGCCGCCCAAAATTACTATACCTCCCACAACACTTTTTCCCACTACATTTGATGCCGCAGCTGGCCTCTTCCATTGAGCACAATGGGGTGTTGAACCCATGGCCCCTGCACCATGGGTCAGTGTCATCACCATTGTACTACGGCTCTGCTGTATGTTTATGCAGCAGCGGCCCACGTAGCCTTCCCACGCGCCAATGTGGGCCCCGCACATTACTGCGACACGCACAGGTTTGCTCTGGTGTCTGTCCATGTCCGCCCTGAAACGGCCACTCCGTATATGGCACCAGTACACTAACGGGTACCCACACAGCAACCTACTTTAATTAACATCGCCCTTAATATTGGCAGTCATTGCAATGTGAAAGCTATAGCACATCACATCATACAGAAGCCAAAGAACCATTGTGTATGTGTTGATAGGTTCAAGACCCAAATGTGTATACACATCAACATTCGCAAATGGTGTTCAGTTCCATAAGATAAATGACACACAACAGTGTATATGTAATGTGTGTCGCGCAGGTTCTAGCGATAAACTTTTCTGTGTGCATTTGCGTGACGCAGTTGCACGTGATATATTGTAAACATGCGCCAGCTGCGTAGGCCACATGCACGTACTGCGTTCGGTGCGCACATGGACGCCATACGTTCCTGAACTGCGCCATATGCGTGGCGCAGGTGCACGTAAATTTGCGCGTCAGGTGCCCTACGCATGGGCGTGATGCACGCTGCGTCCAATCAGGTGATAATATCTGAAAATGGCGCCCAGAGTAAGGAAGCCCTCCTTCAACCTCCGAGAGCTCAGGCACCTGTCCCGGCTGATCGCACCACGCCAGCACAAGCTCTTCCCAGGGGCCACCGGGCACAGGGACAGCTCCAGGGTCCTAAGGGCGTGGCAACGTCTGCAAAGACGCTTCAATAGTGAAGCAGACTACCCACGTGAGGTAAGTGTATGGCGCCTGTACCTCAAAATGAGATCTGTAGCCTGTGCTAATTGCAAATATCCATGCTGTTGTCATGAGTTACTGTGAGTCAGTAATGTGCACAAGATGAGAAGACATAGCGAAATGTATCTGTGTCATTTGTGAGTGTGGTGACCTGCACCCAGGTGGTGATGGACATGGTCATAGAGGTGTCCATGCTACCCTTGTGGCATGTCAGCTGCTGCCATGGCTGTGCCACAACATACTGTAATTATGCTAGACCCTAGATCAGCAGATGTAAATAGAAACAACAACATATGTATATGGTGGGATCAGTACCTGTAACAAAGCACCCTGGGACAAGCACAAGGATAAGTGAAACGTAGCATTGATGGTATGTCACACACCCAGATGAGATGGGCAGTGTTGGCCATGTTGTTCAATACACACGCCTATCTGCATGGGTCCACAGCGCCCATCACAGTGGGCTAGCAATCACCCTGGAGAAATGCGTGTGCGTGCCCATCCAATTTCAGGCATCCCCCCTATCACAAGGAGGACAGAGAGCCCATCACAGTGTGTTTGCTGTCAGCCCTGTGATATTGGTCTGTGTGCTGTCAGAGCCCCAAACACTTCCCCTAACTGCAGAGGTCCATAGAGCTCATCCCAGTAGGCTCTAAGAAACCCATGGAATATGCTTGTCTGTGCATGGGCAGGTTAACACATACACCCTATCCCCTGGATTCCATGTGGACAATCGCAAGGGCTCATCTGGCACCATGGAGATATGCTTGTGTGTGCTCTAACAGTTGTGCTGTATGCTCCCTATCCCCTGGAGGCCAGGTATGCCACTACAGTGGCTCATCTGGCACCATGGAGATATGGTTGTGTGTGCACTAACAGTTGTGCTGTATGCTCCCTATCCCCTGGAGGCCAGGTATGCCACTACAGTGGCTCATCTGGCACCATGGAGATATGGTTGTGTGTGCACTAACAGTTGTGCTGTATGCTCCCTATCCCCTGGAGGCCAGGTATGCCACTACAGTGGCTCATCTGGCACCATGGAGATATGGTTGTGTGTGCACTAACAGTTTTGCTCTATGCTCCCTATGCCCTGGAGGCCAGGTATGCCACTACAGTGGCTCATCTGGCACCATGGAGATATGGTTGTGTGTGCACTAACAGTTTTGCTCTATGCTCCCTATGCCCTGGAGGCCAGGTATGCCACTACAGTGGCTCATCTGGCACCATGGAGATATGGTTGTGTGTGCACTAACAGTTTTGCTCTATGCTCCCTATGCCCTGGAGGCCAGGTATGCCACTACAGTGGCTCATCTGGCACCATGGAGATATGGTTGTGTGTGCACTAACAGTTTTGCTGTATGCTCCCTATCCCCTGGAGGCCAGGTATGCCACTACAGTGGCTCATCTGGCACCATGGAGATATGGTTGTGTGTGCACTAACAGTTGTGCTGTATGCTCCCTATCCCTGGAGGCCAGGTATGCCACTACAGTGGCTCATCTGGCACCATGGAGATATGGTTGTGTGTGCACTAACAGTTTTGCTCTATGCTCCCTATGCCCTGGAGGCCAGGTATGCCACTACAGTGGCTCATCTGGCACCATGGAGATATGGTTGTGTGTGCACTAACAGTTTTGCTCTATGCTCCCTATGCCCTGGAGGCCAGGTATGCCACTACAGTGGCTCATCTGGCACCATGGAGATATGGTTGTGTGTGCACTAACAGTTTTGCTCTATGCTCCCTATGCCCTGGAGGCCAGGTATGCCACTACAGTGGCTCATCTGGCACCATGGAGATATGGTTGTGTGTGCTCTAACAGTTTTGCTGTATGCTCCCTATCCCCTGGAGGCCAGGTATGCCACTACAGTGGCTCATCTGGCACCATGGAGATATGGTTGTGTGTGCACTAACAGTTTTGCTCTATGCTCCCTATGCCCTGGAGGCCAGGTATGCCACTACAGTGGCTCATCTGGCACCATGGAGATATGCTTGTGTGTGCTCTAACAGTTTTGCTCTATGCTCCCTATCCCCTGGAGGCCAGGAAGACCATCCCAGTGTCTAATCTGGCACCATGGGGATATGCTTGTGTGTGCCTAACAGGTTATATGCATTCTCCCTATCCCCAGGATTCCTGTGAGCTGCGCAATGCGTCGTGTTAGTCACCCTTTTGCTAATGTGTGTGCAGCTGATGAATTGTGGTAGGACAACCAGCCCACAGGGGGACAGATCAGCAATAGCTATGGTGGGTATGTCAGTAAGATTATGTGTATGTTCATGGCAGGTAGGTTGGACCTATACCATAGTTTGTGAAGTGAATATCTCATCACACATGTCTGTGATGTCTCCAGATGATATGCTAGCTGCAGAGGTTAATGTGTGTAACAGCACCCCATCCCCCTTAGCCATTATATGTGTTATCAGAAACCTGTAGCAGAGACATGTCCCCATACCACCATGCAGAATGTGGTCCAAAACCTTAACACCTAAGATAAATCCAACAACATCAGACACATGGACATCACTGATGGTGTTTCAGTGACACATGCAACTGATGTTGCTGGATAACACATACATAAACCCACACATGAGCACTGGTGCAAAGAGCCGTTATGTTGGTTTGGCCCCTGTCGATATTGCTTCCACAAAACACCTTCTGTCAGCCCAGCTGAACCAGTGAATATGAACATAACAACATAACCTAGGCCATACAGGAACAATACCCACCCCTACCCCTACATTACGCTGACATCAACTGTGTGCAACGTAGGTTGCACATAGCCAGCAGCTTGCCCATATGACACACCTCCCACAATGCAGCCAGTGGTGCAAGCATTGATATTGTTGGCCCTGTCAAAGGTGAATGTTTATGTTAGTGTCCCCTGTCACAGTCAATAGGGCCACCCACACAATGACTCCTCTCACCACACTCCGCCAATGATTGGTTGCATATCAGTTTGCCAGTGGGGTTGAGTACCAGGATGTCTAAAGAGAATCTCAACATAGATGTGTGTAACACAGCACATGCAGTGTAACTGTGACTAGCATGGACAACATCATTGGCACCAAACTGTGCAATGTTGCTACAAGGTCATGCAAGGGTGCGATAGGGTATGTACAGGATGTGCTGAGGGAGCCATGTACACTGGCCACAGGTGTCACTGCACACATGTGCACAGACAAAGCAACTAATGCAGGTGGTACTGTGACCCCCGAATGTTCTGTGAACAACAGGAGGTAGGCCTTCCATGTGTATCTATATTGATGAAACCCCAGGATGCATGAGCACACACCCCAGTGTCCATTTTCAATGACATCATAAGCAAACTAATGTGTATGTGTGTTGTGATGTTGGCCGTGCAATATGGCTCTTCCTAGGTCATGGATTGCCAAACATCAAGCAGGTCACTGTGTCTGTCATTGCATGACACTAGTTATTGTAGTGAAACACGTGTGGCAGTGTATGTTTAGTTTGTGTGTCATCTGACCTATATGTCACAATGTACACAAATGGAGGTTCCATAACCCCCCACACACACGTGAGCCATGAGATAACAGGAGTATGTCACTTTGTAGGTTTCCCCCCGTTTGCCAATAGGCCGTAATGAAATATGAATACTTAAGACGCCTTGCTGGCCACCCCCCACGAACCATGTAAGCTTCCCTGAAGGCCCTTCCAGGCATGGCTGGTTGGGCTGACTGCCCTGGGCCACACCCAAATGATGTCACCCACTTTATCTGACACTCACACAGGATGCTATAGAAAGAGGTGGGGAATAAGAAGGCAGCCACAGTCCATCAGCACACCTGTGAAAACAAACTAGCATGTACATATACTTTGCAGCCAGGTGATAGACCATGTTATGTGTGTATCTGGTGACAGCATAGCCAAACCCCTGTCAGAGTTTACCTGGCGTAACAGCAGCATGAGGACATAACAGCCCCCCCAATCCCCGGGGGGGGGGGCCCAATCCATGTCCGTGTCACTCTCACACGTTTTTCTCAATGTTGATCCCTGTGTAAGCTGTATACCTCACCTGAGAGAGACATGTTGGACAGGGGAGGGGAAGTGCATTCACACTGTGGGATGCTGACACACACCGTCACAAGCGATGAGGGTCAGCTGTGACACACAGGCTCCCTTGTCACCAGCGGAGAACCCATGGCATGACATATGCGTGTTGCCCATGGAACTGCCTGCTGACAGGTGACAAACTATGCAGTACATGACACACACACACACAGCACTGTCGCTGAAGCAGCAAGACCCTGTGCACAGTGATGTGTGTGTGTGTGTGTGTGTGTGGGCAAACCAGCAGAAGGTGACCAGTCACTAATGCCCTCACCTTTCCTTTGCATATCCACAGATCGAGGATCTCCGGAAGAAGGGCAGGGAGCTGCGCCTCCACCATGCTGCATACCTTCAGCGCCTCCAGGGTGAGAACTCACAAAAGGGTGATGATGTCTAATAATGAGAATGTCACGTATTTGTAACTTATGTCCCATTATCAGAGATGCCTTTGTGTTACCTGCCTATGTAGATGTGCTATATTTCTGACAGAGAAACGTGCTGATGGCTGTCATGTTCCACAGATGGTGATGGCACCGAGGATGAGGCCACCACCTCTGCACACCTCTTCAGAAGGACACCAACACCACATGATGCAGAGGTGGTGGTCCTGGACACCACAGAGGGGGAGGAGGAGGAGGAGGAGGAGGAGGTGGACGAGGATGATGAGGTGGAGGTGGTGGAGGCGCAAACACCTGCAGCACCTGAAGAAAGGACACAGGAGGGCCAAGAAGGACATTCTGAAGGGGTGTCTGTGGGGGAGGCAGGGTTGAGGGTTGCTGCCGGGGATGTGGAGGGGGGGGATGTTCGGGAGGGATCAGGGGTGGAGGATTTCCCAGAAGGGGTTTGGGAAAGTGATGTTGAAGACAGGGCATCACAGGGCACTGTGGCCTCCCCCCAGCCACTGCAGTTGCCTCCACCATCCAGGGCCACAGACAGGCCCTATGCAGATGCCACCACACAGACAGCATTGACAATGTGTGTGTGTGGTGGCATATGCGTGGACCACCTGTCTGTGGCCTTGGATGGGATGGAGCAACGCATACATGAGATGTGTCACTCTCAGCAGTGGCTGGCGGGAGTGATTGAGAGGGTGGTTGCCGAGGTGGTACGTCTGCCATGTCGGCAAGCACCCCCTCAATGGCGTCACTGGCGTCAGTGATTGTGCTAGTGACGTCACCACATGTGCCCTGTGCTGCCCTGTCTTCCATCAGTGGGCATGCTGGGGGAGGGTGGGTGTCACCTGTGTGTCTGTTTTATGTGTGTGTGTGTGTTTTATATTTGCGTGTGGGCGTTTGCGGGGAGGGGAGGATGTTTGGGGAGGGGGGGAGGGTGATGGTATTTTCCCCCTTCCCACGTCTGTAAAGTTTATCCCAGTTCTGTTTTTCATCATAAAATATAGTTTTGTAAAAACCTGTATTGCTCACGTGTTTGACCTAGGCAAAGTGTGCGGATGTCAGCATGTGATATGTGTGGGTGCACATATGTTTTCTGTGGTGCAAACATGTGTGTGAAACCAACAGCACCCCCCAAATAAGGTGTAGATGTTCATAATTAGGGGTCTACAGTAACCATTGCAACGTAGCAGCTGTCTCACTGATGTACATGGCACAGGAATGGTCCTATGTGGAACAAAGGTCTTCACATATCTGAGTCCCAAACATAGGCAGACCACCCATATCTGCCTCTCTCACAGACGTACCTATGGTGTGTTGGGAGGCAGGAGATTAGTGATGTGGTTAAGGGAAAAAGCCACATATATGCCACCAATGAGTGTTCTATGATGGGTTTCACACGGCGATGAGTATGTGCCGTAAACACGCCATTGGGAACATAGTCCCCCTGTGACCACATGGATGTCTGTGCACACTGTGCCGCTGCATCCCCAAGGATGTTGGGAAACAAGGTGCACGTGACACATCACATGTCTGTGCAGCATGACAATCGTAGCTGACACTGTTGAGGTATTTGCAGCAGGGAACCTGTGTGTGGGTCATCTACTGTACCCATCACTAGATGACCTGGGCGCAGCTCATTTAGGGTTTTCACAAACACCCCCCGCCTCCCTGATACACATGGGACAACATGGACACTCATTGGACACACACACTGTATGTATAGTATTACAGCTGTTTATTGTCACAGAGTAAGTCTCATAATTAGCTTTCCATATACACATGGATATTCTAATGTGTGTGCGTTACAAATTAAAGTGTTACCTGACACCCACACAACATATGATCTGCATATGTAAGCTATTGACATGACACACATAACAAACACCTCAAAAACATGTTGTACTGGATACATAATTGCTCTAACTGAGCATTGTAAGATCAACAAAAACTAGGATTATACCATGTTATTGCATATATCATGTTTCATTGTTGGCGACGTGGTCGGCCACGCCTGACACGTCGGGCACCCACCCCCCACCCCCCGCCACGACCCACATCGCGAACCCCGGCTGGGGGGGGTGCAGGAGCAAGTCGGCGCATGACATCCAGCATGCCCTCAAGGGCCTCACATATCCGGGTGACGGGCATGTTTTGGACCGCCTCATGTAATTGATGGATCTCACCACACACCTGCCTTGTGTTTTGCTCCACTGCAAGGCGTATCCGCTCCAGAACACGTCGACTGCCTGTGCATGGGATACAGCGTGTTATATTCCATACATCTCCACTACTCCAACGCCATACACAAACATTTAATGTACATGCCACACGATTGGTGATGTGATAGGGCAGACTCAATCACAGAGATGGAGAGGGCCAATATACATAATGTCCACAGTAGTATATGGCAGGCAGACAAACCCACAGGGCACATCACACGACGTAGATGTGGTATGCCCTCACAACGATTTACAGGCTGTGGTGAAACACCCATATACTACAGCTGTGGCAACAGGATTGGCCAATGACAGCTCTCACATAACCATCGTGTAGGGGAGCTTGCGCATGCACGAGCCACAACTACATCAGCTGGACACCAACGGAGATGAACACAGGAAGGTCGAGATATGACATCACAATTGATGACACATGTGGAGGGAAAAATACATTCTCTGACAGGGACATGTGTATGTTAATGAAGCAATGGGATGTCTGGTAGGCACAGGGATGACACACCTTACCTGTACATGTGCACCTCTGCTGCACATATGTGACTCCTGAGTGATACATGTGCACCCTCACTGTAACACAGAGGAGGGTCCTTGGTCCAGATAATGTAGGCCATGTAACAAATGTGTAGTTATATAGTTATTTATGTATTTTACATGTTTTCTATACCGCCGTTTCCTTTAATCACAGCGGTTACCAAGACACAAGAGGGGAGAACAGAGACAGGGGGGCATACACTGACTAAACGTAACAGTGAAGGTAAAATTGGGTGACACAACATCAAGGAACTGTTACAGTAAACACGTTACATGCAGGCTATAATAATAGAGACTGTTAGATGTCTGTGCCATAGTACTCAGTGAAGAGTACAAATGTCAGTTGTTTTCTGAACTCCTTTAAATCATCCAGGGATCGCACATCGGGAGGGAGAGAGTTCCATATAAGTGGGGCCGATAAGCAAATTGCCCTTTGTGTAGTACATTTACACGCTTTTCTGTTGGACACAGCAGGGGAAGCACCAGGGGGGGACATCAGAGCTCTACAAAGACATGGCTATGTTTCCCGCTACCCGCAAATGCAGACATTGAGGAATGGTCATATAGCTTAACATATGCTCATTAACACAGCAGACTATGGCTAAGTTGTCATCCTGCTGTGTACAAGACATTTGGGTATCTGCAGAGCGGCAGGATGTAGCTTTCCCAATGTCTGTATCAATTTATGTTGTCATAGAGTGCTGGGCCGTCAGACACATTCCTCATATGTCTGCATCCATGTGTATCAACCTGAACATACACTATTCTATTGGGGGTAGAATGCTATCATTTCAGGTACCCTACAACCTTTGGGTATCACACATCTAAGGTAATCAACCAGAACATGTAACGTGTGGAGGTAATGTTTGAACAGCCACCACACACACACCAACTGTGGACTACTGGTGTGTGTGTTGTGGTTGTGACAGTCTATTGTCACCACCTTCAGCATCACGGTGTGATGATGCACCATAGGCCCTCATCTCTGCCATCATCAACTCCGGGAGAGGTGTAGGTGTTGGTTCTGCTGGCATGGGTGGTTGGCTGGTCTCTATTGCTGCTTCACGCAATGGTGTCATGGCGCGCACGTGTGGCTCCAGGGACTCATCGCCAGCACTTGTGCTGCCCCCAGAGACAGCAGCCTCTGCCTCCATCAGACTCATAGGGGCTGCAATGTAGACCTCCCCCTCCTCCTCTTCCACCGCCTCATCCTGCTCCTGCTCCTCCTCTGCCCCCTCCTCCTCCTCTTCCTCCGCACCCATTTGACTGTAGTCACCTGCATTGGGAGGAATCAGAGAGAGCACACATATGTTTCAGCAAACCACATATGTATACATGTGTGATACATAACACACAGACAGGATGTTTTGCATCCGTTCATGTGTGCTGCATATCAGACACCGGACACACTCCCATACGTGTGTGTCACCACCATGTGTCTGGGTAAGGGACACATGTGTGTGCTGTGCCCATGCACAGGTGGCAGATCGCCCCTTCTCCTGTTCATGGTCACATTGCACATGTTTGCCCATAGCATCCCATTCCTCTGTTATGTTACATATTTCCGCACATGCGTGTTACTGCCCCCACCCTAACACCTGCTTTATGCAAATCACTGCATGTGTGTGTTGGTTTGTGAGTATGGGTCATTTTTGTATGTGATATGATTGTCCTCAGTGCTACATGTGACTCGCAGTGACCCATAGTGCAGCGTATGGCAACTAGGCATCACCTTTGGCCCACTGGGGTGCACATGCAGCACTGTATTGCTGTCATGTCATACAAACATGCCTTTGAAATGACCAACACAGTCATGCATTGTATGGAAATCACAGTTGTTTTGTGTCTGGTGACTTCATGTGTGTGTGTGCTTCATTATGCCATAATCTCGTGGGATGGGTGAGGAGGTAGGTTTGGATGTGAACCCCAGACATGTCAACAGAAATGGTGAGGTAAGGATATTGCACACACATATCACAACAGGATGGCAACATGATGTGGGGTTTGTGGACACATATGGGAGTGTATTTGCATAGGACCGCCCTGTACGGAATATGGAGATTGTACATGAGAAAGAATGATTAGTTTAGTGTACATACCTGCATGTGGATGTGCGTTATCCAGGGCCTCTGGCAGTCCACGAAGGTAGATGTCTCCCAGCCGTGCTGCAAGTTCTTGTTCCAGGGGCGAGAGTGTGGGTGTGAGGGGGGGGTCCGCCACCTGTGCCCATAGCATGTTGTCTTACAGCAACCATGTGCTGACGGACACCTCTCTTGATGTCAGAAAACCTCTTTTTTAAGCTGTCTACATCACGTGTGGGGCCCCCTGCCCCACACAGTGCAGTACGCAGATCCTCCCACACTGCCATTCTGTTTGCAACAGATGTGAGTGTGCTCATTCTGCCAAATAATACATCGTAGTTGTCAAGGGACATGGGAGAGTAATATATGGTTTTCACTGTCACTGAACTTTACAGCTCTCCTCCTTTGTGTTGCTGGCCACAGGGACCCTTTTTCTTTTGGCCATTTGGCTGTAATGTGACGGCTGTCGCTCAGCAGATGGCCCTGCCTGTTCGTGGCTAGGCTGTGCAGTCTGTGCCCTGTGTGACTCATCACCAACTGGCTGCCCCACATCCGTCCGCCTCCTCACAACACTGGCCTCTCTCTGTCACTGTCCCTCTCCATCTATACCTTGAACACAGGCACCTCTCAAACAACCCCCGTCACCAACACACAGCAGGACACAGCACACACCACAGATAACAATAACACTACAATAGAGGACACAATACAGTTACTGTAACACAGGTGCTGTGTCAAGTAAATGAGCACATGTACACAGATACTACAGTGATTATTAATTTATCCTCTCCTCTATCCTGTGCCGTTACCCCTACCTCAGCTCTCTCTCTCAGACTCTGCTTCAATCTCTATATCCCGCCTTCCTCTGACGTCTTGCCACCACAGCCTCACTCCCTATTGCACACTGTACCTTTATGTCTCACACCCTCCTCTGGACTACCTCTAACCTATCCTCTGGCTCTGGCTCACTACTTTACCTCTGGTCTGTTTGTGAAACTCCTCTAACATCCCTCACCGTGTGCCACGTGTTGAGGCTATTTATACGGTATTTGCACGGTT
The DNA here is from genome assembly GCA_033557465.1 of Ichthyophis bannanicus. Classification (NCBI taxonomy): domain Eukaryota; kingdom Metazoa; phylum Chordata; class Amphibia; order Gymnophiona; family Ichthyophiidae; genus Ichthyophis; species Ichthyophis bannanicus. The sequence continues at coordinate 760,941,487 of CM066033.1, forward strand.
TGATTTCTGCACATGCGCATTTGTGCAGGCGTGTATTTGGTGGGACACGCTCGTGCGTCGCGCTCGTGCGCCGTGAGTGTGACGTCATACGCATGGGCGTTTGCAGGCGTCAACACCCACACATGCGCCCGGGAGCGGAAATAGTGCTACGTAGTGTATGGTCACGCATACGCATTACGTGGAGTCCCGCATGGGCGTCTGGGTGCTTTTTTCCGCATGCGCAAGGCGATGCGCATATGCGTGTCACCACGCACATGCCGACACCCATGCGTAGAGTCGCGCATGAGCGTGACTCTAAACCTTCGTCTGTGAGCAGATGCGCATGCGCATTGGACGTCACGGCAAGGAAAAGGAAATATAGGTGAGGGAGAACAGCTTGTCGACGTTGAGGGTTGTAGGCGTAGAAGAGTAGAAGTGTGTGTGGTGAGAGACAGTAAGGGAGTCCGAACAGGTGTATGTGGTAGATTGTTTGGCTGGTGTTTGTAGTGAGGATTGTATTGTCTTGTGTGTGTATGGGTCTGGTGTGTCTTGTAGTTTGTACAGTGCTTAGATAGTTTATTGTGTGTGACATAGTTATTTGTTCTTAGTTTGGTGGGAGGAGTTTATGGCGCATGTCTATGCTGCTGCATGTGTCCTGTGCAGTGGGCAGATGCTTGGGTTGCGAACACGGGAGATGGTGGTCGAGGGGCTGGGGCACAGGGCATGGGTATAGTCCCGCAGCAACTCAGACCTGCAGCTGTTGTGGCGGTCCAAGCCTGTGTTGTTCGTGCACGGCGCAGGAGGTGTGCCGAGGTGCAGGCTCGGCAGCCACGCCTCTACAGGCCCCGTCCCCAGCTCTATGACATGCGAGAGGACCAGGGCATCTCCCTTTACCGACTGAGCACAAGGGCTATTAGGGGTCTCTATGAGGATCTTTAGACCTGACCTCGAGCCACTGACTGATCGGTCCAATTGCCATACCTGGTTGAGGTCAAGCTCCTTGCTGCCTTACATTTCTTTGCCTACGGCTGTTTTCAGACATCTGTGGCCGCAGTGGGGTGGCATGAGCCGGCCCACCTTCCACGATGTCTCCAACAGGTACTGCGTGCCATGGTCAGCCGGATGGGGGATTACATAGCCATACCCCAAAATAGGGCAACAATGGTGGACCGTGAAACCAGGCCTTTGAGGCATTAGCCGGGATACCACACGTGATGGGAGCTATTGATTGCACACAATGTTTGCCCTGGTCCCGACTAGAGACAGGGAGGTTAGCGTTACCGCAACCGCAAACACTACCATTAACGAATGTTCAGGTGTATGTGATGCAAATCAGGCAATATTCGTGAATGTGGTCCAAGGTTTGCAGGGTCCACCCATGACTCCTATATCATGCATCATCGCGGCAATATTCACACAATTTGAGGAGGACGTTTTGGCGAAAGTATCTTGCTGGGTGGAGTATGTCAGGGGTATTTATTTCTGTATGTCATGATACATGTTCTCTATTTGTGATCACAGTAGAGGGTATATAGTTTGACACAGCACTTTGCATATGTTGATGTTAGTCACAGGACTGGTGTTGGTATATATTATTACATGTTTTTGTACGTTTGGCTACGACTAGAAACATTAAACCCTCACATCATCGATTATCCTCACAGTCTATGAACGTTATATGCACATGCTTGCTACATGTGCATGCCACCTCAGTGCCCAGACATCTATGTTGTTGATGATGACCTCATAGGGCATGTTGGTATAGCATATGCAAACATGGGGTGGTTGGTGGGGTGGTTTTGTCCACAACATACACCTGTGATGAGGTGTTTAATTGACTGGCTTGTGGATAATGTTTCTGGTACGTCATTTAACTGGTGGTGGTGTCTTCTTGGATGGTTGGTGGTCTTCTTGGTTGGGGGGGGGGGTGGAGTGCTTGGGCGTTGGTTGATAAGTTTGGTTTGTTGGTCGTGGGGTGGAAATGGGACATGGTATGGTGGATATTTGGTTGCTGTGTCCTGATATTTGTTTTCCTTGTTTTGGCCTCTTTTTGGTATATTGGTCTTCCTCTCTTGCTGCTTGCTGCGCTTGTTTTCAGTAGCCTCATGGCGGCGTGGTTTGTTTGGGGGGGTTTGGTTTGGATGGTCTCTGTGTCTGGGTTGGTTTTCACATCACATTGGTTGGTAAATGTACAGCCTGGTCTTGCGGACTGGCTTCTGGTCTGGTTGGCTTTGGTTGGCTCACCGTGGTTGGTGGTTATTTGGCTTTGTTTACATGCTTTTTGGCATTTGTTGGATGGCAAACTTGGCTTTGCCGGATGTTCTTTGGTTCACTGGCCTTTGGCTGGTTGGTGTTGGCATGGTAATGTGCTGGATGGTTTGGCTATGGGCATTGGCTGGTACCTTGGCTGGTTGGTTTCTGTTGGTTGTTGGGACATCTCTCCCCGTTGGTGTGGTGTTCATTCTTTATTTGTGCGGTTTTGGCATGTGTTGGGTTGGTGGTGTGGTTTTTTCGGCTGGTTGGCGTTGGCTGGGATCTGGTTCTTGGTGGTTTTGATGCCTTACCCTGGTGTGGTTGGAGTGGCTTTTGGTGTGGCGGGTGTTGGTGCTCTGGGTGGTTATGTGATGGTCTGGTTTCTCTGGTTGGTGGTGTGTGGATGGTGGCTGTGTGGTGGATATTTTTGGATCTGGTTTTGGTGTGCTCTGTCCTCTTTGGTGGTGGTTTGCAGATGGGATCTCCTTTCTGGTAGTCTTCTTCCTGGCTTCTTGGAGCTTCTTGTTGTGCCTGGGGGTGTTTCCTGTCTGTCGGTTGGTGGTTCTGTGGCCTCTTGGCCTGTGGCTGTTGGCATGGTTTTTGGTCCTATGGTGGTGGCTGGTTTGGATTATGGTGGATTACTTTTGCTTGGAGGGCTTTTTGAGATAATTGGTTTGTTCTTTGTTCTGGTTATCATGTTTGCTGGATTTATGGTGGTACTTGTGTTTTTGGTGGCTTCGGATGGTGGTTGTTGTTTGGTCGTTTACATGATGCTTATGGTTGGTTGGTTTTATCTTGGTTTCATACTGGCATGGCATTGTTGGTGGCTTATGCTGGTTCTGTTGTCTCGGCATTGATTCTTGGATGGTGGTACTGGTTTATGTGGCTTTGGAGTACTTTATGTCCATGGTGCCTTGGTTTCAGGCGGGGCCTTACAATTGCGCACTGTTGCCGATATGGTTCCTTTGCATCTGCAACATGCTAATGGTTCCGATGTGTCAGACTTTGTGAGGGGATCCATTGTGCCCCCCTGTACGTGTTCGACTGGTGACACAGGGAGGCTGGTTTTTCTGTATGGTTGGGTTGTTGGCTGGTTCGGGTCTGTATTGTCATTTGCTTACGACACACATGTGC